>JADLZN010003282.1:0-37630 GCA_018155175.1 Sinocyclocheilus anophthalmus | reverse complement strand
CAGCAACAGCCTTTACCTTGGCGAGATCCATTCGGATACCTTCAGGCGAGAGAATAAACCCCAGGAACGGAACCGACCGTGCGTGAAACTCACACTTCTCCAACTTGACGAATAGACGATTCTCCAGCAGCCGCTGGAGCACTCGCCTGACGTGCTGGACATGCTCGCGCTCGTTCTGGGAAAAGATCAGGATGTCGTCGATGTAAACAAAAACAAACTGATTGACCATGTCTCTGAGCACGTCGTTGACGAGTGCCTGAAAGACCGCCGGTGAGTTAGAAAGCCCGAAAGGCATAACCAAATACTCAAAATGCCCCGTATGGGTGTTAAAGGCGGTCTTCCATTCGTCCCCCTCCCTAATCCGAACCAAGTGATAAGCACTGCGGAGGTCCAACTTCGTAAAGATGGTTGCCCCCTGCAAGAGTTCGAAGGCCGATGACATCAACGGCAAAGGATAACGATTCTTTACCGTGATGTCATTCAACCCCCGATAGTCAATGCAGGGGCGCAGCGAACCATCCTTTTTCTCCACGAAGAAGAACCCCGCCCCAGCTGGAGAGGAAGAGGGGCGGATAATGCCTGCTACCAGAGAATCGTGTATATACCTCTCCATGGTCTCTCTCTCTGGACCGGACAGAGAGTAAAGGCGCCCCTTAGGTGGAGAAGTGCCAGGCAACAGGTCAATCGCACAGTCGTACGGGCGATGCGGAGGCAGAGATGAAGCTCGGGACTTACTGAAAACCGCTCTCAAGTCATGGTAAGCCTCCGGTACATTCGCCAGGCTCACCGGCTCCTCCTGCAACACAGAACAAGACAAGACTGGGGAAAATGCAGCACCTAAACACTGAGCTAAACAGAAAGGGCTCCAAGCCCTAATCGACCCGCGAGCCCAATCAATATGGGGGTTATGCTTAACCAACCAGGTGTGACCCAACACCACTGGAGCGGTGGGCGAATGAATAAGTAGGAATCGGATCTCCTCGGCATGATTACCAGACAAGGTTAACGTAACAAACTTAGTGACGTGAGTAATATTAGTGAGATGGGTGCCACAAAGGGTCCTGGCAGAAATAGGTTCGGCCAGGCCCACGGACGAAATCCCCAGACGCGTGGCCAATCTGGAATCCATGAAGTCGCCCTCCGCTCCAGAGTCGATTAATGCGGAAACTTGGAAGACAGCTCCCCCAAACTGTAATGAAGCTTGAAACTCTGGCCGACCACCAGATGGCAGTCGAGTGGTAGTGACGCTCACCATGCTCTCTCCCCTGCCTGATAAGCGTCGCCCCGCAACAGGGCACGCCGCTGCAACATGGCCCGCCTCCCCGCAGTAGAGACACAGCTGATTGGCCAGGCGACGCCGTCGCTCCCTAATGGTCAGCCGTGCTCTCCCGATTTGCATGGGCTCCTCCTCCGGAAAGGTGAGGCGTTGAGACAGCGTGTCACACGCCGCTACTAACTCCGCCCCCGTTACATGCTCGCGGGGAATCCCCCCCCTTCGGTGCCGGGAACGGAGAGCCATCCGGTCGTCGACCCGAATGGCGAGATCGACCAATCCATCCAAGCCAGAAGGCAGCTCAAGGGAATAGATCTCGTCCTTCACGTACTCAGCCAGGCCATGGAGGAAGTGATCCCAGAGTGCCTTCTCATTCCAGCCGCAGGATGAGGCGAGCGTGCGGAATTCAATGGAGTAACCGGACCTGGACTGCTGTCCCTGCTGAGTAGCGACAGGCTCGTGCCGTACAACAAAATCAATTCCCCGCGCAACTGAAAAACAAAAAAAAAAAAAAAAAAAAAAAAAACAAAAAAAAAAAAAAAAAAAAAAAAAAAGAAAATCAAAAAAAAAAAAAAAAAAAAAAAAAAAAAAATAAAAATACAAAAAAAAAAAAAAAAAAAAACAATCGAACCCCTTGCGCCACTCCTTGAAATCCTATTCAAGGACAAACAGCAGTCATGCTCGCTATCCCACATGGCCGTTCCCCACTCTCTTGCTTGACCCACCAAGAGTGTAATGACGAACGCAACCCTGGATTGCTCCGTAGGGAAACAAGAAGGCTGGAGAGTGAAAATCAGCGAGCATTGGGACAGAAATGACCGACATGAGTTGGGCTCACCCGAGTATGGAGCAGGCGGATTAAGCCGCGGTTCCGCGTGGCTAGGAACGGCTCCTTCAGAACCAGGCGCGGGTGTGCCAGCCCGGGCTGCCGAAGGGCTGGCCTGCAGCTGGTCCAGCCGTTCTACCAGCTGGTTGAGTTGGAGGGAAATCTCTGAGTAAGCGCGACGAGAAGCCGCGAGTTCCTCCTGCTGTCGCCCCAGAAGGCGAGCCCCTGCTGCAGAGGGCTCGCGCAACTCCGTCTCCTCGCTGAACTCCATTGGTGTAGATTCTGTCAGGGTCTAGGATAGATAGAGGACTCAGATGCAGAGTTGTGAGAAAGGAGATTCTTTATTCTCGCCACAAAACACAAAATGACATAAACAATAGTTAACTGCTGCTCAGGTGAGCGGAGATTCCAGAGCTGGCCGGCAGACGCTGCGGACCACTCGAGATGCCGGATCTCCGTGTTACGAGTCCTTGAGCACAGAAGAACAGAGGGTCAGACACTTATGCTTGCACGCGCACAAAGACACGAGCAGGGACAAAACAATCTACTCACGACGACCGACAGACAGACAGAGACCTATAAGGGAGTGGGGGAATGGGTGACAGGTGGGGAGTGTCAGCTCGTGATCTGTGAACCCCCGCTGCGAGATCAGCGCTGATTGCCCAGACCACGAGCTACCGAACATGACAGGACAACACAGACCACAGGGGAAGCCGAGAAGGCACCCTGCACCGTGACAATAACAAACAAGCCTGCAGAACATAAAACCCCAAACTAAACTAATACATAAAGCAAACATATAATCACAACCAAGCAACCCAAAATCACAGAAAACCAAAGAGGCTAACAGAGGGCGCTAAAGTCAGAGAGTCAAAAACCTTTTAAACATTCTCTGCAGGCGTTTCACATGATGATTACCCCTTAGTCCCGCCCCACAGCCGGCTAAAGCAGAACGGGCCCAGAGGCACGTCACACACCACCCCTTAAAAAATAACCCCCCATACAAATCATCAAAACAAAAATAATACTAAACGGTGTACATCCCAACCTCCTCACTAACACCACAAACTACCTTGAGCCTATCTAGTCTTCAGTGGCTTGCCGAGCTCCGGGCGGCTTTTAAACACTAAACTCAGCATCCACAACAATCCCACAACCAGGAATGCTTTATGAATACTGAAGTGTACCCCCACTCAGAATTACCACCCAAAACAAAAAAAAACAACAGAAAACCCCCCACTAACTAAACTGGGATGTACACCCAAAAAAAACAAAACAAATAAAACAAAACTATACACACAAATCTCCACTACATATACACCCAAATAACAACGATGTAATCTTCCAGAATCCACTCATCTCCTCCCCCGATAATACTCATCAACCTCGGCGCCTAGGAGAAGAGATAGGATGGAGAGAGAAAACTAGAGGAGGAAAAGAGAAAACACACCATCGCAGTAACGCGCATTATATTCGCGATACAGCATCCGCAATCACGTTGTCGGTACCCTTAATATGTCTTATATCCAGATGATATTCTTGTAGGAAGATACACCATCTCATGAGTCGCTGGTTTGGATTCTGTAAAGAATGAAGAAATGTTAGAGGATTATGATCGGTATAAACCACCAATTGTCCTCCACCTGAACCCACATAAACCTCAAAATGGTTCAGTGCCCAGATTAAAGCAAGGGCCTTTTTCTCAATAACCGAATAGTTAAGTTGATAAGAATTAAACATTCAAGAGAAATACCCAACCACACAGTCCACATCATTTTCTGAGGTCTGCAGTAAAACAGCTCCCGCTCCCACATTACTAGCATCAACCCGTAATTTAAAAGGTTTATCCAGTCTTGGTGCAACCAACACTGGAGAAAACAGTAAGGAGCAATTTAACATCCTCAAATGCTCTCTGACACACAGAGGTCCACTCAAATTAAATTTTATCTCGAAGGAGGTTGGTAAGAGGAGCTGCCACAGTAGAAAAATTCTGACAGAACCCCCTATAAAAACCAACCGTCCCAAGAAACCTCATTAATCCCTTTTTTGTGGTAGGAATAGGAAATTGATCAATTGCGGTCACTTTAGGTCGAACGGGACGTATATGACCCTGACCTACTACTTTTCCCAAGGTAAGTGACAGTGGCCTTAGCAAACTCGCATTTGCTCAAATTTACAGTAAGGTTAGCCACAGCAAGACGATCAAACTAAGCTCTAATCCGACATAGATGTTCTGACCAAGTGTCACTATAGACGACTACATCGTCTAAGTAAACTGCACAACCTTCCAAACCTGCAATAACTCTATTCATTAACCGCTGGAACGTAGCTGGGGCGTTTCTTTGGCCAAAACTCATAACCTTATAGGAAAATAGGCCTGACGGAGTGACAAATGCAGAGATCTCTTGAGCTCTAGATGTTAACGGCACCTGCCAATAACCCTTTAGCAAATCAAATTTGCTAACATAGGTGGCAGACCCAACTTGATCAATGCAATCCTCAATTCGCGGCAAGGGGTAAGAGTCAGGTTTAGTTAATGCGTTTACCTTCCTATAGTCTGTGCAAAATCGATGAGAGCCATCAACTTTTCTAACCAGTATACACGGAGACGTCCAACTTGAAAAAGAAGGCTCTGCCAAACCCTTTTTCAGCAAATACTCAATCTCAGTTTCCAACTGTTGCTTTTTCTCTAAAGGAACGCGATAGTAATGCTGACAAACAGGTTTAGCATCCCCCACATCAATATCATGTTCAATTAGAGTTGTTTGTGTGGGAGTATCTGGAAAGAGAAACACATAATAATTTATTAGAGCAGACATATCCGAACGTTGAACATCAGGGAGATGCTTCAACATCATCCCCAAGTTTTCCAGGGCTTCAGTTTTTTTTTGAACAGCCTTGTGTATCTGGTTCACCAGGATCCAGCCCCTCGTCCTCAGAAACAGGCACCGCAGGAACACCTTCTAAAGATGTTTCTCCTCCTGTGCTAGCCAAAAACACAGGTTTCACTCGGGATCCTTCTGGATTCTCAAAAGATAAAACAGAATTAGTGTTTTCAACAGTATTGCATCCAAAATAAGGTTTTAAAAGATTCACATGACAAACACGCATCTTCTTCCTCCTATTAGGAGTTTCAATCAAATAATTCAAATCTGAAACCTGATGTAACGTTATAAGGACCTACAAATTTAGCCTGAAAAGGAGAACCCATGACTGGCACTAAAGCAAGTACCTGATCACCAGGCTGAAAAACTCGAAACCTCTGCTCTACGGTCAAATAGTACTTAAAAAAACTTCCTGAGCTCTTCCCGTGAAGACACACTTCAATAATAAAGTACACGCTGAATCTGACCACCTTCTAGTATCAGCTACCCGCTCAAACAAAGAGAAAGAGGTATCAATATCCTTTTCATCAAATTTGGGCACAAGTCACAAATTTGTGACCACATCAAAATCCTGCCAATCATCCTCATCAGCAGACAATTTTCTGGCTTCCTCAGAAAATTTCGCTGCTTTAATCATATCCAATTTATAGTGCTCAAACTATAACTTTCTCTTTTCAATTTCATACATTGCTTCTATTTTCTGCTGTTTGATTTTTTTCCTTAGATTTTGTTTCTATCAAAAGTAAATCTTTATGTTGCTCATAAGACAATGATATCCTGCTAGCCTTAATGGTCGACACCATCTGCTAAGTGCATTTTGTTCGACCAAAGCAGATATCAAAATAGATTTCAAACTCTCTTTTAACCGTTTCTCAGCCACAGAAAGACCAACATTATAATGATTAGCGAGCGCTAACAACTGATCTTTCAAATATTAATTTAAAAGATCTTCCGATGGATTACGAATAAACTCTTCAATATTGGAAGTCATGGTTTACATTTCTGCTACCTCAAACAAATTACCAAACGAACAAAATACTAACTTCACAAATACTGATAACACTGATAAATGTCTACATTATATGTTATACACATTCAGTCAGAATTCAATTCATGTAACTTACCACATTTAACGTTTCATGCAGCACGCAGCGGTAACTCAAGCGCTTCCAAAACTCCACTTTCAAACCCAGTATATACTTTTTTCCCCAAACAATTGCTACTCGAAGCTTTCCAAACAAACTAAACGGCACACGCGGAGCACTCGCTCGCAGAGTCAGAGATAATGACCAAAGACAAACTGGTGTTCTTAATTACAGCGGCCGGACGAGCCCCCATATTTGTCACGGCTGTCTCAGAGCCACGACAAATGAGGGAGGCAATGAGAACGCAGATGAATCAACAAATATTTATTAACACAAATAAAGTTTACAACTCGTAATAATTAAATGTAACAAGCAACACTACGGGAAATGCAAAATAATAGGCACATTCCAACATAACAAACAGGCCTGCGGAACATAAAACCCGAAACTAAACTAATACATAAAGCAAACAAATAATCACAACCAAGCAACCCAAAATAATGGAAAAGAGGCTAACAGAGGGGCTGAAGTCAGAGAGCCAAAACCTTTTAAACCTTCTCTGCAGGCGTTTCACATGATGATTACCCCCTTAGTCCCGCCCCACAGCCGGCTAAAGCAGAACGGGCCCAGAGGCACGTCACAGAGGTCACAGAGCCGATGGCAATGAGCTCAGGCCATTTCGAATGCAGGTCATAGACAACCACTAGGAAGCGTTGGTGATGAGGAACTCCCTGTATCTCGCTACATATGTCCAGCTGCAGGTGGTCCCAGGGCTGCGATGGCCAAGCAAGAGGTTGTAATGGTGGGTGGGGGGGCCTGGTGACCAGTCTTACCGCTCAAGAGACAGGCAGCACAGTCTTTCACCAGGGCCTCGAAAGTCTTTATCTATCCCTGGCCACCAAACCCGGTCTCTGCAGTGCTGCTTCAACTTCACAATACCCAGGTAGCCCTTGTGAGCCATTGCCAAGGCATGTGCACTTAGGGTGCTGGGGATGACTGTGCAGAGGCCGCGTGTCACACAGGTGTCCTGCTTTATTCTGGAAAATGCTGCCAGCCCCTCTGGTACCTCCTGAGGCCAGCCATTGAGAATATAGACTTGGAGCTGAGAAAGGACCGGGTCCTGTTCCGACGCCTCCTTCAATTCTTATAATGATACGACGGCCTGGAGGGGTGTGTGTAACATCTGGACAATGTCCCGTTGAAGTGGTGTGACGCCATCTGCCGACAGCCGGAAACCCACATATTCAATAGTCGGTGCAGAGAAAACACATTTTTCAGCATTGAGGGTTAGTTTGTGTTTAGCTAGGGCTGCAAAGACTCTGCTGAAGTGTTCATCGTGACTCTCGGGGGTGGGCTCGGTATAAATAGCCTCTGCCAACAAGGCGGGCTATTTGCACTTAGTGTAAATAGACACTCAGTAACACATACCAAAGATCTGTGCATGTAATCATGTAGCACACACTAATATGCTGGCAAATGCTAAAGACATGCCTAATCCTGTTTTCGAGTGGATGTGTGTACGGGAAGCTAGGAGCCATCCGACCGGCCGCTCATGAACTTGGGGAAACAGTTTTTCAAACAGGGACTGGAGGTGGATTTTCTCCAAGGAAAAGGCATCCAGGTAAAGACACTTCCCTTCTGCTCCAGAAACCTCACACGCCTCTGCGCTGGTCCTGCCACTCAGATAATGATCTCTTTAAAACCCTCCGGCGCTCGCTCCAGCATTACAGAGTGCGTGAGTGTGCGCTCAGCTGAAACCGGTAAACTTTCACTCTAGACACTCGTGACTTCTTCCTTCTCCACTAACCCGCCATCCTTTGATTCTGTTCCACTACATATATATATATATATATAGCCACATCACTTCCTTCCCAAATTAGGCTCCCGTTCCTATTCGCTGGCGGTCAGGACAATTGTTTTGGTTTCATTTTCCCAGTTACGCCTTTTCCCGTTCCGCCACACTCTCCCCCCCTGGAGAAAACAACCCATGGTTGTTAAAAGAGGATAGTGAGCTTAAAATCCTAGAAACTCTTCATCTTCACTGAGGGATTCCTGGAAGATTTCAAGGAGCTTCTGTTTTTCTTGGGTATTTAAATTACACACGTGGACAGTGCGGACATCTTCCCCAGTGGCCTCCACCACTACCCTGTAGTTCAACGGACCCAATTTCATGATCACCCGGTAAGGCCCTTTCCACTTTGGTGCTAGTTTGGCACTGAAGTGGTGAAGTGCACTTGACTGGGGAAAATTTCTTACCCATACCCGGTCTTTCTCTTTAAATGAACTCTCCCTTCTCTTTTTGTTGTAGCTTCTAAGTTGTCTCGCTTGGCTTTTTCTGCAGCACTCTTTTGCTCTTTATTGCAACTGAGATAAATGTTCAACAGTGTCATAAGAGGGCGCAACAGGAGAGAGATTTTGGCCGTGCAGTACCTTGTCCATTAGCCCTTGTAATTTCCTTCCCAGGTGAAGTTCGGCTGGGGACATTCCAATGGTTTCCTGTACAGCTGAATTGATGGCAAACCTTAGCTCTGGAAGGTACTGGTCCCATTTTTTGTGGTTATCCTCAACATATGCTGCAATCATTTGCTTTAAGGTACGGTTTATTCATTCTGTCATGTTGGTTTGGGGATGATATGCGGTTGTTGTTTTCGGAGTTAACCTCCATTTTGTACATATCTCTTTGAATACAGCCGTAAACAATCTGCGTACCTTGGTCAGACAGAATGAAATCAGGAACCCCCCACCGGGTGAGAATTTCCTTCCTGAGAAGAGATGTCACAGTCTGTGCAGTGGCTTTCCGTATGGGAAACAATTCAACCCATCGTGAAAAGTAATCTACGAAAACTAGAAGATATTCATGTTGGCAAGTGCTGCGGGGCAGAGGTCCCATGATGTCTACTCCTAGCATTTCATTGGGTCGTGAGGTGGTGACTTGTTGAAGTTTTCCAGCAGGCTTTTGATTTTCACTTTTTACTGTCTGGCATTTCACACATCTCTTGACATGCTGTTTCACATCCATCCACATTCCTGGCCAGAAGGCGACGTTATGCAGCCTCTTGAAAGTTTTGTAGATCCCTACATGACCACTCAAGGGATGCGAATGATAATGCTGTAGGATGGTGGGGATTAAGCTTCTGGGAATGTACACTCGGAAGTGTACTTGGCCACTGGGCACGTGAGTCTTGTGATATAATTTATCTTCAATTACATCAAATTGGGCTTTCAGAAGATTACCATCTTTTGCCAATTCTTGAAATATTTGTGCAATCTCAGTATCTTTGTGTTGTTCCTCCCAGATGACAGCTGCCGTAACTGGAAGTTCTGGGTCGTCTTTCTGGGTAGAGTAAAGACTGCATTCAGGTCTGGAGTGCATCCGTGAAAGAGCATCAGGAGCCATGTTGAGTTTTCCTTTGCGGTATTCAACCACAAAATCAAATTTCTGCAGACGGAGAGCCCATCGAACTAGTCGGCTGGTAGTCTTGGTGGAATTCATCACCCACTGTAAGGCTGAATGGTCAGTAACCATGGTAAATAGTTTGGGTTCAAGATAATGTTGCCATTTTTCCAATGCCCAAACTACTGCCAAACAATCCTTTTCGGTCACAGAATAATTGATTTCTGCTTTGTTTAAGGTACTACTTCCATATGCGATTACCTCCTCTAGGCCGCTGTCTTTCCTTTGGGCCAAGACGGCGCCCAGTCCGGTGTTGCTGGCATCAGTATAGACCACAAATGATCGTTGCAGCTCAGGATGACCTAGTATGGGAGGAGAGATTAGATAGGCTTTCAGCTGGTCAAAGGCTTTTTGACATTGAGTTGACCACTGAAAGGACATTGATAGGCTCAGCTATTTGAGAGAAGTTTGGCACAAACTTGTGGTACCATCCAGCAAGTCCCAGAAAACGCTGAACTTCTTTCAGGTTGCGGGGCACGGGGTAAGAATATATGGCTTCAACTTTACTTGGGTCTGCTGAAATGCCTTTAATGTTCACCACATGACCAAGAAATGTCAGTTCCTCAAGACAGAATTAGCTTTTTTTCAGATTGATGGTTAAACCAGCGGTTTGTAATCTGGAAAGAACAGTTTGGAGATCCTGGAAATGCTGGTTCAGAGATGATATATAAGATATATAAGATATATATAGAGTATATAATAATATCATCAATATATACAAAGCATATATTTCCTCTCAATTCTCCAAGGACCGTTTCCATCAGCCTCTGAAATGTTGCGGGAGCATTTTTCAATCCAAAAGGCATTACATTAAACTGGTACAACCCAGAGGAAGCCAGTGAGAAAGGCCGTTTTAGACTTTTAGACGTTTTAGATGTCTCAGGGTCCATTGTTACCTGCCAGTAACCACTGTTCAAATCAATAGTGGAAAAAATGACTGCTCCTGAGAGAGACTCTAAGATCTCTGTGTTGTTGGGCAAAGGATATGCATCTCTCTCAGTGACGGCATTTACCTTACGGTAATCGACGCAGAATCTTACGTTCCCATCCTTTTTTGGGACTAAAACCACAGGTGAGGCCCAGGCAGAGTAAGATGGTTCTACTATACCATTTTCCATCATTTCCTTTAATTGTTCTTTTACAACCGCTTGTTTTTCCGGAGTCAATCGATATGGACGTTGCTTTATGGGTACTGGGTGAGTGGTGTAAATACAATGTTGGAGAACAGTTGTCCTTCCAAGCTGAAGAGTGCAGACTTTTGGGTTGGATTGTAGTAGGTGAAGTAATTGTTGCTTCCCTTCCAGCGTTAAGTGAGCTTTGGTGACAGTCTTCTCTATCAAGGTCTGGTCATCCCTGTAGGTTGATGGTTGTGATACGGATGGTGTAAATTGTAATGGAGGAATAGAGCTGAGTAGTGAAAGTGACTGGTTTGAGCGTTGGGCTTGTGGATTCTTTTTCAGATGTTGGGGTCTTTCAAAAGGGTACTCGTCACAGAGTTTTGACTTGAATGCATATATTTGGTCAGCTACATTTATCTGTAGACCGCTGCAAAGATGATGTCCAGGCTCAAGACTATGGAGTAAGCCAGGGCTTTGGAGGCGAGAATGGCAACCTGAGTGGGAAAGTCTTTGTTGTGAAGTGTGATCTGAACATCCTACAGGCACTTCGGCTTCTCCATTTGCCAAATAGAGTGGGCCAAAAGTCCAGGGATGGAGGTTGGCCAGGGAATCAATTTCCTTCCACAAGCTCTCATGGAGAAGAGTATAACTTGCTCCCGTATCCACGATGGCTTTTCCTCTCCAAGCTCCAATAGAAACGGGTACAACTAGCTGTTGAGGTATGGCAACATGCTTAGAGGCAGACTTGCTGAATGACTTTGAAGGAGGTGTAATAGACAGAGCAGTGTTAGACGGTGGTACTCCTTGCCTTTGAGGTTGGAAGGAACGCTTATTTCCAGCAGAAGAATGCTGACTGGACGATGGGGTTGACTGCGGGGAAGAATAGAGTGGACAGTGGCCGGGTGGGTGCTGACCTTTGCATCTCATCAATACCACTAGAGTGAGGAGGCTCTGTGACAACACTAGCACTGGGACGATTGGAGGTGGGTCTTTGTGGTGATGGTTGGGTCATGCGTCCTTCATAGTGTAACTGCTGAACATAGTCTCTCTCCAGCTGAAAACCCAGTTTTACCAACTCATCCACTGTATTTACTCTGCTACGAAGTTGGCTGGCTATGTAAGGCTTGATGTTTTTGAGAATCATTTTCACTAGCTCACTCTCTGTTAGGGTGGGCTTCCACCGTTTGCACAGTGCTCGGTATGTGAAAGCAAAGTCTCTGATCGACTCTTTTTCTCCCTGTGTTCTAGTTCGGACTCGCTCTGCCAGCTCATCTTCATAGTCCTCAGAGAGGAAGGATGAGAGGAAAGCCGTTTCAAACTCATTCCAAGTGGTAATAGAAGATCGCACAACTTCCCACCAGTCACGTGCTGTGCCATATAGGACAGTGCGGAAGGTAGCCAAGATGTCAGCATCAGCCAGGGGATGTATAGCCAAAAAGTCTTGACAGCGAGTTAAATACAACAGTGGATCAGCATCATCTGAGGGTACTTTTCGTTTTTTACCAATGCTGGTCAAGAAAAAACCTTCATAAGCTGCACCTTTTAACACGGCTGGTGTAGGGCATGCATAGGGCAGAGCTCTGAGGTGGCGTGGAGATGAGATGGGACGGTTGTGCCTGCAACGCGTGGTAAGGTGTAATGGAGCAATTCGTTGTTGATCTACCATTGCTTTTTCGAGTGGGAATTTTTAAATGATTACGCCATTTCCAATGTAAATCTTTAAAGTTGTGGACAGTATACAATGAGTGAGTAAAATGACTGCCTATCTTTGTAAAGCGTTCACATGTTCCTTTGTGTGGTTTCCTGTGAAGCGCGTAGTCCTGCGTAATCGCATATGACTTGTTCAACCATAAAAGCGACCTCAGAGACAAGGTACCTTCACTTTCTTGAAGTGTCCTGTATCCATCATCTTCCTAGCCTATTAATAACATGATCTGTGATTCCTTCCTCATCTTGTTTAAGGGCCGCTATCCTGTCAAAGGTTTGCTTGATGGCTAGTTTCCCATTTTTACAGCTAGTCG
Organism: Sinocyclocheilus anophthalmus; assembly: GCA_018155175.1. NCBI lineage: Eukaryota > Metazoa > Chordata > Actinopteri > Cypriniformes > Cyprinidae > Sinocyclocheilus > Sinocyclocheilus anophthalmus. Next base: position 24,968 of record JADLZN010003282.1, on the reverse strand, counting down.
TTGCAAGCTTTGCCATCGTGCAGGAAAAATGGAATTTGTCAGATTCTTGGGTGATGAAATGTGGCTAGACGAAAACATCGACGGATTATGTTGATGAATGCCCAGGGGAGAAGAACAGTAACAATTAAACATATCTTTATACCGTGCGAGGAATTATACAAGAAGGCAACAAGCATGTTTGAAGGGACATCAGCTAGGGAAAATAGGTTATAGAAGAATATCGATTAACGAAGTATAGTAGGACCTGTGCGAGTCGTGACAAGGGAAGGCCATTAGGTTAATTTTCTGAGGAGGACTGGACTGGAAGGACGAATATAATTAATGAGTACTAAGGTCAAGTGAAAACAGCAGGTGGGAGTAATGCAACGATATGGGTGCCAGCTGCCGTAAAACACAGAAGAAGAGGACTTTTATACGTCTGCATCCTGCATCTGTTGATTCTGCTGAAGGTTTGTGTTTTGTTTTTATTTATTTTTACAGTGTTTAAATTAATGCAAACCGTTGTAAAGTTAATTAATTCATATTGATTGTAACATTGTAATGCTTTATCTAACGTTAATATCCTTCATTTAGTGCGAGTAAAGCGCATCCACACATGAGTAAAGGCCCTTGCACACGGGGCGTTGACATAGTTACAATCGTAAAATTTTTATTTACTAAAAACTAAATAAAACAACGGAAATTTGTGTTTGTGTCATTAATTATAGTCATTATTACTATTCTTTTTTCCCCCGTTTGGCACAAGTGGAGTTGTTTTTGAAGATTTGCCTTGAGAGCATCACCTGTTGAGGTCACGTTTAAGCAAATATTTGACGTGGAAATAAATTTAACGGAACACCTTAGAAGATTAATTGAAACCCAACACTGCATCGCGGCCAGGGCTTGTAGAAAGGCCAAAAACTACTTAAAAACTCCTTATAGATGTGCTCATGCTCAAAAGGAGGACAAAATGTGTACATGAACTACTCCTTAACCGAGAAGAGCAGGGAGACTGTCTTCATTTGGTTCAAGAACAACGACCCTCTCAGGTTCAAGAGCTACTTCAGGCTAACCCTTGAACTTTTAGAACTACTTCATGAGAAAGTGGCAACAAGGAATGAAGAAACCCATCCGTTCAAAGAACCGGCTTTCCATCCGTCTCAGGTAAATATAATAACTTCATTACAGTTTGATAACTCTTAAAAAATAAAATTTTATTAGTAAGTTGAGTTAAAAATAAAACAAATACATGTTGTTTTTTTTCTTAATCAAAATGAGTTTGTGCATATTTTATATATATATAGCATTCATATAAGTATAAAAGAGTTCATTTGCAAAAACAGATAACTCTTTTTAACGATTTTCAAAAATCATGTTTTTTCATTGTGCATTCCAATTAATCGCAATCAAACTGCGGTTGAGTTATTTTGATTAGGTAAAAAATAACAAAAAAATACAGATAACTAACACAATAAAAACATGATAACATATTAAAAAAAAAAATGATTTAAAAAAAATTAAAAAAAAACAGTTTATCTGTTTTTGCAAATAAACTCTTCACATATAATATCATTGTTTTTTGTTCTTTCTTTCTTTTGTTCTTTTATAATTTATCTCTGAATTTTTTTCACCCATTTTTCCTCAAAAAAATTAAAAAGTTAAGAATGATTGAGAATTATCCTATACATGAATACATAAGATTTATTTGTATAGTTCTTTTCACAATACACATTGCTTCAAAGCAGCTTTACAGAATGTCATGAGGTTAATGTTTACAATATCTTAATTTATATGGTTTAGTTGCATGATACCCAATATTGTGCTTTTTTCAATACAGGTTTCTGGCGACTGGAGACTCGTTTGTGAGCATAGCTTTCAGCCCCAGAGTGGGAACTTCAACCGTAGCATCAATCGTGGACGAGGCCACCAAGTTAATCTGGGATGTGTTGGTGAACGAATATAAGCCAGTACCAGAAACACAAGATTGGGTGGAAATCTCCAAACTTCACTGGAGCTATTGATGGCAAGCTCCACCAAACTCTGGATCATTATATTTCAACTATAAGGGAACGCGCTCTATTGTCCTTCTGGCATTAGTTGATGCACATGATCTGTTTCGTGTTATTGATGTTGGAGCTTCCGGAAGAAACTGTGATGGAGGAGTATATTCCTGTTCCTCTTTGGGAAAAAGATCGAAAGAGGGAAAACTTAGCATTCCAATGGACAGAAAGGCTTGGGCCTATGCCACATGTCTTTGCTGGAGATGAAGCTTTCCCGCAGCAGAATAAATCCGTTAGAGAAAAATGCTGCACCTATTTTAGCTCACCTCAAGGAGAAGTGTCCTGGCCACACTAATATGATCAACTGGCTACAGATATTCAACTGCGATAAATCTGTTTCAAATGTGTATATAGTTACAGTACTCAGTATATAGTAATCAAATCTAAAAGTAAATTAATCAGTAGATAATGAAAGTTACAGTAAACAAAACATTTATTAAATAAAACAGATTGCTTATTATTGATTTTTTTTTTGTCCATCTAGCCTTCTTGAACCTGATGCACCCTACCTTTCAAAAGTTCGGGGCCAGAAAGATTTTTAATGTTTTTGGAAAAAATTATCTTCTGCTCACCAAGGCTCCATTGATTTAATCAAAATTAGTAACGGTAATATTTAAAATTGCAGATTTGCTGCTCAATTACACACACACACAGCATTTGTATCATTATAAATATATTTACTGTCACTTCAGTTTAATGCATCCTTTCTAAATAAAAGTATTAATTTAAATGGTTGGGTAATTACATTGTGTAAACATTTTTTAAAATGTTACATAAACAAATTTCTGAATATATCACTGTTTCCATAAAATTATTAATTAGGAAAACTGTTTTCAACATTATAATAATAATAACCATAAATGTTTCTTAAGCAACAAATCGTTGTATTATATTTTAACGGTCCGATAAATTCAACCTTGGTGAGCCAGAAGAGACTATAAAATCGTACCAAATCTCAACTTTTGAAAGTTAGTTTATATTTTATCGTAACATTTAACCACGCGCAATAATGTATTGTTTGGACATTTTGGACATATTTGTATTTTCACCTGGCAAACCAACTCTTACAACGCTTACAGGCTCCCACACTCTGGATTTTTTTATTTGCATCTCTGTATGACTGCATGTGAGACTGAGATAAATAAAATGTCATACCGGCTCCGCCTCCACGCCGCCAGTGAAACCACCCGCGTTTTGCCGCTTTCCGTTTGAAACTGAACTAGACGCTCGCGTCCCGTGTGAAAGGGCCTTAACAGAATCATGAAGCAGTTTATCATGCACACGAATCAGTTATTGACAAGTAGAGATGGAGCAACAGAAACTCCGAGTCAAATGAATCCATTGCTTCCCAAACGATTCTGTGTTTCGAATCGCTCGATTCACCGCACGCTGACGACACATGCTGGACTAAACAGTGTAAATACTAGGGGTGTGACGATAAATCGATTCGTGGATCGATTCTGGGATTTTCCAAGTGCATCACGATTCTCTCTGGAATCGGTTCTGAGCTTAGTTTTTAACAGCAGATGGCGCTCTAGGCTTGTTTTTAAACCGCACACTCAAACGCTTCTGCATTCCACAAATCGATTTATCGTCGCACCCCAAATAATATAAATACAGCAAGAAACACAAACGCGTGCGATAATGACAACTTTGATTAAAGTGCAATCTGTTAGATGTGATCTACAAACAATTACAATACAAATGTAAACCATAAACGCATAAATGTCTAAATATGAAATATCTGTATAATTTGTGTTGTATTCATTTGTTGTGCCAGTTTTTAGTTTTGTCTAATCAAGGCCTGGTTTCACAGACGGAGCTTAGGTTAAGCCAGGATTAGGACAGTTTAATTAAGTAGTTTTTTATAAACATGCCTAAGAAAAAAAACATTCCTGGTAGTGAGCATCTCCAGACAAAACAAATTTTAAGATCAGTCAGTGCAAGTTTCTTTCAGCGTGTCCCGATATTTATTTCGCTTTTTGCGCTCAGTGTGGAAAGGCCTTTAGTTTGGGACTAGACTTGAGCCTTGTCTGTGAATCTGGGGGTTTGTCATTTAAGGCCATTTACTATCACTCTGACTGACTCCCTTACCAGCGAGCTGACTACTGAACTAGGGAGCAGACTGAGACGCACACAGAGATTTAGTGTGCATTTATTTTCATCTCTGTTAATTATTCTCATCTCATTCATGACAGAGTGTCCAAACACAGTGAAAAACTCCTGGATCCACACACTATTATAAAGATGGCGTTCATTAAAGAGGAGAGTGAAGACGTGAGGATTGAAGATACTGAGGAACAAACAGGTTGGTTTTCATTCTCATTTGATCCTTATTAAAATGTTAATCACTACAGGAGTGTATGATATCTTTGAAGCATGTCCAGGGGTTTTAAATACTTGAGAAATGTTACTAGATTACTGTACTTTGTACTTGAGTAAAATACAAATCACCCAAAGTAACATGTAAATGTAAACTTCTTGTACTTTTACTTGATTACATTTCTGAAGAAAAACTGGTATTTTGTAACTTAAGTACTTAAGTACTTTAATTTTCTACCATCTTAGACCTGTTAAATATGGTATAATAAATATATGCGCTTGACTTGTGAGAAACAATGATGTTTGTGTCCACGAATTTGAGGAAGCATATTGAAGTAGCAAAGTTGCTTTTTCCACAAAAAAAAAACAATTTTTATTCATTACTTTTGACCGTTTTGATATAATTATTATCTGTCTAGATAGTATAATGGCTAAATGCAAAAAATTGAGTGCACAAAAAAAATATTCTTAATAATCACAAATAATTACATATCAATACATGAAGAAAAAAAAACTCTAAATGCCCCAAATAAATAATTAAAAGTCCATTGTTTTTTCAGACATGCATTGAATACACAACACAAAAAGTGGCCTTCTTAAAATGTCAGCATTGTGTATTTTAATTCCGTCACTCATCATTAATTCAACACACATTCTTGTTTTCTGTCTGCATGTTTCTGGCCTCTTCATCACATCTGGTTTATTAAAGGGATAGTCCACCCAAACATGAAATTCTGTCATTTACTCACCCTCATGCCGTCTCAGGTGTATATGACTTTCTTTCTCAACCGTTTACTTTCACTTTAGACATAACCAAATGTGTGATATGTGTGTTTTTACAGCATTAGCACAATCAGATGTAAAATAATTCGTACTAGAATCAGGAGCTGGTTGAACAGGCAGCCTTGTTGAATGAAATGTTTAACTGGCAAGGCTTTAAAGCACATGCAAATAATGTACCTTTGTGACTGCGAGTAAGTGCAGTGTCCCGTGAGAGTAACTGTACTGCTGAGTTAACATTTGATGTTTATGTATGTGGCGTTGTACAGTATATTGAGACTGAGGAGGTGCCAGAACTGTAACTGACTGAATGTGCGCTGTAGCACGATATTACGATATGTCTTCAAAAGCAGAATCGTGAGGATATTTTAATCTTCCACGATCAAAAATCGTGCTATCACACACCCCTAGTTTATGCTAACGATCTTTTGGCATTATATCCTCTAATATTTTTATCTAGAGCCAAATGTGCTTCATTCAAGCCTTATTTCTTCTGTGCTTGTTGCTTCTCTCTACTGTTAAAGAGCCACGTTGCTGCAGATGACCCAGTTATTTTAACAACAGAAGCAGAAATGCATCAAGCTGAGAATGCACACTATTGCATTACACAAACAACACACACACACCACAACAATTAGATTACAAAGATGGAAACTTAGTTTCAGATTTCAAGGATCAAATCTATAAAATTAAGATACTCGCCCTCGAAACTTCTTAACGCGTCATTTTTAAGTTATCCTTTGTCTTGGGGCCAAAAACTGTGTTTGTTTTGATGAAGGGGTGAATAACTGCTTTGTTCAGAACACATCCCAAACATATTCAAGCTAGCAAAGAGTTAACAATATTGAGAAGAGTTTCTAAGATTATATGCGTAAGGTGTTTTACACCTTTTCCAAAGTCAAATGCAAGCACTTTTAAGGTGCATTTTCAAGCTTTTTCCAGCACTTTACAACTGTGTTAAATTCATGTTACACCATACTGAGTTCTCTCTAACTTGATATCGTGTGCTATTCAAAAAATAAAACACCCGTTGGATATATATTATATATATAATATAATATTATCTCCTTTGAACCCTCCCCCTCCGACCTTCCCCCCTCGCTCATATAACAGTGCAAGAAAGTATTCAGACCCCCTTAAATTTTCACTCTTTGTTATATTGCAGCCATTTTGCTAAAAACATTTTAGTTAATTTTTTTTCCTCATTAATGTACACACAGCACCCCCCATTGACAGAAAAACACAGAATTGTTGACATTTTTGCAGATTTATTAAAAAAGAAAAACTGAAATATCACAATGGTCCTAAGTATTCAGACCCTTTGCACTGTGACACTCATATATTTAATCAGGTGCTGTCCATTTCTTCTGATCAAACTTGAGATGGTTCTACACCTTCATTTAAGTCCAACTGTGTTTGATTATACTGATTGGACTAGAATAGGAAAGCCACACACCTGTCTATATAAGACCTTACAAGCTCACAGTGCATGTCAGAGCAAATGATAATCATGAGGTCAAAGGAACTGCCTGTAGAGCTCAGAGACAGAATTGTGGCAATGCACAGATCTGGTCAAGGTTACAAAAAAAAATTATGCTGCACTTAAGGTTCCTAAGAGCAAATTGGCCTCCATAATCCTTAAATGGAAGAAGTTTGGACGACCAGAACCCTTCCTAGAGCTGGCCGTCCAGCAAAATGAGCATAGCTTTTATTAATAAAAATTATTTTTTTATTATTTTTTTTTTTTTTTTTTTTTTTATGGGGTGAGAAGAGCTGGGTGAGAGAGGTAAAGAAGAAACCAAAGATCACTGTGGCTGAGCTCCAAAGATGCAGTCGGGAGATGGGAGAAAGAAGTTGTAGAAAGTCACCACTCCCTCAGACCTCACCAGTCGGGGCTTTATGACACAGAGTGCCTGGACGGAAGCCTTCTCAGTGAAGACACATGAAGCCCGAATGGAGTGTGTTAAAAACACCTTGAAGCACTCCAAGAGGGTGAGAAATAAGATTCTCTGGTCTTATGAGACCAAGATATAACTTTTTGGCCATAATTCTAAGCGGTATGTGTGGAGAAAAACAGGCACTGTTCATCACCTGTCCAATATAGTCCCAACAGTGAAGCATGGTGGTTGCAGCATCATGCTGTGGGGGTGTTTTCAGCTGCAGGGACAGGACGACTGTTTGCAATCGAGGGAAAGATGAATGCGGCCAAGTACAGGGATATCATGGACAAAAACCTTCTCCAGAGTGCTAAGGACCTCAGACTGGGCCGAAGGTTTAACAAGACAATGACCCTAAGCACACAAAAATAACTAAAATAACGAAGGAGTGGCTTCACAAAAACTCTGTGACTTTTCTTGAATGGCCCAGCCAGAGCCCTGACTTAAAACCCAATTGAGCATCTCTGGAGAGACCTAAAAATGGCTGTCCACCAACGTTTACCATCCAACCTGACAGACCTGGAGAGGATCTGCAATGAGGAATGGCAAAGGATCCCCAAATCCAGGTGTGAAAAAAACTTGTTGCATCTTTCAGGGTGTAATTTTATTGAAGTATTATGTGAAAATGAAAGTAATCAATATATAAATTAATATGCTGAATTATGTTAACCCTGGATGTAATATTGGGAATAATGAACGTATAATGGTCTTTTCATTAGACAGTAAACCAGTGAACTTGAAATAATCTAATATTATCAGGAACAAGTAGATAAATTTGACACACATCTCCTCGTATGACGCAGGAACAAGTAGATACATTTGACACACACCTCCTCGTATGACCACTACCAACCAATGGAAGGTGGCAAAATAAAAGCTTTTTTTAAAAATGGTTGACCGGACCACATTCCACCATTAAAAAACAAGGCCAAAAGGGTTGGAAACAATTGTGGCAAATCAGGTATCTATAACCAATAAAAAATAACCGGAACAAAGAAAAAACAGAAAATGACCAAATTTGGAGAGAACAAAGGGTATATAATATGAGCTGACAAACAAAGACTTTGGAATGATTTGGAATGCTGTGACTGTCTTCCCGGCTTTGTTTCTTTGTTAAATAAAGTCTTATTTTGACATCTGGAACTCTGCTTCTCCACTTCATTGGCCGCACCCAAGAAAAATCCACAACAGATTGGCGTCACGAACAGGATTGGCTTGGCTTGGGGGTTCGGATGAAACGTACCTCTCTTTTTTTTTTCCGGCGAGGGCCTCGTGGGTGGTGGGGGGGTACCTGGACGGCTATACAAACAGATCTCTAAAAAGGGGCGCGCCCGAAAAAAAAAAAAAACCGAGGGGTAGGCCAGTATGTACTTTAATGGAAATAAGACTGTTTGTGTGGTTGACTAAGGTCACACCTGTGATGGTAATCTGAGACAGGGCTTCAATAAATTAATCTAAGATATTGAATTTGAACTAAATTAAGTAAAGTAAAAGTGGAATTGAGGAGTTCCAGATGTCAAAAGATTCACATGCTTTAGAGTAGTAGAAAGCTTTTGTATATAAGTTGTATATAAGAAGAGCACCATGCTGTGCCATTCGTGAAGGGGCACAAATACTGGGTCGAGACCTCCCAAAATAAGTAAGCCCAGGAATCAAGAGAGCCGCTCAGAAAAGAGGGAGCGTGGCTTTTGAGGGGTACTTATGAGGGAGGACTTCCCAAAATAAGCAAGCCCAGGAATCAAGGAGCCGCTCAGAGAAAGTGGAGCGTGGCCTTGAGGGGTGCTTATGAGGGAGGGGTTGCTTTGATCAGAGTATTAAGTTTTTGTGTACACAGTGTCAAGAGACACAGAGCATTTGTATATAAGTTGTGTATATAAGAAGTGCACTGTGCCAGTCGTGAAGGGGCACTAAAAACCTGTTCAGGAATCAAAGAGCCGTCCAGAGAAAGTGGAGCGTGGCCTTGAGGGGTGCTTATGAGGGAGGGGTTGCTTTGATCAGAGTATTAAGTTTTTGTGTACACAGTGTCAAGAGACACAGAGCATTTGTATATAAGTTGTGTATGTAAGAAGTGCACTGTGTCAGTCGTGAAGGGGCACTAAAAAACCTATTCAGAGACTTCCCAAAGTGAGTAAGTCCAGGAATCAAAGAGCCGTCCAGAGAAAGTGGGACGTGGCTTTGAGGGGTGCTTATGAGGGAAGGGCGGCTGAATCAGGTGTCTGCAGACTAAATAGAGTTAGACTGTTAGTCTTTGTTTGTCCATTATATGTTGTAAAAAGATTTGTATGTGCGTCAAAGCGTTGGAAACATTGAAGCATTGAATGTTTTGGCTGAATGATTAACTGTGTTGGCTGCTTTGCACTGTGTGGGAAGCTGAATGTGTGTGTGACATATATGTTTTATGTAAATGCTCTTTGATTTAACTGGAATGAAAAAGCAATACAATTAAAGACAAATACACTAAATGAACAATAAAAATTTTATTGAGAAAATTGTAAGAGTTGAAAAAACAAAAAATATTCCAAGAAATTGGCTCTGTCGGCTGTTTGGACACCGTCCAAGTTGCCGACGTTGTGATCCAAATTGTGAAACTGAATTATTGATAAAGAAAAAGATAAAGAAGTGATTGATTTTTCATTCCTAAAGAAAGAGAAGGGGACCAAAAGCTGCTTGGTGTTTTTCTCTTCGATCTGTGTGAATGTAGCGAAAAGAGTAGCAAAAAGTGTGGGAGAGAAGGCCTTGAGTGTGTGTGAGGAACCTCTGTGTGTGTGTGTGTGTGTATGTGAGTGAGAAAGCATGCATATGTGTGCCTGAATGCGTGTGTGTGCACATGAGAAAGAGTGAGAACCTGTATGTTGATCTGATTTGTGCGTGTGTGTGACTAAACAAAGAGAAAGTGTTGTGTGTGCATGAGTGGAGTGTATGTGTGTGAGTAAACATTGATAAAAGTGAAGGCTGACATAGGGAAGAAAGCAGAGAAATTAGACAGATTATTTTCGTGCCTGTCCTGATCCTAAAAAAGAATAGAATGAGCATATTTGATGTACAGGACGAGTGCAGATTTGATGCAAATTATGAACACCAAAGTGAATGGAGAAGTGTGAAAGAATATCAAGAATTTTTGAAGACTTTGATAAATACACGAGGCATCTGTAATCATTTTTGGTTGGAATCAGAGTTTGATGATAGGAAAGGGCAGGTACAAAGATTGACAGATTACAAGAAGAACAGTCTTCTTAGAAAATTGATTAGCATTATAAATTTAAGGGACATAACAGAGGAATGGCCAACAATACCTTGGGAAAATATTGTTTATAATAACATTACAGTTCGACAATTGACAGATCAACTAGTGAACCTTTGTGCCCCAACACTTTCCCCAACAGAAGCTGCCACTAATGTAATTGAAATCCCAGTTGGTCGAATTGTAGCACATTGTAGAATTGCTAGGAGGTGTCTGGCAGGTCAGTGGATAAAGGATACCACAGTAGCTACAATCCTTGACAATATATGTCTCTCACTGACAGTTGTCACACGAGAAGTGGCCTGGATATCTAGAGTGATAGTCAAATCAGATGAAAAGGGAAACATTATGCCAGTGACTATACCTAGTAGAACAGTGAGACGTTTGTTGGTGACAATTGAGCTGAGAGGTGTGCCACAAATATATGCCATTATGGATGGTGATCAGAGAAAATAAAAAAGGGCCCAGAACTAACAGTTCAGCACACTGAGAACACTGCTTGAATAACTTAGTTAAAATAAAATAAAAATGGCAGATGAGATAAATTAAATAGAAAGGGAAAAAAAGAGCAAGCGAGGCTTGAGTTGATTGATTACCTGGAACCACTTAATCTAAAATATTGTACAAAGGATGGTTTAAACATTGGTGTATATAAAATAGAAGAGTGTTATATAAAATTAACATCATCTCTCACCTACTCAATTTGGGCAGGGGGAATTACAGCGACAGGTCGTCACTTTCATTTGAGAAGACTATGGAGTTTTGAGGCATTCAGCTTGGGAGAAAACATCATCTGGACAAAAAGCAATCTTCAGAGGAAAGAAACAAGAGGCCTTGTGTTACCCTTCAAATTACTAACCAGAAAACACTTTGTGATTATTTTAAAATATTTGAGGCAATCTAATCAACTTCTATAAAAGGTGATAAGTCCTCCACCCAGCAAAAATCCAGGTGAAAATCAGGGGTCGGATACTTTTAGTGATCCTCGTCTGATGAGCCTGGTGAAAATTAGCTAGTAATTAGAAACGCTGGGATTAGAGAGGTAAATTACTGAAGGGACAATAATAATAATAGTTCATTGTGTTTAACGAAACAGACTGATAAAGTTTTAAGAAGATGTCAACTCCAGTAGAATTTTTAGCTTTTCAAAATCCAGCCTGTAAGGAAGTAATAAGGGAGCTCTCAAGGAAGTGGGCAGAGAGAACAAAGAAATTGATTTCTAAGTGGCCGGAAGAGGGAACATTTAATATGACAATGTTTAGAGAAATGGAGGTATTGGTAAAAATTATAAGACCAATGATAAATCTAAAAAAGAGAAATGACAAAAGAGAGCAAGAATTTGGGGTATTGACTCTGTTAAACAACATGGAATTCAATTATTAAATTAGAGAAACAAGAAAGAGAGAATAAAGGTAATGAAATAAAAGGAGAAAGGCCACCTCCATATGTTCCTTCCTGCGATCAGACTGTTAATCAGATGCCTATAGTACAGGGAAAAATAGATTTAAAGGGGGCAGTAGAATTTGAGGGCTATGTCCAAGATGTGAATACAGCTGTTGACATAGATGAGCAGATTTGCAGGAGTGAAATAAGGAGACTAGCAAATACCACAAGAGAGAGAGACGAACACACAGCCACAAGGGAGGGGCTGGAGCTACAAGAGGAGGGACTAAGAACAACAACACCAAAGCCTCAAGCAAGATACAGAGTGAGAGAGAGAACAGCCCACAGGATGGAGCCAAGGAGTGACAGGCTTGGAGGAAAAGGAGCCAGGGGCTACAGAGAGGAGGGGAGAGCTGATGAGTCACTCGCATACCGAAGACATTCAGCAATACTTGAAGAAATGGAAGACCAACACAAACAACAGACATCAGTTAGTGGAGACTCACTGGATGGGCGGTTCAAGGGACTCCTTGACGAGCAACCTGAAGGAGCAATGGCAGATGCTGACTCAATTCAAGAAGCTCTGGAAGATATGGAGAATAGATGCTACAAAACAAGAGACAGTCTCAAAAAGCTGTCCACATGACAAGAGAAGATTTCACACAAACTGTAGACGAATTGCAGCAGGAGCTGGATAAAATGATGAGCAAACATGAACCAAAACAACCACACCCAAGCCCACATGATTATGTCCAGCAGAAACAATACAAGCAAGTAGCTGGGACACTGGTCATGCATGACATAGAAGATCCAGAAGACCAGTTTCAAGTTCTTCAAGCACAAAGACAAGGAGGAGGAGAAGAAAACCGATCAACGAGGGAGACATAGGAACGGCCAACAAGAAGAGACAGGCCCCAGATATGATTCGTGCCCAATCCTCATCAAGCATGGGTTGCTCAATACATACCGTGGGCAAGTCAAGATCTGGACACTTTGGTTTCCCATCTTCCAGACATTAATGAAGGTGCTGGAAAATGGATCAGAACATTCGAAGAAGAAACAACTGGAAAGCTTCTGGCCCTGGGTGACATCAAAGCTCTACTTGCCAAATGCCTGGGGGCCTCCATAATGAATGATGTACTCAAGCAGTCTGGCCTCCTTCGAGCTGTGGACAGACCTCAAGCAGATGGAGCTTCTTTTGACAAACATCGATGTGACATTTGGATAACTCTGAGAGCTGAGTACCCAATGCAAACTGATCCAGGTTTCCTGAAAGGAGAGCCAATCGGGGAGACTGAGAATCCCACCACCTACATTCAGAGACATATAAGACACTGGAAAGAGATCCAGAGAAAGACAAAATACTGACAGCACTCTTCAGGACCGCCATTGTGGAAGCCATGCCTACAACAGTGAAAGTGAAGCTGGAGGATGTGGTAGGTCTGAATTCCAAGTCACACAAAGAATTCAGAGACCATGTGGTTCATGCGGTGGAACAATATAGAAAACAAGAGCTAAAAATAAAAACCCAAGAAAAAGAGTTGCAAAGAAAATTGACTCAGATGCAGCTTGAGGAACTGCTCAACAAGAAGAAGAAAATTCAAGCAGTCCAGAAGGAAGATCACTCAGCAGTGATAGCACCAGTCAACACTGAAGTGTTTGTTAATACATCTGCAACAATGAATGTGCCTATACCAACAAATCAGATTGCAACAGAACAAACACCACCTGCTGGAACAGTCACTGCACCACAAGGAACAGCACCAGTTGTCATCTATCTCAAGCCAGAGCAGCCAAACAACAGAGGCTGGAACAGACAACAACAAGGGCGTGGCAGAGGAAGATTGAATCAGCAACAAGTTAGTGGCCTACCAGGAGTCTGTTGGAGATGCAATCAGCATGGACACACCAAAAGAGATTGTCCCATTAATCCTTGGCAGCAAAACCAACCAATGGCCTCAGGATTCAACTATGGACAACAGCAAGTGCAACCACGAACCCAAGGTCCTGTCAACCCATGGCGTGGACCTGACCAAGGTCACTAGGGCTGCCCAGAGAATCTTACAGGGAGGAAACAGCTTCCAATAATATCATGTGATGCTGATCAAGAACCAATGCTGCAAGCCAATATCGAAGGAAAACCCATTTCTCTCATGCTCGACACAGGGGCAACGTACTCATGTTTGAATCCAAGATATGCTTCGCACCTCCCCATGTCCGGAAAATATATAAAGACAGTAGGATTCTCGGGAACAACTCAGCTACTTCATATGACAGCCCCTGTGAGCATAAGCCTGAAAAACACTGAAATTAGAATACCAATATTAGTCTCAGAACACACACCTGTAAATTTGTTAGGTAGGGATGCCATATGTAAATTAAAAATGCAGATATGGTGTACACCAGAGGGAATATATATAGATGATAGGGCAATGAGACAAATGAATGTTTCAACATCACAACAAGCACAAGAATCATGTGCTAACATGTATTGGTTAGGAGATTTAAAAGAAGATGTAGAAAAAACAATTAGTAAATGGGGAAGATATATAAGGGAACAGCTATGTGAACCAAGCCTACCAAAAACTGAATTTCATTGTACCATGAAGTATGATGAAAACAAAGATCCAGATTTTGAAAAAAGATGGCTAAAAGACACAAAAGGATTGAAAATCCCAATGATATCACAAAGCATAATAATAGGACCAAAAGGTGTAGCTCTGCAGATAGACAGCGAAAGATTCATAGATGACTGGTTCGCAGTACCTAACTCAGTGCCTCATGTTACATTATATGTAAATAAAGACTGTCTCTCTAAAGATTTAGGACCCATGATGAAACAAGCAGAAAAAAGCAAGTGGGAAGTCACAGAAAATCCTCTAATTTTCCAAACAGCAGACAAAGAATATCTTAAGATTTTGTGTGCTACTCCAATGATAGGTGTCCCCAGAATGGTAATAAACACAAGAGTTGAGCCAAAAGTTAAAGAACATCAAACAAAGCAAAATGAATTGTTAAAAGACATGGAGAGACAAGTACCATTAGAATTATGGTCTCAACATGACACAGATGTGGGGTTAGTAAAATCAGCCAATCCAATTAAAGTAGTACTTAAACCAGGAGCTAAAGTACCCAGAAAATTGCAATACCCTTTGAAACCAGAAGCAATAGAGGGAATAAAAAAGACAATTGAAGGACTAATAAAAGCAGGAGTGCTTGTTGAAACTACTAGTTATGGTAACACCCCAATATTGCCAGTAACTAAAGCAGATAAATCAAAGTGGCGTCTGGTGCATGATCTGAGAGCAGTGAATGAGGTTGTGGAGGATTGGCCAACTGAAGTTCCAAACCTGCATACGTTGTTAACCAATGTTCCATATGTTGCTAATTATTATACTGTAATTGATCTTTGTTCAGCTTTTTCAGTGTTCCCTTAGCCGAGGAGAGCAGACCTTTGTTTGCGTTCACCTACCAAGGTAAAAAACTCACCTACACAAGAATGCCCCAAGGCTTCAAACACTCACCCCATGTATACAATCAGATTTTAAAAGAAGAATTAGAAGAACTTAGGTTAGACAGCACATTGATACAATATGTAGATGATTTGTTAATTTGTTCAACATCTTTGGAACAATGTCATCAAGACTCAATTAAAGTACTCAATAAATTAGCTGAGGGGGGACACAAGGCCTCTAAAGCAAAATTGCAATATTGCTTACCACAAGTTGAATACTTAGGACGCACTATTTCACATGGGATGAAAGCTGTATCACCCAGTCAATTGGAAGGCATCAGTAAAGTTCCCCAACCTCAAACAGTGGGACAAATGATGACTTTTTTGGGTATGACAGGGTTTAGTGCAGATTAGATTGAGGACTATGCAATCAAAACAGCTCCATTAAGACCACTAATGAAGCAAGTGGGCTGTCAAAATCTTAGGGCACCACTAGTATGGAACACAGAAGCACTAATAGCATTTGAATCATTGAAAAAAGAACTACAGACCGCTCCTGCCTTGACCATGCCCACATATGACAGACCATTTCATTTGTACATTGCAAACAGAAAAGATGACTATGCATCTGCAGTTTTGATGCAGGAAACATGCAGCGGAAGGAAAAAACAACCAATAGCTTATTATAGCACAAAATTAGACAATGTAGCTGAAGGTTAAACACCATGTTACCAACAAGGGTTAGCAGCAGTATATTTTGCATATGAAAAGGCCTCCACAATAACTATGGGGTACCCAGTTGTACTCTACACTCACCATAAAGTAGTAGAACTGATAGAACAAGGGAAGTTTGTCTTGACTCCTTCTAGATGTATAGCTTACTCAACATTGCTGACCTTCCCAGACATTACAATTAAGAGATGCACAACAGTAAATCCAGCGAGTTTCATACCATTACATGATGAAGGCATACCACATGAGTGTGTAGCTGACTCTCTAGCCTTTACTAGATTGAGACCAGATCTAGAGTCAACACCAATTCCAGAAGCACATGTTGACTATTTTGTGGATGGTTCATGTTTTAAAGACCATTTAGGAAATCATGCTGGATTTGCAGTTGTGAAACGAGTTGATGATGATTTTATCCCAGTGGTGGTGCAGCATTGTGAACAACCATGCTCAGCACAACTGGTGGAATTGAAAGCTCTAACTGAAGCCTGTAGGCTGGCCAAAAACTTGAAAGTAAATATCTACACAGATTCTGCATATGCACATGGCATATGCCATCTTTTTGGAGCAGTTTGGAAGCAAAGAGGCTTTAAGAAAAGCGACGGTACGCCTGTCCAGCATAGTAATCAGATAATTGATTTAATATCAGCCATGATGCAACCCAAACAATTGGCCATCATCAAATGTCAAGCACATAAAAAAGGCAATGATTTTGTAATTAAGGGCAATAATGCAGCAGATCAATATGCTAAACAAGCCTCTGGCTGTACAACAGCAATAATGGCTCCCTCTGTTTTAATTCAACCTCAACCTCAGTTGGCTGATGTTGCACGAATACAACAACAAGCTACTCCATATGAAGTCAGTGTGTGGCAGCACAGAGGGGCAACTCGAGATGTAAATGGAGTTTGGCGTTCTCATGAGGGACACATGATAGCTCCCACACCTTTGCTTATAATCCTCATCTCTGACGCGCATGGTTTTGATCATTGCGCGAGGGGAGAAGTGATTAGAAAGATAAAGCGGCAGGGATATTGGTCGCCTTATTTATAAGCTATGGTGGATGGGTATCTGTCAGAGTGTGAAGTGTGTGCCCAGAATAACGTTAGAAAAGGAACATCTGCTCCCATTGGCCACATACCAGTCCCAGAAGGTCCATTCAAACATTGTGACAGTGATTGAAGGAGAATTAAATGAAATTAAGCAGACCCAACTAAAATGACATAGAGTCAAAAGAGCTTATGAAGCAGAATCAGAGGTATACTTAGATGTGATAGGCCAACCAAGGGGAATACCAGAGAAATATAAAGCAAGAAGTGAGATCAAGTCTGGATTTGAGTCTATACTTGTATGGATAACCCCAAATAAGAACTTAGAATGGATCAATTATATTTACTATAATCAACAGAGATTCATTAATTATACTGATAATGCCTTAGATGCCCTGGGACAACAATTGGGTCCCACAAGTAAAATGACATGGCAGAATAGACAAGCACTGAATTGGCTCCTGGCAGAAAAAGGAGGAGTGTGTGTAATGTTTGGTTCTGACTGTTGTACTTATATTCCAAACAATACAGCCCCAGATGGATCATTCACCAAAGCTATGGAGAAACTGAAAAACCTGAGAGAAGAAGTGACCAAAAACGCTGGAGCAGACATGCAAAATTGGGATTGGTTTAATTCATTTTTTGGGTCTTGGGGACAATGGTTAACTAGAGTGGGCATCATAGTTGGCATTGCTGTTGTTGTGTTTCTTTTGTTGTTTTGTTGTATTATGCCTTTCATCAGATCAATGCTGGCCAATGCTGCAGCCAAACAGATGATTAACGTATCGGTAAAGCCAGCTGGAGTTGATATTGGATTGACCAACATGTATACAGTGGGACCTGGACTCGATGAACTGGACGACTTTGAGTAACACCTTCCTGAAAAAACAAAAGAATAGTAGGGAAGGAGTGCCTTTTTGTTTTTCTATTTTGTTATTTTTCTATTTTCTTTTCTTATAATGTAGTAGTATTAGAATATGGGGATAGAGTTAGAGGTTGTTATTTTGTTTTGGCATATGCTCCTTCCTGAAGTCATTTTAATCTTTAAAGTCATTGATTTGTGAAATCATTTATCATATGTTTTGAATTCATGCTGTTAAATAAATCAAATGTAAAATTGATTATTTTTGGAAAAGAAAAGGGAATGTTAATGGTTTTAAGCAGGTCATTGTCCGTGTTATGAGGCAATGCAACCAGACAAAGGGGATGATAAAGAAAGATTACTTATTTTCATCATTTAACCTTAATTTATCAGTATATAGTTTGTTTGTTCTTTAGCACTGGAAAAGTCATCAAAGTATGAAAAGAAGAAAAGATCAACGAGCACCTCGGTGCTTAGCAGCATGAGTAGATTCAACTGGATGTTTAAAAACCCACTATCTACTCCAACACCAGATAGTGCTGGAGGGCAAGGGAGCTTGCCTGAGAGCTCATCTGGCAACGAAGGAAAGCAGCACCAGACAGCGCTCCAAGCTACTGGCAATGCTTGGAGTTCCTCTGGCTACGAGGGACAGACCAGTGCACCATTTATTACGTTATGTTGTTTTAATCAGTTAACTAATCATTCATATACACTACATAACCATGACAACCATGGGCAAGGCTTGAACATCTCATGAGCACATGCATTGACACATATTATTGATTTTTGACCCCCAAGAATGTATAGATAGGGAAGTGGATTCTTTTACTCTTCTCTGGTCAATAGTGAGGAGAGATGTTTGGATCTGACTTCCTCTGGAGTGCAGCAGCATAAAGAAACCATTTGGTAAAAAGTGATGGAGGACCTTTATTGGTTAATGGAAGGATAGAAGGATGGGTGGATTTGTGGCGTTGCACTCTAGGCAAAGGGCTTAGCGGTGAGGCTTGATGAAGCCTCAGAGGGGGGATATGTTGTGTAATTTTATTGAAGTATTATGTGAAAATGAAAGTAATCAATATATATATTAATATGCTGAATTATGTTAACTCTGGATGTCATAGAACAAATAATAGTCTTTTCATTAGACAGTGAACCTTTCATTACAAAGTACACCTGTGAACTTGAAATAATGTAACAACATGTATAATGGTCCTTTCATTAGACAATGGACCTTTCTGTAGACAGCAGACGTAAACATGAAATAATCTAATATTATCAGGAACAGGTGGATGGATGTGACGCACACATCTAGTATGACCACACTACCAACCAATGGAAGGTGGCAAAACAAAAGCAAGTAGATAAATTTGACACATATCTAGTATGACCACACTACCAACCAATTAGAAAACAAGGCCAAAAGAGTTGGAAACAATTGTAGCAAATCAGGTATCTATAACCAATAAAAAGTAACCGGAACAAAGAAAAAACTGAAAATGACCAAATTTGGAGAGAACAAGGGGTATAATAACATGAGCAGACAAACAAAGACTTTGGAATGATTTGAAATGCTGTGACTGTCTTCCCGGCTTTATTTCTTTGTTAAATAAAATCTTATTTTGACATCTGGAACTCTGCTCCTCCACTTCATTGGCCGCACCCAAGAAAATTCCACAACACTGTCTGTATAGTTCATTTCAATGCAGTGTTTACCTACGTGGCATCATCACAGATCTTCCAGCACCAGTGTAAGCCAAATCACTCATTTCCATTCAAATGACTCTACTAAATTACAGTAATTTACAGTAAAATTATGACGTGAATCAGGCCAACGAATATCAACGAGACCTCAAAATCTGCATTTCAAACGATCAACTTGACTTATGCATCATTGCTTACATCAACAACACATTTTTCAGGCCGCATAAAAAAAATTACCATTCTTATTAAAAAAAAACTTATTTACAGAACAATAGTAAAATTCAAATGTATATGGAAGCTACAGTATCAAATACATTTAAGATATTAATTTTGGACGTAGTATGCATTTCAAACTGCAGCATGAGACGAAGTGCAGAAAATATGTATACATTTGTATAAATACCATAAAGTCGCATCCCTGATTCTTATAAAGCAATGCTGGACCCATTTATATTTTAAAATTACATCTACTACAGTTAATTAACAATAACTTTAGTAGAATAACAGAAACCCTGATAACCTCAATAATATGGGGGAAGTCATGGCCTAACGGTTAGAGAGTCAGACTCATAACCCAATGTGTGGTATGGGAGTGGGGTTTATTGAGGGAATAAGTGGGTTCATTGGGGGTCGTTCGAGCTACTCGTTACCAGAAGGAAAATTGTAGAGTAGGGGAGGAAGGTAACAGCGCTGCTCTCACCCAACCTTCAATTACCACGATGATGCGAAGGACAACCGAACCCCCCAACTGCTCCCCGGGCACATAAATGGCTGCCCACTGCTCCGGGTGTGTGTTCACGGTGTGTGTATTCACTGTTGTGTGTGTGCACTTTGGATGGGATAAATGCAGAGCACTAATTCCGAGTATGGAGTCACCATACTTGGCCACAAGTCACTTCACTCACTTTTTAATATGAGATAACTACCAAACGGCTGACAATTTGATTTCTCCATTCCACTGTTGGTCAGAAACATGTCTGAGTTGGAGTAAAAACACAAACGAACCTTCTGTGAGTCGAGCTTTGCCTCCGGTGGGCTGACACAGCACAGTTGAGCAACCGACGCAAAGCACGACGGTCTGTGCGTGGCTGAACACCGTTGTGATCTTATAGCATCCTGAAAAACAAAAGAGTCATTAAGACCACTCAGACACTGATGAGTCCAATTATCCAGAATCATATGGAGGACACTCACCTGGACACTTGACATCCATGAAATAAGAATTGGGACACTGTACGAGACGCTTCTTCTTGTGCCTCCTCCTCTCCTCCTCGGGGGTCGGGTGCAGCAAGTCTTTTGCGAGCTATTTACATAAACAATATGATTTTACATGAAAAAAACTGCCAATAAACACCCTTTGACCAGCAACTTGGCACGAGCATGCATTAAAATATGCTGAGCTGCCTAACCAGACATCATTTTGGGCATAACAGCAGCATATGATGTCCAAAAATATTGTCTAGTTAGGCAGATAATTATGTTTTGAGAGAGCCATGCAAAAGCCCTTGCGTCTTGATCATTTTCAGTTAACGTTGCTTCTGACAACTCCAGAGAGCTGCATGAAATCATTTACAGTCAAAACGCAACTGGTAGCTTCACTCAACCGTAGGCATTACACAGTTCAGCCGTTTTAAAGTATAATACGTATAAAACACATCGACACTTAATCGTGCGTCACATTACTGTTTTCTTCTATGTGCGCCGCCATCTTGATGCAGGGCGCGAAAGCATGCTACCGAACCATTCAAGACTTAACGCTTGTTTTTACGTTCATCTTCGAGTTAAATGACAACCCGCACATTAAGGTCAGTCTTAAGGACATGTTCTTGAACGCGCTTCGATATTTAGCTCTTAATGTCATGTAAGTGGTATATATTGACATGTTTTTGTTCTCTGGTACTCACTGGCATGTTGGCGAAGATTAAGCCGCTGTAGAATGATAGAGATAGTCCAGGCGGAAAAAGAATAAACAGAACGAACTTAATTGTGCTAGAGTGACAAGAGCGGAAGTGCGGCATCGGACGTAGATCGCAGACATGTTAGTAGAGGCAGATGAGGTCAATAACAGTAATACAAACAGAGGGAAAAAGAGTTTCACATACATAAATACATCTGTATCTGAAAATACAAAGTATTTTTACTGTTACTTTTTATGCTATTTACTTCTGTTCATCATTGTTATGTGGGCTTTATGTGTTATCTATCTATCTATATATTATTGTTAAATTTTATTCTGCTGTTTGAATAATTAATAGCTTAATAAAAAGGTGCAGAAACACACAAACTGGTTTAACATGGAAAGATATGGTCAAAGATATCTTTTTTTAAATGATCTTTATTTTGTTATTAATTCCTACTAAAAGTATCTTAGAAACAAACATATACCAAAAGTGCCATGATACTAGATACAATTTTTTTTTGACAATATAAAAATATTCTGCCGCATAATTAATGATGGCATTCATTCAGTACTATTGACATTGTGTAGGCCTCAAAGTACTGTGATATTACTATTCGATACCATGGTATTTTTGTAAGCTTTGTTTTCTGTAGTGTTTTTCATTTTAGATTCTACAGTTGTTTTTATAACACAAATGCATTCATAAGTGTTTCTGTTAATCTTACATAACAGCACTATTCATTCCTTTGACTGTTTAATGAGGGGGGAAGTAATTAATTCTGGGGTGGAATATGCAGCTGGTGACAGGAAGGTTCTTCTTAGCTGGAAGGTCGTCTCAAGTACACTAATATTCATGGAGTGAGCAGAACCCAGGAGGTGGAATCAAGTCTGCTCACTTCCAGCTAATCATGAGAGACAAGTGTCTGCAGATGTGCCCATCCAGAGACTTCAGGCAGCTGGGAAGCTTCGTGGTTCACTGTGACTGCTGTAACAGCTCCTGATCAGCATTCCACAACAGACAGTTTATCTATAGGGGATCAAGGGCAATTTGCCTACAATAGAATAATTAGTTTGCTGATATGGATCCAGCTGGCTACAAGCCCAGGGTTTTCCAAATATAAAAGAAGATGTTCAGTATGATACATTGGGCGGGTTAAAAATAATTGCCTATTATTCTGGACTGATTATCTCTAACACATATCATTGAATTTATTCAAAACAAACAAGAGTTAAATGGACCAGGTGTGTTTCATCAAATAAGTGCATTTTGTGGTCAGGTTATTTACACAGCCACTGAAAATGGCTGTCCTGCCATCTTCGAAAGATCTCTAGTACATGTGTAGACTCAAATGGCTGAAATGGAAGAGTGCCTCTCAGTATGTGAGACAGTTTGATCAATGCCTGCCTATCAGAAGAGCTGAAAACCCTATTCAGATAGTGGAAGTCATCAGCAGCATGGCACTTATGCAGGCAAATCCTTATGCAAATTCTTATCTTATATTCTTATAAATAAATAAATGATCAGACTTTTGATAAAATGTACAAATGTAATTAATAACATAACAAAATCCCTTTATTAATTTTTGTTCACAATAAGCATAATAATCAGTGCATGTTTCTTTTCATTTCAACATGGAAAAAAGTGAAGCATCATACCAGTCATCTAGAAATATACATTCTTTGAAACCTTTAGTAAATTTACTTTAAAAAACCTTAACACACGAATTCCATGTGCCAACGAATAGGATCTTCTCTAAGATCAAGAACATTCCTTTAAGAAGAAAGTGAAACAAATAGGCCACATTGGTTCTACAGTATAGGAATATCTTGGCCACTGTCACTTACAAACATTACCGTTAACAGTTGGGAAATAGGCCTATTTACAGATATGATATGTACATGTATTGCGTTACAACAGCATTTTTTTAATTTAGGTTCGTTAATATGCGCCATTTGCCATCTTTTGAAATATTCAATATAAACGTAATTTAGGCTAAACGACACAATTAACAAACGTTGCATATTTCTACATTATATCTATTGGCTCGTTGGGGTATGATTTTCGCTTAGGTTGCAAGAGGTCCAGGGTTCAAATCTTGGGTTCAAAGCACTAAAAGCCAAAAAACCTCTGCAACTGTATTTCATTACGTGTCTAGTCGTGTACAGCACCCCAAGGTGTCTGTCAGACGTTGCAAAGTGTAGAGTGGGGTAAAATGCCCCCCCTTAAAGGGTTAGTTCACCCAAATTATCGAAAATAGAACCATAAATACCACCCTCAAGTCCTCCTAGGTGTAAATATTACTTTCTTCTTTCAGACGAATCCAGTCAGAGTTATATTAAAAAATTGTATTTGATCTTTCAAGTTGTTTAATGCCACTCAGTGGGTGTTGCTTTGCTTCAGTCCAAAAGAACTTGAATAAAAATCACCCATCCATAAAAAAGTGTCTCACATGGCTTCGGGTGGTGAACAAAGGCCTTCTGTTGCGAATCGATGTGTTTTTGTAAGAAAATAACCATATTTAAAACATAATCAATTTAATCTAGCTTGCGCCAACAGTTGTACAAGGAAGCAGGTCCGGGAGAGACGTATGAGGTCGGCGTTGCGCATGTGCCGCTCAGAAGTGACGAACGTGGAAGCTCAGGGTAGAGATCAAAACAAAACAACGGTCAAAAATTAGAAGTACAAAACGAGGATTTGTAAAGAAGAATTGGAGGATTTCTATATAAGCAAGAGGAGACTGGTTGTCCTTGCTATAAGTAAGAAACTTTGCAGACTTTGCACTCTGTAACATAATCAGTTGGATTTCATATCTGAGTAATCACGGCGCAAAAAATGCGCAACAGCATAGAAATGCAACTTATTAATGCTCATGTCCGGAGCTGAGCTCCACATGTAAACTGTTGGAGCAAGCAGATTCAAAGTGATTATACGTTTTGAAATATAAAATTATCTACAAAATGCCTGATTGTGACGTACAGGGATGGCATCATCTATGGCGGTTTCCACCCCCGGAGTCGCGTGTAGGCCAGTTCATTTTTTATTCACGTGAGATGGCAGCTTTTTCATTATAATAGGTTTGCAAATAGGTGATTGTCTGCAGAAACAATTTTCTGTTTATGCGGTTGAAAGTCTCTTCTTCATCCATATAGCAATACAATAAGTTAGTGGTCTAAAGATTTATCGTAGTTAATAATAGGTCTGAAGAGAAGGCGTAGGTACTATATGAAATGTTGTCCAAGCAAAAACGTCGTCCGAGTGTTTTTAATGGCTTTCCTACCTGCATGCAATCTCACAGTATTAGCACTTACCCTGTCGGAACCAATGTTCGCGCAGACAGGTATATGTAATCACAGCGCGATTCATGCACGTGGTAGCCGACTAGAGCAAGAGAATGGCAGACAAACATCAATAACCTGATCTTCCTTCCTGGTATTGTATTACTTTTAAAGTTTTCTCACCGTTGAATGACACATGATGTAGCCAGCGGGTCCCAATTCCTGTCCTTGCACCCCCAGTTCTGCATATTTTGCATGTCTCGCTTAATTAACACACCCGATTCAGATAACCAGC
>JADLZN010003281.1:0-491680 GCA_018155175.1 Sinocyclocheilus anophthalmus | reverse complement strand
ACAGTAAATAAACAACTTACATTTTAATGTGTTTTTCCACACAAAATTCAGAATAAAATATTATGTAGAAGCATCTTCAAAATTTATATTATTGTAGTCAAAGAAAAGACTTGAAAGGGTGTGTAAGTTAAGACAATTTTCTTTTTCAGTGTTTAAATAAACAGACGAGCATTGATGGGACTAAAGGAGGCTTTATGGTTACTTTATTTACAAGTTCATGATCTCCAGCAGGTGGTGCTTATCTTGAATGAACCGCCAGTCACAGAATCAATGTTGTGTGGGTATTTTTTTTGTATGTACACATTTCAGATACAGCAGATGCATCACTACAGCATCTAATCTTCAAAGAATGAAGAGATGTTACAAGTTAAGAAAGTGGTCAGAGCGGTCATGCTCTGTAAAGGACAGGAAGAGAGATCTGTCAACTTAATATTTTGAAATCTACCCTTTCTCCAATACCTGTATGCCATTTCACTCTAATAGTGGCTGAAGTTCTTTTCTATCTTCCCGCCAGCTATGCTCTATTGCGTACCTTTATTCATTATCCTAATCCAGTGCCTTTCCTCTGAAGAAAAAGCTCCAGAGGAGTCATATGCTTGTATGTAGTTAAAAGGTGCAGTTGAAAAGGTGCAACTATCAGGAGTTTAGCTGCTGGAATTCATGCCTTTGTTGTTATTCTCATGAGGTAGTTCCGAACCGCAGTGCTGAAGTTCATCTCAGTACCACAAGCAGCAGGAAGAGCACTCATGTGTGCTTAGAATAAGAGGTATGTGATCAGCAGAGCAGATCTCTCATCTCTGAGCGATGACAGCAGTCTTTAAATGTGTATAAGCACGTCTGCACATGTGAGGATAGTCTCTCTGTCGGGTTTGAAGCTCATTCAAACGTGACAAAAGACAATGTTTCCTGCTTGAAACTGGAAAACAAACTTGTATTATTTTACTGTACTAAATCAGCTCTTTTCAGATCAACTTAACATACAGGATTACTATAGGAGTGTGACTTAAAGGTACAGTATGTAATATTGACAGCTAGGGGATGAAATGGGCACTACAGTACAAATTTAAAATACTGGAGAGAGTTGTTTCTACTGCGCTCTCCTCCTCAGATAATGAAGTTTACATGGGATTGGAACGAGCACAACTGACAATAGAAGTCGACGAGCCTTACACTATAAGTTGATTTATCTGCGTTTTAATATGCCTGTGGTCATAGAGCTTTTTAGATGAATGCAGGGTTTTTATTTTTTTAGGTGGGGTAGAATCTGCAATCTCTAAGTTCGTTTGCTGGCTACCATGGCTGCAATACGCCGTGTTTTCTACTACAGTAAGTGGCAACCCAGGGTGTCAAAATACTATTGGGTAAATTGGCAGTGAGCAAAATCACATAGACCAAAACAAAAACAGACATTCTGACACGGAGCGCACATTTCAAAGTAGAATAACTGGCTGTCCACTTTTTTTGGGGGGGGGGGGGGGGGGGGACCCATACAAGTATGTGAACTTAGCGTGTTTCCTAAATATCTGCAAACATATGGTATTTTTATGCTTTAGTACAGTCAAAAACTTACATACAGCACCTTTAAAAAAAAATGAAGAAAACATTAATTCATTAATATAACGTTAGGTTTTTTTTATTGTCTAGGAAGGGAATTGTAAATCTCTTTAATAAAAAGTTGTTCCCTTCCTATCAAACTCCCTGCCTTTTTTATT
This sequence comes from Sinocyclocheilus anophthalmus, assembly GCA_018155175.1. NCBI lineage: Eukaryota > Metazoa > Chordata > Actinopteri > Cypriniformes > Cyprinidae > Sinocyclocheilus > Sinocyclocheilus anophthalmus. The sequence continues at coordinate 489,968 of JADLZN010003281.1, read as the reverse complement.
CTCTCATTTTCATTGTGTGGCAATAAATGGTCAAAAACAAAAATATATTCTCAAAAGATAATTTATTTTGATGCCCAGGAGTCGTTATCAAATAACGTATTCAGGTCCATTTTAACCCGGAAGAGATCCATAAAGTAAAACTTAAAACATAAAAAAAACTTTAACCATTTAAACCTAAAAACCTTTTTAAGACCCTCAAAACAATTTAAGATTTCTTAACAATTTTTTTTAAGAGATATAACCATTTGAAACGATGTTACACGTTTCGTGTTTGGGTCCTTTTGCACCCGCGTATGTATGGAGTACTATTAGGTGTCGAAAATTATTTTTTGTAAAATGATCTATTAAGTAATATTAGTGTAAAAAAATATTAAAAAAATAAAATAAAATAATAGAAACTGAATTTTGCTGATAAGCATGAATATTGACGAACCATTGCAGCATGAAAAACTGATCACTTTTTTCATCTGAAAGTGAAAGTTTTTGCAAGTAAAAATAATTATTGTTATAAATTTCATACAATGATATATTTATATAAATTCTCATCAATACTGAAAAATAAATGATTTAATTAGTTAAAAAAATAGTTGAATGTAACCAAAAAATAACAATAAAGTTTGACTATGCGCAAATTATTCTTGACTGGCAAATTAATTAAAAACAAAAAAGCAACTGGCAATTGAAAATGATGTAAATACTGCGTTTAAAATTATCAGTATATGCACTGTAAAAAATGTCATGCGGTTTCAACAAATTATTTAGTAACTAGTTACACAGAAATTTTACATTGTCAATTTCTGACTTCAAAGTGTTATCTGAATTGTTTTTTTTTTTTTAGTTGGCTCAACCTTTACTGAAAACGTTTTATAGTCCATTCAACTAAAATGATTTAATTGGTCAAACATTTAGAAAAATACAGCAAATTGTGTCAATTAAAATTTAACCATTCACTCCATGTGTTTCATATGTTACCTCAACTAAGATTTATTATTTGGGCATCATAAGAAATTGCTGTGGAACTAGTTATTATATTTTATACTGAGTTTAAGAAAATTATTAACTGGTGTCTATCAATCACTAAAAACACATTACAACACACAAATAGCCTTTATTAATACCAATCTACATTTATAACATTGTTCATGAAGACTAAAACATACAGGAATGAAGAAAAAATGTCACTGACATCTGGGATTGCCTGAGGGTCAGTAAAATAACAGCAAATTATTTCATTATTTCTTCATTTTTGGGTGAACTATCCCTTTAAAGCTCCAGTTGACAAACATAACATTTTCAGTTTAAACTGTGTTTAATGAACTAACAAAAATGAAACCAGCTAAACAAAATGTCTGCAAACAAACATGTACAAATATTACTGCTGTTCACAATTACGTCTTTAAAATGAGGCAGAAGTAAAAATAAAAAAAATAAAAAATGAACAGGTCTTCAGTAGAAAAGTCAAGTCACCTTTATTTGTTTAGCGCTTTATTCAATACCGATTGTGTAAAAGCAGCTTTACAGAGTCAAACAGAAAAATAGTTTGTCAATAACGCAAGAGGACAATAACCAGTCATTTTTCCAGTTAAAGTCAGTTTATTGGTGATTCAGTAATGACATCACTTTTCCAATAGTGTCTGTGCAATCAGTCAAGCGTCCCCAAATAAGCAAGCCAAAGGCGATAGCAGCAAGGACCCAAAACTGCAGTATATGCAGGACTATTTTTGCTTTGTAAAAGGTTCAAACTAGGGTTGGGCCGATACATCGCCGATGGCTGATAGACATCACGATATTGAGCCGGCATCGTGATCCCGAAACGAAATGACGTGTAGGCGGAACCCCTAAAAGGAATAAATACGAGATGGGAGGAAAAATATATTTCAATATTTTTCCTGTAGACAGCATCACTGATTATAATGAGTTCTATAGACTGATCTATATATAATAAATCTCTATTATAGATCAGTGGCTCTATAGTATTTTGTCGCGCCGCGCCAATCGCGTCCGGTGTAACACAGTGTTAGGAAATAGGGTTTCCTTATAAGGAATTCCGCCGGGCACAACCAAACTTTCCCCCAACCCTCCGCCACCTTGCCCCCGCAGATGTCATCGTCATCGCGATGTTGCACTGTAGACATCATCTGATGCAATTTTGTAGACCATCGCCCAACTAGTCAAAACATATATCTCTTGCAAACTCCAATACTTCACAGGGTTTCTGCAGACTTGAACAAGTTCAATTTAAGACTTTTAAAGACCTTTTTAATACCACCTTATATAAAATTTAAGACCTAAACCTGTAATGGAAAATACACATTTTATTACATACATATATGTAATATTTAATGTGTTTAAATTAAAAAGAAAACAAAATATCTATGCTGTAATAAATGGTATTTATTACTATGATATACAGTGAAATTTTCATGTCAGCAGACAATATTCCATACAAAAATATCACACAAAGCAGAATTTTCTCATATCGTGCAGGACTATTAAAAAGGCAAAATCAATGCAAATCAGTGGATATGTCTGCTATAATAGGATAGGTGTGTTAAGGCCAGTTGGAGCTAAACTCTGCAGGGCATTGGCCCTCCAGGATCTAGTTAGGAGACCCCTGTCCTACAGAGTTGTTACTTTGCACATGCTTTTTGATCATTACAAATAATAAATGTAAAATTATTTTCTTAAAATAGGAGATATGCTGTCTCTCGCATCACATACATTAGCAATAGTTAAGTATGTGGTCTTGAAGAGGATTCTTTTTTTTTTCTCTCATTTGGACTCGGTCTTGACTCGGTCTCGGTCTCGACTAGTCCTGGTCTTGGACTTGTCTTGAACTCGACAAAGCTGGATTTGACTACAGCTCTAACGTAGCCATTACCCAAGTTCAATTAGTTACTCTAATGCAGCGGTTTTCATCAGCAAATATACGGTGGGTGCAAATGGCATATTATGAGCATAACTGGCATTACAATGGGATTTAATAAGCAGATTTAGTCTTCACCTGAGCGCTCGGCTGAGCTTGTCATAATTCATCTGGGGCTTGCACTTGCGGGCACCCCACAGTCGTGCCACCTCGTCCGGGTCTTTGATGACGAATTCGCCGTAATCCCCCTGCCAGGCGATGACATCATGGTACTCCTCCTTCCGCAGCAGCTCCAGGATGAAGTGCCAGAGCTGGATCTGTCTGGAACCAGGACTCGACTCCGGCTTGTAGGCCCAGTCTGGGAAGGCAAACCCTAGAGGTCAGACACAAAACACGCCTGAGACTCTTGCCACTTCGATGCAATCTAGCCAACGTTTGGCAAGAGTAAAGTGAAGGCATGTTTCACCACATCTTATCTCGAATAATAAGAGGTTGTATTACCTCTGCTGTCTATTAAATGACATTAAGCCAAGGGAACGATACGTTTCCAAGGCTGTAGGCCTTTATACAGACTCGCTCTCTGGATTTTAGTCTGGTAAAAGTTTGTATGCGATTTCTATTTATCTCTCAATCACCTCCAAGTCTGAATAAGTTGTAAGAAATGCCTCCGCGTCTAGTTAACGAGCACCTCGATCCAGAATCCTTAAGGCAGAAGTCATAATAACACTCATATACACACACACAGATGGTACACAGTCTCTACTTTTAGACTCTTTTAGACTCAATACTTGCAGAAAAAGAAGCAGGAGGCCACTGGAGGCGAGACAAAAACACGGCTGTGACTTTAAGGGTCTTTTTTTTCCTCATTACGGGAACTGTTTGTGCTTTGAGACGTTAACACGGACAGACAGTTACACAACATGCTAAGTGACAGACCTATTACGAATCCATGCACAACGCTGAGTCAACGTGACATCGTGAGACGGCGGAAGAGCTCTTTGAAACAAGCACGAACAAACACCTGAAAACGTTAGCCTTTGGCGCACTTGGACGAGTATGAAAAAGCCAAGTCTGCAGACTCAACCCAAACGAGGTGAAGTATTTCTGCTGGCTCTAAATTAGACACAATGTCCTATTAGGAAAGAAAAAACAAAATCAGAGCAAAAAACAATGAACCGAGATTCTATCTCTAAGGCGAGCTATGTCAGGTGGGAACGACCAAAAATAACAGCATAATTCCCACACTTGCACACAAATAAGAAATATAGGGTCTTAGCGCACGACGTGGTGTTGTGCTCACTGGAATGCCCCTTTCAGACGGTTTAGAGCTTGGCAGCTAATAAAGCCTATCGCCGTGCTAGGCAGCGAACGCAGAACAGCTCAGCATTACCACCACCGCCAACCGCACACATGTGCTGCGGGGACCCACGCTGAGCAGGGGGGCGGTAGGATGACTTGGATACCGTGGGCTGGTACTAACTGTCCGTGACAACTGCTGAACAGTCGGCAATGCGGCTTGACTCATGATTGAGATGTTTGGTTGAGAGATCTGGCAGATCGGAGATGTAAAACTCACTTGACCCACTGAAAAGCAGCAGATCAGTTCCATTTCTTGTGGTAAACAACACAGAGTCATATGAGCAACAAGTTTCTCAAACATTAAGGATACAAATTTGGTTCATGTATAAAGTCCTGATAACTTGCAGTTCAGTGAGCGAGTCAGATGTTGATTCAGTAAGCACTTAGCAAGTTCGTCAGGTTGATTCAGACCAGCCCATAAGAGTTATTTAATCATGAATTCGACAATTCTTCCAATTCCAGCAAATAAGAGACAATCAATCGTGAATGGACTACACAGGTTGCGCTGCTCTGCTTGTTTTTGATTCACTAAAAAGGTCCAGCTCATATGAGTCATTTGCCATTGAATCAACTCAACAGAAAGATGCGCTTTCGCCATTATTCAGCCAGAGTAAAAACACTCAAATCAGACTGCAAACTCGTATTTGGAACTGGAGTAAAACTCAAAGACTTGATTCCTTTTGCTGTGTGTTGAAGATTCAGCAATGCAGGAAACACTGGCATAACCGCAACAGAAGTGATACTCAAAGTTATACTAAAATAAAAAAAATGCACACCACCAATTGGGCCTGTAATTTTGGCGCCTTTTCCAAAGAGATTTAGGCCTATAGGAACGAGACTTCAAAAAGTTCATTCATGCCAATTTTACCAAGCCATGTCACATTAAATGGCTCATATATGATTAGTTGTGCGTTTGTGGGCCCAGACCTCCACCGAGTGAGTGGGCACACAGAAACACAAAGCATCCCACAGTTTGTGCGCGTCAGCGCTGACTCACGGCGTATGCGTGAGTGCATTTGTCATTCAGCTTTCACGAGAAGTGCGCCTTTTCCCTCCACTCTCATACCTTTTTCTCTCTCTCGTGCATTGGGTCCCTGGCTCCCACACCATCTCCTAGCAACAAGACACTTTAGTGCTATAAATACACGTATAGCAGAGAGAAACAAAGTGAATGCAATTAATCAATTAATGAAATCAAAACGCATAAGCTAAAATATCCAAAGTGCATTTGATTCTAATAAACAAAGAGAGATTAAAAGGACCGTTTCCCCAAATATGAAAATTAATTCATGTCGTTTCAAACCTTTATGACACAAAATACAGTATTTCAAGAAGTATCTCGGTGTTTTCATCATACAAGAGTCAATAGGTTCCAAAAGGTTTCAGACCCCATTGACTTTCAGTGTATGGACAAAAATATTCTTCAAAATACCTTCTTTTGTGTTTTGAAAAAGACCCAAGTCATAGAGGTTTGAAATGACAAGAATACATTTTACATAATTATATATTATAATTTTATACTTTTTATATTAAAAGACAGGACTTTCTTTAATGGTAGTGAATATTTCCTGAAGTACTAATTCGGATTTATTGCTACAGTATTCCTAGGTGGTTGCTTCAAACTAAGTTTTAATCTTTTTTTTTTTTTTTACTTAATTTTTTCCAAAATCTTTGAAAAAGTACTAAGCCACACAATGTGACTGTAGTGGGATGAAATTTCTGGCCAAATTTTAATACATGCGCTCAGGGGTTTGTTCTCCATCCAGTAACAGTGATGTTTGCTCAAAAAGAACAAAGTAGTAAGCCACAATTGACAATAGGGTGACGATAAACAGGTAGACGTCCCTTAATAATAAGAAGCGACATAAAATAAACCCCAGACGAGGGCTAAACGTCAGGCTCCGGGGAAGGCCGAGGAATGACTTTACAAGAAACGGCTCTGAGATACTTTCAAACAAACCAGTGTGCCATAATACAATCTTTTTTTTCACATAAGACCACAAGACAACTTAGCGCGTGCACACAAACACGCTCAATCAAAGCGCAATAACAGCTAAAACAGGCACGTCCCCTGGTGTCTGTGGGTTCTGCTGGGACTGCTGTTTCTCTGATGGTTACTGTCACTAATGGGTATGGAGTCAGGAGACCGCCAGACGAAACCCTCGCTTGACAGGGCCCTGTACACACGCTTAGAAAAACAATATGACATAAGCCTTACATGATAGCACCTGTACAAACTGTACCGGCACAAACAAACAAACCGGGTGACGAATATCTGACCGAACATTACATGCAAGTTCAAGGAAATTGGACGCTAATATCCACCTTGGCATCGTTCTTTTGCCATTTCGGTGCGTAAAGTCTCTAAAAACAGCACCTATCGCCGTCGTCTCTGTTTGCATTTAGCGTTCAGCTGCAACAGCTCTTTTTTTATGGCGAGGCCATGACGCAAGAACGAAAAAGAAAACAAAAACGCCGTCCTCTGAGTCTCTGGTCTGTATTTAAAGGCCTAGAAATGTTTAGGGCCCCCACGCTCATTCGTCTCCCCCATTTCCCTCCCTTCCTCCTATTCTTTGTGGGCTCTATATTTAGGCAGAGGAAAAGGTCGTTCTCCATCTACTAATGATGGTGGCGACAGGGGAAAAAAAAGGGTACGTGTGTGTGCCAGCGTGAATGTGTGCTGGATGAGTAATACAAAAGAACCACAAGCGGCTCTGCTGCCTAAATGTTCCACTTACAATCGACAGTGTCATTTTGCCTTGAAAAATACTGACGGTCGATTGATATGGGCACGTTGGCGTTGGTCCGCATACGTTCAGTAGTTGGTTGCACTGATCCGAGCTGCGTGGAATGAGTCAGTGTTGTTTTGTGTTAATAAGAACGCCCCCGACGAAAAATACAACAAACCCCTGCAACTACGTTTATGTGTTTCACATTCTCTCTGAGCAATACAGATCTCACCTTCTTTTTTGCGTTAAGACGACTCATCTGGGTGATACCTGGAGGCTTTGTTTAGATACACATAATCAGTCATATAACAATGACATAACGACTCAGCTGTTAATATAGCATGGAGATATGAGAAATATTTATGACATACGCAATGTTATTTTGTCATTGGTACAAAATTAATCATTACCAAGAAAGTTGTGATAATTAACACTTTTACCAGCAGTTTTGTGCCTGCTGCTGGTCACAAATTACATGAAAGTGTCAAGACTGTGCCATTTATTGTAGCATCTCCGATTTAAACCTCAAGAATAAAAATGCCAACGTTGTTTGAGGAGTTGTGATTCATTTGTTTTGAACCGTCTGTTTAAATGAAATCACTGATTCAGCAATTTGTTTGCATCATCACTCAAAAATGCAATTAACAAAAAACCTATTTAGGGAGCAATAACCAGATTTTCACTGATTTATCACTTTTATTTAATGATTTAACAAACACTTTTGCACCAAGGCTGTTTGGTTCAATACATGGTTTTTTGATTGTTTTAAAAAAAAAAAAAAAAAAAAAAACAAAAAAAACAAGTCATTAAAAAAAAAAAATATTAAAACAGGAGACAGATAAAACTTAAGATGCACTGTCATGAGTTGGCGCCGATAGCCTTGTGGGCACTGCACTGATATGTAGCGCCGTTGCATAATGGGCATCCCAAGTTCGAATCCCAGCTCGAAGATCTTTCCCTATCCATTTAAAAAAAATCTGAAATTCGCTTTTGCGCCATTATCTCCTTGTATTAAAGTTAATCTTGTTCGCATTATGTATAGTTCATGTCTGATACCACACACTAGCGTCACGTGTTCATGAGGATTAAGCTAATCATCCCATATAGAAAACATCACAAGTAAAATTAATCATGTTTATAAAGATAAACATGGGTTTATTATAGCCCACTTACAATTTAAATTTCAGAGATCATTACAAATAAATTATTAAATGCAAAAACTGAGTAAATTTAAATGAACAAACTTGGCATTGCATTTGCAACCATGTGAAAATGATAATTCGCCATGTGAATATGTAATGCTAAAACACTGCTGGTCACTTTCAGAAGTTGTTCTTTTCCAAGAAAGAATGTGAAACTAATTTGGTTATATAATTTTCATTTTTAAATATTTAAAAAAAATTATTTAAACACGTTACGCAATACGTTATAGCATTTTTTAAGGTATCGCATACGCTGATATGCCCTAAGATATATATATATATAGATAATATATATAGCCCATTAATAAGAAACATTGGCAAAAACTAAATAAAATGTAAAGATATACAGCGTTTTTTTAGTGTATAATGGCATTCCACAACCAGGACGATAACCATACAATATCTATCATTTTTTTAAAATCACTCTAATTCTATGATTTAGGCAAGTTCACAATAATGCTGCAGAGGAACTAAATCATTGTATAAATAATCACTTCCAGAACTAAATCTTCCAACTGAAGAATGATACAATAACTGAAGCCAATCAGAATCCATCAAAATTTAAAAAGCTTGAGCATTGAAACAATATCATCCGTTGTTGTGGATTAATAAAGCATTAATAATATTTGTAGTTAATATTTCTAGTTATGGCTCGTAGACGTGAAATGGAAGTTTTACACAGGAAAATGTTAAATCCAGAATGAGCAGAAAAGGTGATCTGTGTACAAAGACAGAGACGGAAAAAAGGGAGAGGATATGGAAGAGAGAGCGAGTCAAACAGAAAGAGAACAAACACTCAGGTTGAGAGGAGAGGATCAAAGCGTCGGCCAGTCATCTGTAGATGCGCAGTGCTAGCCTGCAGCTCTCACATGATCACCACCATGCGCTCTTACATAATAATAATAATATAATAAATAAATACATAACGCTCCATGTGTGTATTTGTCTGCCCACAACACAGTCATGCCTTGCCAACCCTGATGGGAAAGGTTCCGGGTTGTTGCCCCTAACAGGCAGCAGACAGGCACGTAAATTCCTCCACTTCATCTCTATAACCCCCAAAGCAAATAACAACCTTTCGGATGCACTCGAGCCGCCGGTGTGGCGCTAACTGGAGATGGTGTGCTGATACTCTGCTGATTAATCTCTAGTTACCTACTGAAGGGTCAGGCCAGCGGTGTGAGTTTCTTGAGGACACTGATGAGACTGGAAAAAGGCAGAGAAACTGTCTGAAAGTGGATGAATGATACATGCAACCATCCAATGAAATTAGCTTAAACAATTGACTTCAACTGCATTGAAGACGACTCGGATAATTGCTACAAGTTTACATGCTTCCAAATGAATTTTATTGATTTTCCATCTATGCTAATAAAGTGCCGCCACCAAAGCGCAAAGGTTTACACAGTTGCATTTGGTTGCAAAATGGATGCTAGTTTAATATATAATGAAGAAGGTTTACTTATGCATTAACATTAAACTTCAATTGTCACTCTAAACACGTTTTTATTACAACAAAATATGATGTCAATATCACTTTAGTATCAATGCACAGACCAAGGTCGAGTAAATAATAAGCTTTCTCAGCAACACTTAAAATTGTACGGTGTGGTTGCAAGGTAAACACTGTGACAGAGCTTTAATTTAGGATGTGTTTGTCCACACACACAGCACAACTAGCTCATTGGACTGAACAATAATACTTGCCTGTGTGCCACGAGTGTGGCATTATCACTTTAACTGTAAATAAATCAAGGTTGATTGATCACAGCAGGCTATTTCCATCAGGGCCATCGCTGAAGTTTACGGACGCATGACAACGTGCAAAACGAAATTGAAAAGCACTGACAGAACTGGCATCAGCAACAGGTTTACACAGATAGCGGCATCTCTAGAATAAAGGAAAGCTAATTCAGAGCTGACAGAGTGAAAAGCCACAGACATGATAAAGAAGCGATAAAAGATTTGCACCGAATGCACACTGATAAATGGCCAATATTAAAGGGTTAGTTCACCAAAATGAAAATTTTGTCATTAATCACTTACCCCATGTCGTTCTAAACCCCTAAAAGCTTTGTTCATCTGCGGAACACAATTTAAGATATTTTTGATGAAATATGAGGGCTCTCTGACCCTCCCATAGACGGCAAGGTAACTACCACGTTCAAGGTCCAGAATCGATGATCGACAAAGTAGTCCGTATGTTTGTGACGGCATGGTTGCTGACCAGAATCCAGCGTGATGACGGCATTCGCCGGATTGGGTCAGCTCCACGACCACGCTCGTGTCGTGAACGCGCGTCCAAGTAGAGACGAATATGTGGAATAAAGTCGTTATTTTTGTTTTCTTTGTAAAGTACGAGCAAAGTGCAAATACTTTTTTGCCGCACGTTGAATCACTGATGTCACACGGACTACTTTGTAGATTATCTTGGTACTTTTCTGGACCTTGAATTTGGTAGTTACCTTGCTGTCTATGGGAGGGCCAGACAGCTCTCAGATTTTCATTAAAAATATAATGTGTTCCGAAGACGAACGAAGGTCTTGTGGGTTTCGAACAACACGAGGCGGTGAGGTAATTAATGACAGAATTTTCTTTTTGGGTGAACTAACCCTTTAAAAAATAGGCATTTAAAGAAAATATAAAAAAATAAAACCAATTTAACCAAATCAAAAAATGATTCACAAATTAAAAACAAGTTGAGAATTAATTAATTTAAATGTCAAACAGATTTACACATCCCTTATAAGTACAATGTACAATATGTATAAATTAAATTTACCAGTTGCTTTTTAAGTATTAGTGTAGATATTTATTTATCGTAGTGTTGTCAAAAGACCCGGTATTTCGGTACCAAGTTGGTACTAAAAAAAAAAAATGAAAATGTTACGGTACCAGGTTTTCTTAAGTACCAGTGGTATCGAGTACCCGGTCAACCCGGTTCTTGATGCGCTATCCGGAAAGCTATCCTCTTCAAAAAAGCACTGAGACATGGCAATCTCAAAAGGAGGAAACACATCAAAACACTTTAAAGACCGACACCTGGATCAAATGAGAGTTCAATTCAGTTTCATTTTAATTTTTCATATTTAGATCTTCTGTTATGAATATTATTCCATATTTTAATTTGAATGTCGAATTTAAATAAACATCGCCGTTAGCGTAGTTAATCGTTAGCATAAGTGCGGCTGTTTCCCATACATTGATTTATTTGTGGCGCCCGTCACAATATCAAAAATGACCACCACAAATAGATTTTCCAAAAGACTTTGACTTCGTTGAATAAACATGAGCACTGCACGTTTCAAAATCGAAACCCGGTGTGTGTGTGTTTTTATATCACTGCATTTCTGAAGGAATCCGACTGTCTTCAGACAATTTTGGATATCATTTTCATTTCATCTTGCATGTGGTGTCTGATAAAGCGGGGTTTGTGAGCGGAATGCTGCTTTGTGTACAGCTGTTACCAGGGAAACCTCTATCTCTCCCGCTCTACAAGCGCCTCCTGCTGGCAGAGAATTTGAATATATATGCCGTCACAAATAGAGTGCAAGTCTGTGGGAAACATGATGTCTTTATTAACTATTTAATCTCCTATAACTTGTATTGGGTTTTAAAAAAAAAATAAAAAATAAAAAAAAACCCGGAGGACAATGGTGGTATTTATATTTTTTAAATGAATTGGACTCGAAAAATATACGTGTAAGACCTGTACAAATGGTTGTTAACATGGTTTAAAAACTTTCAAAAAAAAAGTTAAGTACATACACAGTTGGATAATTAAATTTATCTCCGGTTATAGACTTACAACAGATTAGAGATGCACCGATCGTTCGGCCAGGGATCAGAAACGGACGATTTGCTGATTGGTCGGTCAGTCTCACTTCTTTCTGATTTCGAGCTGATCCGTTTTGTTACTAGCGGCACAGGCAATAACATCAGCCGCACATTCTCTCTCTTTTCTCTCCGACGACCCCTTCTCTCTCAAACACGTCTCATTCGCTCTGGTTAAATAGAGCTTGTATTGCGCATTATGGTCATTCCCGCAGGATTCGCGCTTATACCAAACGCGCGCGCACCACAATGCTCTATATTAGTGGACGCAAAATCCGCGCTCAGCTCAAACAGATTGTGAGCACAAATCCCAAATGAGTGGCTAAAATGCGCTTAAAACTTTCAAATAAATACAAAAATTGTCAAAATGCCTGATCTTGGGAGTGTCTCCAGTAAACAGTCAGTTTGGAACGTTAAATGGTGAGGAAAAGAAGAAAGCAGGTTGTATTGGGCCATCGGAATTAAACTCATAGTGACAGCATCCAATATTCCTGCTGCTGTCTGTTATGTTAATCAAAGAACAAAAGACAAAAGAAAATCACTTTCTGCTCTTGACTGAATACGTTTTATAACTTAAATGGTAAAGCTTAAATCGTATTTAATTTTTACATGAAGACTTAACAGAATAATAAATCTAAAAAAAAAAATTTTAAAAAAAATTTAACTCGTGTTATTTTAGATTGATTACTTTCATTCTGTAGTATTTCTTAACTGAATAAAAACTTACTTAACCGGAAAAACTTAGTTTCATAGCTCTCTTTATTATATTGCATTTATTTGTGCTGTTGTTTGCTATTTTTTATTTGTTATTTTATTACTGATTTTTACTTGTGTTTTTTATGAAAATAAAACTTTGCGTTGAAGAAAGTAATATTTTTGTTTGTATATGCTGTCAATTAAAGTTTTTAGAAAGAAAATCGGAATCGACAAAAATCGGTATCGCCAGATCACACTAACAAAAAAAAAAATCGGAAATCGGAATCGGCCAAGAAAACTGCAATCGGTGCATCTCTAAATAAGATGCCATTCATTAACATGACTTCATGTTAATATTTAACATCAACTTACAGTGAGTGAACAATATATATTTAAAACATTAATTAATGTGCAGAATGTTATTTAATACACAGCACTTGATCATTCCATTTTCAATGTGCATAAATAATTTGAACAGATTGACTTTGATTTTCTGTATTTAGGAAATTTTGAAATTAACCTATAAGAATAATAATTGCTATATAACTATTGTTTATTGATAGGTCATGTTATTTAACAAATGGAATCTTATTGTAAAGTGTTTTTAACAGTTTCCATTTATTTGATATACACTTGACTTAAAATATATGTAATCTTATCTAAATTTATTATAAAAGCTGAGGTTTGTTATTTACTGGAAAGTTATATTTTAGCTGGTGTCAATGATTTTATGTTGCATTTGGTCAGACTCAGCACATTGCTTTACTGAAGTATATTATATTTTCCCTTTACAGGTGCAGACTGAGGAAGATCATGAAACACATCAGCAAACCCTAAAACTGACAACGGTTTACAGTTGTTTTTCGGCGGCAGCAGAAATATGACTGATCTTTTGGGTGAAACTTGTTTACTTTTATTATTTGTGGAAAAACTTGAAACACAATTTTAAATAAGTATAAAGAATGGCATTGACTTTTGTACATTTAATTTTTACTTTATTATAAAAATACGGTTTTTTTTTTTTTTTTTTATTAGCATTTTTTGTGTTTTGCTTTGGTACCAAAATCGGTACAGAGAACCATGGGTTTTCACTGGTATTGGTACCAAATACAGAAATTTTGATACAGTGACAACACTAGTTTAGGGTAAGATTTTAACTTGACTGAGTGCTAAAAGTTTAAAAAGAGGGAAAAATCATCTAAAACGCAAAACTAGGGGAAAAGAGCATGCACAAAAATAACCCAATATTGACCAATACAAAGAAAATAAATTAATCATAAAATTAAATGGGGAAAAAAACAAGCTGGTAATATGGTACCAACACAGTGCATTCCTATTTATTAATATAATATTGACATTTTTAACATTAAACACAATTTTTAAACCATTAAAATGGGAAATACAAATTTTTTTTTTTTTAAACCCTGAAAAAAAAATCTTGATTTTTCCACACACACACACACACACACACACACACACACACACACACACACACACACACGTAGACTCCACTATCCCAATAGTATGAAAATAATGCAACGGCAACCTGTGCCAACACTCTACGTTATAATCAAAATACAGATAATTTGTCTCCTTGATCTAAAGTATGTGATATTGCGCACTTGGACAGGTGTTTTGGGAACACTTTAACCCAAATACGAGAGAAGCGAGGGCAAACGGGATCAAGTGTTTTATGATGTTTGCACGCGCATTATCCTCCGCACTACACGAGACTCTAGGTCATTTTGCCACCCATGTCACGGCGTGAGGGTATTTCCCACCCAAGCAGAGACTGAAGAGCGCCTTGTGTCCCGAACGCCGTCGCCAAGGAGGAGCCATTAGCTATGTCTAATACTTTCCCAGCTGTGGCTCCGTAAGCTAAACATCTAGTAGCTGTTATTTTCATGTCTACAATCTTCATGTCAACACCAGCGAGACCAAAAACTCCAGTTACCGGCACACGGCGGTGGAGACAGCGCTCCAGATGTCCGGGATGCCGCAGCGCGACGGCCAACTCTACCCAGACAGAAACCAGACGCGTCACAGGGGAGTTCCTCGTAGGGATATGATTAAATCAACCATAAATGGTCAGGCAGGGCGAGTTTCTAGGCCAATTTTCCTGCTATGTGAGGACTGCCGAGCATGAGGAGCAGCCTACCAAACAATCCTTACCAACAGGCCTGTGCAGGTCTCCTGAACAGTGTGTGCACTCGCTAACAGAGCCTGCGAGCATCATCAGAAACCTTTCTGAAACATTAGCTTGTGCCTCATATGACGCACCAAAACTTGGCTGTTTGGGTTAAATATGTACGATGAACATAAAACCTGAAGACTATGTTTTGTCAGTCAAAACTTGGCCGATATTTATGTTTTATTGGAAGATGGCATGAAACATGAACTGTATTATTCCTACCTTCGAAAGGGATTTAGCTGCACAAAAGTTCAGTGCCCGTCAAGAACTAATTGTGGATTTATTATAGAAAGCAAATGCTCAAGTCTATAAAAATTGTCAGCTTATGGTTTGTTGTTTGACATGGTGCACATGTAAACATGTTATGCTCAGTGCTGCTAATATGATTTGCAAAAAGGAAAACAAAATGTAAATGAAATTCAATCAAATTCATTGAACGAATAAAACAGAACTGAAATACGATGTAATTGAAAAATAAAAATAGAATTGAAATAACTGGAAAAACTGAAACCAATTAAAGTAACTATACTTATGAAATGTTTAATTAATTTAACTTTAGCAGAGGTAAAACAAATGACAAAACACTGAAAAAAATCTAAACCTAAAACAAACACCAATGCTTAAATTTTTGCTAAAAAACTCGGATCTATTTTGGGTATAATTTTGTCAAATTCTTCAAAAGAAATTAAAAACTATAATAATCAAGTTATCCTAATGAAGTAATCAAATTATTAATCAAGTTACTGCATTACAGTTGATACATCATAATATTTACTGCCCTGGAAAATAAACTGATTAAGTACATTGGTCAATTAATAAATGCCAGCCAACATCCTTTAAATTATCCTACAAGTCGGCCTCTAATTATAAGCCTATACTTGATGCAATCTCTTAAGAATTCAAAATGGGTATTGGCCACTCAATAGGAAACGTAAATTATACCCGTATTATTCTTTAAAGAAAACAGAGTTTAATTCCTTCAATGTAAGATATTAAACACATGATTTACCAGTGCAAAATAAAAATAAAAGAAAGTTAAAAGAAGCAGAAAAGCAAGCCTTTTAGTTGACTGGTAATGTGGAATTGGTACGATTCAATCTCAAAAGTCTCCCAGCCATCATGTCCTCTTCATCAGAGTGTTAAATCACATACTCCAGTGGCCTTCGCTCAGGCAGCTGAGCAAAAGTCATTAGAACCGCCGAGGTTGCAAGGGTGATAGTGGCATTACGTTTTATCAGTGAGACGTAGATTTCGAATATCTTATCAGAGTAAAGCTTTCATCCTGGCTTTATCTCCTGCTGGGAGCCACTTCTACATGAACTTTTAACCGATTCCTTTTCCTTCCCCCACTTCTGTTCGCACTTAGTCATGGACAGAGAAGATCAAAGGAAAACCAGTGCAGATCTGCTTGATTTTTCCGGTTCCAGATAAACTGATAAGATGTCTATGCCACAAAGTTCAACCTAGGTGTTTTTAATGCTTCCTCTACATAGGTGCATGTTCTTCCAAGTTAAAAAGAACTTTTCAGCAAGTTTTGTTTATGTCATCAATTACTCACCCGAACCTGAAGCAAGGAGGAAGACATTTTGAAGTATAGTTGACTTTGTATGGACAAAATAAAACCGGCACTGGGAGACTTTAAGACATCTTTTTTTGATGTCTTAAAGTCGTGTGTGTGTGTAATGCCAGGATTTTACTCCAAAGCAGCGACATTGTGTATGGTAATGCTGATGACTTGAGGGAAACTAAAGCGAACCTCACCCTCCTGGTCTTGGAGGGCAGGTGGAAGTCTGCCAGATTGAATCCGGGTACAATCATCAAGCTCAGCGTTTTCTCCTTGATGCTCCAAGCTCATTCAGAGCAGCTAATTTTAACTGCCATCACTCAGCCTGTGCCAGATTATACAGGGTTAGGCAGGACAGACCAGGAGAACTCTTCTCCAGAGTTGCTGAAAACAGCAACACAAACTAAAACCGACTTAACTGAGCAATAAACATGGTGTGTGTCTGTCTCGCCCCGTCACTGCGCTCCCTATTATTGGTCTGTTCAGAAGACAGCTTACCAAATTCTCTATGATGTTCCCTCCCAGTTGTGGGCTTTGATTCCGATTCTTCCTCGTCCAGTTGTCGGAGATCATTGTTCTATTACTGGCATTTCCACGTGGCTGCAACTGGCGATAGACGCCATACCTAACCCTTGCAGCAATGTAAAGCTGTGCAAGTTTCGGTCTTGCTGAAAAATGAGGCGTATTCGCTGGTGAACTCTACAATTTCCATGATGTTGGAAACAGGATTTAAGACAATTCTCCAGCAACAACGTCTAAAAGATAGCATTTAACACAAAGCTCTGCAACTTGTTGCAGCACGTCTGAAGACATTCTCGGTTGATGTCCCCATTGTGAGATTTACCTGTCGATTGGGGGATGGGGACAGGTACTCAACTGATATGCAAAATCGGTCGAGTTAGTTAATGTTGACTCAAAGATATAACAAAAAAATAATTGCCATAAAAGCATCATTCAAACCTCGAGTGCTGTATTTGAAGTAACGGGCGGAGCCAGCATTGAAATAAACCTAAGCTTGCGTTTTGCCAATGAGGCAATGTCTGATAACGTTAAACGGCAACATGATTGTCTGATTTCAAGCCCTGGCACCCTGCTGAGAGCTGTGATTGGTCCACATCAACTGCAAGAAAGCACCATTAAACCCAAAGTCTGGCCAGGAGACAGTCATCTGGGCCCCAGGTGATTCTCTAGATTGTATGTGTGTGACCTGGCTGAGAAGTGTGTGTGTGTGTTGTGGAATGTCTAAAGAAAAGCAAACGAGTTTGAGAGTGTGGCAGACAGGAGACTAGGTGTCTGAATATCTCCATGGGGACCCTGGAGGCAACATTCGGTGTGTTCAACCTCCCCCATTAACGACCAACCACAGCAGGCAATGACTATGACTTGCATCTCACCTCTAAAGTCAACAAGAATTGGCATTTGCAACGAATTTAATCTAAAAATATTAGACAATATTGAAAAAGTTGTTCAAAACATCTTAAAAAGTAAGGCTAAGAGCAATGAAACCATTTTGAGGCCTCTTTAAAAGGGATTTAAAACTATTTTTAATGTGACATCAACACTTGCATTACACAATGGTTTTATGGTGCAATTTGATGCAAAAAAATTTTTTATAAAATAAGTGTACTGATCAAGCACATTAAAATCATGAGTGCGTATTTAGAAAGTAAATGGGAGTCAATTTTGATTTCACAGACTTTAATTCTACTTTCCACCTCCATATCAGTGTGTAGTATTACGTAGTTTCCTAGACACTATTTTGTAGAGTACCACAATGACTATAGAGTGCTGCGTGTTCAGCGCCGATACCACCCATCTGGAAAGAGGGTTGAAATAAAAAATAAAACAAAAAAGATTTAAGAGCACACAAGAACGTAATATCACAAAAGAGATCAAGAGCATGATGGAGTGGAAAAAGAGGTGGCAGTGTGGGGCCGAGAACGAGAAGTCAATAGATTGCCTCTTTTCAAGTTCTGTGTTGTGGTTAAGTCTCTAGATTCGGGCTTCACTTTCATTTTCCTCTAAAGACGAACGCACAGACACACACACACACAGTTGCTGACGGCACATGCCGCGGCTCCAGCTGTGGGATTAGAACGCCGTCTCTACGGTCGCTCCCGGTTTTCTCTCCCACCCCGGGCCAAGACTGCAGCAGCGAGAACACTCGCCAATCCTTTCCCCTCGCTGCTAATGGGCCTTTCATTTACAAGCTTTCCATTAGCGCACAGACATCAGGCCTCCGCAAACTATGCACGGCCACATGTCAGTCACAGCCACTAGCTCTCGATGAAGTTAGAATTAGGCTAAATGTCCCATTGAGGCTGGCACGACTTCATAGGTCGTTCTACTCGAAACCACACGCTTTAAAGGTCTGGAAATCACCTAAGAGCCACGAGACATCCGAATCCCACTGAAGACGTTCGGTTCGCGAATAATTTCATCTGATAATACTCTAATTTCCACTGTTCTGCAAAAGTGGCTAAAAGTTCCACCGTCACATTCAGTGGCCTACACGGAATCGGAAACCCACTGACAGGTTCTGAAAGTACTCTCTCCTCCACGCAGACCTCCGTGACTCAGATCAGGAGCCCAGATCGAACCAGCATGACCCCTATGTAGTATCAATCATGATCACTGACTCTCTTCTTCTCTGTATTCCCAGCCGTGCAGCACTGGATCCTGCCTGCAAAAATAAATTGGTTGCATAAAAATAAAAGTGGGAGCGAGTCAAAGTGGCGTCACCACAAAGATGGCAGCTCAAGAAACGGAGAGAGCACACAACTGTGAGAATTAGGAACGTGTGTGTGTGTGCCGCCTCCTTGAGCGTATGCTGGTGTGTGTGTGTGTGTGTGTAATGCAACACAGACAGCAGCCATTAAAGTGGAATGTGGGGGGTCTGGGCCCCACTAATAAACTATGTGCTCCACATACATAACACACATTTCAACAGTGACTTCTTGTCTTCATTACAACCATATTACAGGAACAGGGTGCACCATTGTCACAAAATCACCCTGATGCATATTTGTCACCAAAATAATTGTTAAATGACAGAATCTAGAATCTTAGCATAGAATCTATAAAAGACAAATTCAAAAATTACTTCAGCCGTTCATTGCTTTGGGGCAGTATAAAAAAAAAACCTAAGATGCATATTTATAAAAGCCATCTTAGGGATAGAAACGATTAAAGACAAAGTAAAAAATATTCACTGCACTTCCCCTTACAAGTAAGAAGAAACGTGAAAACCGTTTTAAACATAGCAATAATGCATAATAATAATCACAAGTTCTTGCACGTTAAACAGCAAGGTTCTAATTAAACAGGCGAACAATAAATTGCACTAAAAATAGAATCTGAAAAACAAAGAGACACCAAGCACATCAGGTAACAAATAAGGTCTCAAGTTTTAAAAGTGGAACTTTTTTGAACACTAAAACCTTCTGAGAGTTTTACATGTAAACTGTCCAACCGCCTAAGCATAACTGAAATACAAACAAACCCTTTGATTGAAATAAAAATTTTTTTTTTTTAATTAAGGAGGAACGTGTTTTTACAACAAAGGACTAGTCAGTTGTGGGATGACTAGTCTAGCATCAAAATCATTTTTATAATAATCAATTAAAAAGAGCTAGTATTTAACCGCCACAATATAATATTCAAAAAAAAGACAACATAACGTGTTTTCACAGGACATAGAATTTTTTAAGAGTTCACTGGAAATGACCATCCAAACAAATGATGTACATACAACAAATTGGACTTTGCATACTTCATATGAGAGACAAGTGTTGTGATTATTTTGCTCATTTGTTAGCTTGCCCAGTGTGCACATATGAGGTGACATTAAAAACTGATTTGTGGGTTTGTGACGCCATACCAAATCTTCCCCACAGACACTACCCCCGCTTTTCTTTTTTGACACGTTCTTCCTTTCAGAGCGCGTGCTAAACTGAATAATAAAACTCTCGAAATGCTCCTAACATACTTCACCACTTTCCTCAATAAGCCTGGGCCCAAACTCCAAAGGGGGACGCTCTTGAAAATGTCAGGGAAAGTATACACATCGCAAACTCACAAATTGTTACACGAGCGTGACCCACACACACACACACACACCAAAAGGACGGCCAAAGCCACACGCTCACACAGACAAACACACACGGGGGGGGGAAAACTGTCAGCCGCAGTCTCGACAAAACCCTGCAGAGTCCACCCAACAGTGTGTTCTCACTAGACACAACACTCCACAAGTCGGTTGAGCTCAACTCCGGTTTTGCAACTGCCTTGGACAAAGGTTCCAGCGTGCACGAACTTAGGAGGAACGGGACCTGAAAGCTAGGGGGGGATTTTTTTAAAAAAAGAAAGGTGTGCCGCTAGATGACAAAGCACCACCTGAACTTTACACCACCTGCATACTATAGAGAAACAAAGATAGAGAAGTCATATGCGATGAGCACGCCATTACAAACCGCATTGCTCATCATAAGATCAACCCTGTATTTCAAGAAAACTTGCTTGAATCAGACAGAAAGGTATTGATTTGAGACTACAAACAGACTGACTAAAAGATAAAAAGAGAAGATATTTCAAGACCTTTTGTACTAAGATGAGCCATATTATTCAGGTCACAGTGATTGAATCCATATTTAGATGCCGGAAAATGCCTTGCACAAACCCAACGGGATGTCCTATGACAACAGGAGCTCATCACAAGCTTTCCTGCTATATATTACGGTCTATATTTTAAGCAGAAAATTTAGGACAGAGGTTTCGGTTTGAACTAACTTCAGCTCTGGCAGAAGTCATCCTTATTCAAATGGAAAAATAATAACTCATGTGTCTATTTAATGGGAGGGGGAAAAAGTCTACAGATGTGACGAGGAAGCTTCAAAGTATCTGGTAGCTGATATCTAAACTTCACTTCTGCTAGGATAATTTTCCAAATATTCTGAAAGGAAGCTTAATACTTAGGGAGAAAGTAAACTTTTACTATAGGACAAATCGTAGTATACAAGTCGCACTGTGTGGCTGGGTTAGATGTTTGCTATAGACAGTGTTTCCATGAAAAAACACAGGCCAGGAAACACAGCCAGTCTGCCGAGCCACATAAAACACACCAGCCAATCGCATGCACACTTCCTGAGCGACTCTAGACAGGTTAAGTCATACAAGTAAGCGGGCCTGATTACACATGTTAACTCAAAAAGCAAGACTAGTTGTCTAAAAGGAATCCAAACATTTAAAACAGAGAAACAAAAGGTTCCTCCATACTCAATGGTTTGTTATGGAGTAGCTGAATTGTCAAACTGGTTTCAGGGTGAATTTAGTACAGCATTAACACTCAACTCCCTGACTACTGCTTACAAAAAGGTAAAAAGAGTAAAAAAAAATATATGCAAAAACATCCAAATAGTAAAAAAAAAAAACACCCATGGCACAGTGAATCATACCTTGCAGCGAAGGAGAAATTAAACACCAACACCTACGCTCAGCCCACCCTGACCCAGACCCTTCTTTGAAAAATAATGGCACCCACCGCCACCCTCCCATAGCGCTGGCTAACTGCCCATGTGGGTCCCTTAAACTTCATACGCTGGAAGAGACAACAGAGAGCCCGGTTCCAGATGCAAGACCCACATGTGGCAAACTGTTGATATAATGAATAACGCAATTGGAAAAAGGCACCAAAAATAGGCCACTTATTGGCCTACAAAGCAGACAGACAGATATCATGCTTAGCTGGGCGAGAGTTGACGGCCAAACAAGAGTGTCAAAGTGCAAACGACTGACGCAACGGTGTCTCTTTTTGCATAAACCCTAGCGAGAAGCACACTGGAACTTCAACAGCAGAGGTTTAATACAAAATAAATGCGTTTTTCTGTCATCTAAGCCAAATTCTGATACAAAACTTAACAGTAGAAAAAAAACTCTCATGTGATCAAAGCAGTACGGCAGTGACTTCATTCCAACACAATATTATTAACCGGCAAGTAAAATAGCTGGTTTAGGTGACTCTTTAATCCCGTGGGTGGCAAAGTAGCTATTCAAAAGAAAGGGGCCGATCTCATCACTCCAACACAAAGCCTAGGTGACCTGGGCGGGGAACACCTCGCCTAAAAGGAACAATTTGATATGGCACAAAGGCTAACCGTACAGCTCATTTCCGCTTGTAGAAACTCTTTTCACCTTCTGTTTATTTTCCAATCTTAAAGTAAAAGGTTGGGTGATGGATAAAATCAATTTCAGCAAATACCTGACCTACATGTTGGGCACTGTTACCCACAATGCACTTCTCATGCAGGAACACAATGAAATGCCCTGGGCCAATGAAAACGACTACTATCAGAGACTTTGTGAGTTCTGCTACCTTTAAAATCCCACTCTGTTTGGAGTTGACATGAGCTAGTAAGCGTGTGCAGAACCCCACCTCTGCACGCCCATGCAAAAACGCAGACTTGCGTCCCAGACACGACGCACAACATGGAAAACTTCTACCATACCATAAGAAGGCTTACTTTATACTGCAGACCAAATGAGGGGGAGGATGAATGGAAGAATTAGCTAATGGTTTAATGCATAAGACCACGACTTCAGCGTTGGTGGAGCTCAGACACCCAACGGAGACTGAACTGACATGAACTGGCAGCATTTTTCCATACAAGCAGATGAATATTCACCAGGTTCTTATGAATCAAGCTGCTATAAAGCGCAGATTGCAATGCAAGACTACTTTAAGATAACAGATGCACAAGGGTGATATTACAAATAGTCAGATGAGTTAATCTAGTAGCAACACGAACTGAACTCAAGGTAAATGTTTATATCTTTGACATGTTGTTTATATTACAGTTACATAATGTAAAACTGAAAGTAAAAATCATATTACGTTCCTGCCCATTTTAAAGGTACAGAAAAGTGGTTTTACCAAGATCAAGCAAGTAAAAGTGATTGTCAGCTTGAGCCTCCATACAAAGTCAACAAAGAAAAGCAGGATTCACTTAACGACCTGTAGCCGAGTGAAACATTTAACTTTACATTTTTATACACAAACCCCTCTAAATGAACTGAACAACAGTAAACAGAAATGTGAAATATCTTGTGTAAAATCCTCCAGCACACACAGAGAGGCGCTGTGATGGGATGCCACTTTCTCAGGGCCAAATGGCTGAAAGTTGCTCGCAAATGGTGGATGCCATACTGGATCAACACAAGCGGTTATCAAGCCATTTTAAACACCTTTACATTTTCAATTATATCTATAACAGACCTGACTGTCTATGTCGGGGCGGTTCAAAAGTTGTGAAAACGTGTGCCCTAAAATATCGATTTGAATCCCTCTAAGCAACATTTTTGGGGGTAAACGAAGCAGACAGAATGACAGCTACACACCTGTAGAAGTCATACAATATGGAAGTGATTTGTTTAGCCAACACAAAAACCGACGAAAGACCCAAAACACATTATGCCAACTAGCTGCCTGCTTCTTCATACTTTACCTTATCGCACACCGTGACTTTTAACGCTCGACTGACTCAAGTCAGTGCACAAAAAGTCGCTTGAAATACGAATATTATAAACACATCACACAATCCGAGCGAAATTGACTGCATATCCAGAGTGAAACTCATCTAAAACGACAAAAACGCTCTAAAATGCGTTTCTGGCATCTTGACTTTCTTATAACAGTAATCTAAAGTTGGATTAAACCGATCTATTGTCGTTGTTGGTGTGTGGGAAAACTTACCCGTATCGCCCGGGGTCTTCATGTTGGAGAGTATAGCCGCTTCGTTAGCAGTCGTGCTAACTGAGAAAGAGAGTGAGTGAGAAAGAGAAAGAGAGAGAGAGATGAACTTCTTCCTCTCGGTGAGCTCAGGATCACACACAAAACTCCTCTGTAAACTTTTCCTCCTCAAATCCAGCCCCTTCACTCGTTCTCGCCCGGTTTGTTTGGAGTTTTCGCGTTTTGTTTTTCCTCCCCAACGTGGAGGACGCTCGTCGCTGCCTTGTGGCCGGACAGAATCGCTCTTTTACGGTCAGATATCGGAGCGCGTCGTGCGGATGGAGGAGGACCGTGTCCGCGCTCAACTCCTGGTTACTTCATATACGCTGCGAAGTTGCATATTCAAGCCTTCTCGCTGAAACACGAGGCGAAGCCGACAAAATCAAAACAAGCGAGAAGGCAGAAATGCCCGATCCACTTTTCTCCCTCTCTTTCCACGGACTTTTTCTTTTTCCACTCACTCCGTGTAACTCGGTCCCTCCTCCTCCTCCTCCTCTTCTATCTGGGTGTCGTGTTTCGTTCTTCCAGCCCACGCGAAGCGAGTGGGAGGGGCGGAAGAGCGCGTAAGCCCACGACCCTTGCCATTTGGCGGTCTGCGTTACTGCGAACGC
Source organism: Sinocyclocheilus anophthalmus (assembly GCA_018155175.1). Lineage (NCBI taxonomy): Eukaryota > Metazoa > Chordata > Actinopteri > Cypriniformes > Cyprinidae > Sinocyclocheilus > Sinocyclocheilus anophthalmus. Next base: position 465,133 of record JADLZN010003281.1, on the reverse strand, counting down.
CACCGCCGCCGATCTTGGCTACCTGTCTATACCATTGTTTCCCCAACCCTGGTCCTGGAGGCACCCCAACACTGCACATTTTGCATGTCTCCTTTCTCTGACGCAACCAATTCAGTCTTGAGTCGCTACTAATAATGGAGCTGATGCCCTGAATCAGTTGTGTTTGATAGGAACATGCAAACGTGCAGTGTTGGGTTGCCTCCAGACCAGGTTGGGAACCACTGTCTTATTACCAATGGACCCTGGACCACAGTGCCGTATTTTTTTTATCAAAATTGATTTATACATCATCTGAAGTCTTAATATATACGCTTTCAGATTATGTATGCGGCTTGTTAGGATATTTTACACTATAGGCTATTTGAAAACTGGAACGGAATATTCAGAAATCGCCTTGTTCAAAGGTGTTCAATGAAGTTCTTAGCCATGCATATTACTTATCAAAAATTAAGTTTTCAAAATATCTTCATGGAACATGATCATCCTAATGATCCAATTCTTTTGAAATAAAAGAAAAGTCGATAGTTTTTCACACCATACAGTGTTATTTTGGCTGGCTGTTACAAATAACCCATGCTCGTAGACTGGTTTTGGGGTCGGTCACAGATCTTTACAGTTTGTTGTTCCGAACAAACAGCCCTTAAGGCTGACTCCTCTCTTGAATTTGTATCATTTAAAGGGGTTGTTCATTGCGATTTCACTTTTTTAATGTTGGTTAGTGTGTAATGTTGCTGTTTGCGCATAAACAATATCTGCAAAGTTACGAAGCTGAAAGTTCAATGCAAACCGAGATATTGTCTTTTAAAATTCTGGCTGTTTAATGTCTACAAAAACGTCTGGTAGGGACTACAACAAGTTACTGCCCGGGTTCACACTGCCCGCTTTTAGCCCGATTTTTCACTCGCCGGCAGGTTTTGTGAAATCGTCGACAAATGCCTGAAATCGGAGGCAAATTGGTGCTCGTTTTACGCGAGTGACAATCACGCAGTGTGATTTATCACAGGACGAGATCTGAGGGAATGGTAGACACCCGCAAAATATTTGACATGCTAAATATCTGGACCTGACAGTGATTCAAAATCCTGCTATGTGAATTGAGTTCTAACTGAAAAATACATCGGCGATGACCTACATCCAATGAGAGAACAAGATACAAGGCAGGGGGAAGTTCGGGGAGGAGTTATATGAAAAGTAGTTTGCGAACCAGTGTTGCCAAATCCGCATTGCCGCCGGTTGTTTTTTATGTCAGCAGGTTGAAGCGACCCCATAACGTGATATTTAGGCCCTGGAATATGAATTTTACCAGGAGAACCCTGCCAAAAAAAAAATTTGTATTTTACCCCCGAATGCGAATTTTTACTGGGGACCCCCTCGAGCATTGGCTCTTTTTTAGGCTATTTTTGAATAGTATTGGACGGGTTGTAGGCGAAAACCTAGCCAACCGCTCCCAGCCATACTTCGGCGATTCTTTCTATTGTGAAGTCATGCAGTGTGAACCCCCCTGTCGCCGATCCATCGTGCAATGTGAAAACAGCAGCAACTGAATGCTACCCCAGATAGCCACGCAGTGTGAAAACAACGGCAATCCGACGATTTGAAAAACGGCTGGTAGGGACTACGAGTTACTTCCCGGGTTTGTGACGTAACCAACCCAGATAAACCCCACCCTCGGGAAAAGGCAGCAAAGGGGGCGAGGCCATGCTGCGCTGCTTTAGAGAAGAGGAAGAGAAAACTAGAGGTGCACGTAAAAATCTATTCATATATGAATTGCGATTCTGTCTTCTAACGATTCTAATGGATTCACAAGTTTCAAAATCAATGTTCTAAAGCAGCGGTTCTCAATACTGTTCCTCGCGTTCCCCTGCTCTGCATCTCTCTCTCATTCAGCTCAGCTCCAACGATGAACTGTTACAATTATACACTTATTTCACATAGCTATGAGAAGCGTCAAAAACATGTACTCGCGTACAGTTACCATACTGTATTAAAGCTTTAATCAGGATAAAACCATATATTAAAAGCCAACATAAGCAGTAGCATTTACAAATAACAGTATATCTAAAAGTATGAGACAACAACAAACAAAAAACATAGGCCTACCACTAAAAGCCATGCTTGCACAGGTTCTGCACGATCCTCTTCAATAATATCCTCTGCTTCTCAATCGGGCTCAAACTGATAAGTGATATTAATGACACTGTTGTTTACAATAAAACCAGAGGACATGCTGCTGAGGTGAGGGGCGGGACGGTTAGACGCGCACTAGAGACGGTTTAGCCAATCACAACACACTGGGCTAGCTAACCAATCAGAGCCCATCGCCTATTTCTGAGGGAGGGGCTTCATAAATTTTTTTTTTGTTCTGTTTTTGGTTATGCTCAACCAAGGCTGAATAAGATGGGTTATATTCTGGAATGTGATTATGTACCTTGTTTGGTTGTAAAATTAATGCAAAAAAAAAAACTAAATTTGCCGATGACGTTGTTCCACAGAAACAGACCGAAAACCAATAAAATCTGTCGTCAGTGGTGGTCTCACGTTCCTCAAAGTTGACACTGCTAAAAATTAGCTTTGTATTAAGGCTTGTTGTGTTACTCTGCGAATAATGGCTCACACAGAGACTGCAAATCTGTTTTTATTTACTCAGCCTCACATTGTTTCCAATCCAAATGTCTTTCTTTCTTCAGTGGAACTCAGTTTAGAAGAATATCAGTGCTGCTCTGTTCATGAATGGAGTTCAAAGCGGTAGCGCATACAACTTGTGCACACTTGATGCTTTGATATTAATTTAGTCATTTTTTGAAGCTTGACAACTGGTAGTGTTGTGGGAAAGTGCAACTAAGGTTATTCCACCAATGAAACACTCATGGATTTTTTTTGTACGTTCCTTCGCCCCTGCTGATATGACTCAAAGTTTGAGAATGAGCTTGCTTTAAAAAGTAACATAGTGAACCAACATTGTTGGCATTGAATGTAAGTTTAACAGACATAAATATAAGCTGAGGACTGTAAATATAGAACGAGCAATAACCTTTTTGCAGAAAAGGCCATGGATCCAACAGATGCTGAAATTATAGCTTATAATTTGTACGAAGTGAAGTGTCACAGTGTCGTAGCATATGGCTTGAACGTGACAGAATGTTCTTCAAGGTTGTTTACTAAGAAAAATGCAATTGTTATTGAGAGTGCTAAATGTGGGCTGGAGTGAGAAACGAATGTGAGTCTGTAGGTGGCCTTCTCTTTTCCTTATCTCTCATTCTTTTCCTCCACCGCCTCCCTTTCTCGCTCTCAGAGCGGGAGCAGTTGTCAGTGGAAACTCAAGGGTAGTAGATGACATTTGTAAAGCATTTGCACGTAAGTGCTAAATTACCAGTTCAGCGTTAATGCTACTAGCGAGCACACGCACATAGGCCAGCCCTTGACTTCTTCTTGAATGCTAACCTCATCTCTGGGGACTTCCAAATATTAAGAATGCGAAGAAACCCCACACTTAATCTTTAAATGTGAGCGATGGCAAAATAAATGATAAACAACATTTGTCTTTCATTAGCCATGATACATTTCCCACATAATGCTAAACCTCAATCATTACACTCTAATTAACATTGGAGGAAAATCTGACGTCTACCAGTAATTGATGTTAATTTGAAGACGGCTCTGGGTGTAAAACACTGAATACAGCCATTTGCTGGTGCATAAGCAAATGACTCAAAACGAGCAAGACAGAGATCTGGTTTGTGGCCTCGTTTGGAGATGTTTTCTTTCGCTCCTCTCCTTTGTGGCACGACCCCGCCGTCTCTAATCAGAATGACAGACAGACGCGCAGGAGAGAAAGAGAGGGGGAGAGACAGAGATGAGAAAAAAAGAGATAGAGAGAAAAAGAGGAGTCATACTCAAAGCAAATGGGCCTTGGGAACATACAAAGTGGTACACGGCACAGGACGAACTGTAGTGCTTCTTTAGTGCAGCACTGATGGGGTCAAAAAAAAAGATTTCAGCATAATTCTTGTGGATAACAGGGTTACTCTGATTCATAAACGCATAACCGTGTTGGACGTTACAAGCAAAAGTGAGAGGACGCCTGGAATTTTCATGTGGAATGACTCAACACATACTCACAGTCTATGAAATGAACTGCAACATAGACTCAGTGCCAATACTTTCTTCTCTGCCACAACATAAAGATTACTCCAAAATGGATTCGTAGGGAGAAGAAAGAGGTAATTTATGTGCTGTTTTTTCCATGGTATTCTCAGATGCACAGAACACTTTTGCACGTTCACGAATCTGAACGCTGACATGCGCATGATCATGTGAAGACGAGAACGGGACCAGAGCACTGTTGCTGTGTCTGAAATCGCTCACTAGTTCACATATATTTTACCGCGTTTGAAAGGAAAGACACATAATAAATACTGTTCTTCTGAACTTTCTATTTATCAAAGAATTCTGAAAAAGTTCTCAAAAAATATTAAGCACCACAAATGTTCTCAACATTGATTAAAAAAAGTTATAAAAATTATGCTGAAAATTCAGCTTTGCATCACAGATATAAATTATATGTTAATATATATAAAAATAGAAAACTGATATTTTAAATTGTACTAATATTTCACAATTTTACCGTTTTTACTGTATTTATGATTTGTTTTTTTAAATCTGCCTTGGTCAGTATAAAAGTCTTCTTTCAAAAACATTTTTAAAAATCTCCAAACTTTTGAACGATAGTTTAGTTCACTACATGGAAAATAAGTGAACAAAAATAACAGGGTGAATTTAAACACAGCATCAAAAAAACGATAAGCACATGACAATAAGCTTAATTAACAGCTAAAACAAACATAAATAATTCTAACTCACTAAATTTTAATCAATTGATGATAAAAAGTGAAAAAGCAGCACCAGTTCAAAATACAATATAGCTTCAGCTATTAGCTGTACACCATAAATCAGAGTGCATTATGGGTATAAAATGATCACTATATAGGGAGTTGAGGACATAAACATTTAGACAAAGCAATCAAATCAAGTGTGAATACAGTAAAATGGGAGTTTAGTGCACACTTAAATTGATAGGAAGATAGGCTTGAATTAACACCTTGAATTATATAACCAACAAATTCAAAAAATTACCAATTTCTTTATTCCTACGCATGACTGCATCTTATGGCACAGCCCTAATTTCAGTCATGCTTTAAATTACTTGTCTTACACAGAAACAAGTTAGATGTCATAACAAATCAAAGTGATCCTTCAGCCTGTTGTCCTTTACTTCAACTTCTCACCCGCCGACAAGTCTACACAAAACACCACAATCACTGCAATTAGCATCCTATCTCCCACACATTTGAGGCCAATGATCACTCAACCGAGGATTCAGAATGAATGAGGAAGATTAATCACTGACAGCTAAAAGTAGTGATTAATGAGCAGTCATTAAAACTTCATAAAGGACTGATCAAAGCAACTTTGTATATGTTGAGGCCAGGTTTACAGCGCAACAAATATAGAAGCTTGTTGAGCAAGGCAGAATGGGGCGGAAGGGTGTTTTTGCAAAAATGGCATAAATGAAATCTAAAATGGAAATCTAATGATAATGCGATTGGGGTTCGGCAGGCAAAAGAGTCTTCTCTTAGTCATCTCCCAAACACGACTATAGTTCTAGTAGTAAATGCCCCCCATTGACCTCGTGAAGGGGGCCCAATATACACATCCACATATGCACGCATGCACACACACACACACACTCAAATGCACAATGGGAGCTTTGTGCACCAATGATGGAAGGTTCTTATGTGTGTGTGCATATGTAATTGGTATTACGAAAGTGTTTAAAGGTGTCAAGGTCAGCGGCATGGCATACCTTTTCATTTTTCTCACCAGGTTTTCAAAAATACAGTTAAACTACGGCATCCGAGGTCTTGTCTTCCCAGCTGAGAGAGAGAGATAAAAAGAGGCCGAGAGAGATATAGAAGTGCTGTGGGACCGACAGGGAGGAATTCTCAAGGGAATCGGGGATTAGGAAAGAGTGTCAGAGAGAGAGAGAGAAAGGAAGGGGTAGGGCTAAAATGCTAAAAGTGCAAGGGGTAAAAGCAGCAGCCCAAAAATGGTGGGGGAAGGGCATCGGGGGGAAAGAAAAGAGAGAGAGAGTTTATGTATACATCTGTGTGTGTGCGTGTAAAGGAGCGTGTGAATAGACTCTTTGTGATCAAAAGACTTGTTTATTTTCTCGGCGCTTGAACTCTTCAGGAAACACATTTGGCCTGTCTCTCCACCGTCTGCCACACTAACCTCGAAACACACACCTTTGACTTTACACACAACTCCAGAGATGGACTTTACAGTGCTGCAATCCAATGGACAATATCTCCTGTTCAAATGCACACGTACATCTCAAAGGGATTCCTGATGAGGAGCGTGGAAATTGACATCCATGTTTTCTCTTTCAAGTACACATAAACTCTCCCTCTTGTTCTGTTCGGTGTCCCCTCGCTCTCTGCTTCTCCTTGTCCCAGCTGGTATTCACACATTACTAATAGGATTAGCACACTTTCACTTTGGGGAAGAGCAGATACAGTAGATGTATACGATGGATGAAGGGGTGGAAGATACGAGGTAGGGAAAGCAATTTGAGGGTTAAATGTGGAAGAGAGATAACTGGATTGGTGCTTGCATATGCAAAACTACATGATGATGTTCAGAGTGGTTGCTAGGGTATCCAAAGTGGTTTCTATAGTGTTTTTGGTTTCTAGAGAATTGATAGTCCCTAAAAGTGGTTGCTAGGCGGTTTCAAGGCTATTCTGGGTGGTTGCTAGGATGTTGCTATGCAATTACTATGGTGTTTTTGGTTTCTAGGACATTGCTGGCTCTGAAGGTGGCTGCTAGGGTGTTTCTAGGTGGTTGCCAGGGTGTTTCTATGCAATTACTCTGGTGTTTTTGGTTTCTAGGATATTGCTGAAACATGAGCAAAGTGGCATGAGACATTGCTGGCTCTAAACAGGTATTGCTATGCTGTTGCTAGGGTGTTCTGAGTGTTTAGGTTGTTGCTATGTGGTTACTATGGTGTTTTTGGTTTCTAGGAACAATGCTGAAACATGAGCGAGGTGGCATGAGACATTGCTGGCTCTAGTTGCTAGGCTAGGCTATGTTTTTAGTTTCTAGGACATTACTGGTCCTGAGGGTGGTTGCTAGGCTGTTTCTAGGCTATTCTGGATGGTTGCCAGGGTGTTGCTATGCAGTTGCTATGGTGTTTTTGGTTTCTAGGAACATTGCTGAAACATGAGCGAGGTGGCATGAGACATTGCTGGCTCTAGTTGCTAGGCTGTTTCTAGTCTATTATGGGTGGTTGCTAGGGTGTTGCTATGTGGTTACTATGGTGTTTTTTAGTTTCTAGTACATTACTATATCCCGGGTTGGTGCTAGGCTGTTTATAGCGATCTTGGTTGGTTGCCAGGGTGTTTGCGAATGGCGCGTACTATGGTGTTTTTGTTTCTAGGAGACAGTTGCCTGTGCCTGCATTATGTTGCTAGGTCTGTTGTGGGTGGCTGCGAGGGTGTTACTATGTGGTTCCTAGTGTTTTTGGTTTCTAGACTTGCGGGCCCTGAGGTGTTGCTAGGCTGTACTAGGGTGTTTTGGGTGGTTGCCAGAGTGTTGCTATGTAGTTACTATGGTGTTATTGGTTTCTAGAATATTGCTGGCCCTGAAGGTGGTTGCTAGGCTGTTACTAGGGTGTTATGGGTGGTTGCCAGAGTGTTGCTATGCAGTTTCTATGGTGTTTTGCGTTTTCTAGCATGGCTGGCCTCTGAGTTGTTTTGTATGTGTTCCGGTGGTTGTTCAGATGTTAACATTCAGTTGTGAGGTGTTCGGTGTTGCTAGTGTTACTTATGCCAACATCAAAAATGCGAATTTTGACTTCACTTCACTACTATTTAACATATCTTATATAATGTTATATATATATATATAATTGTGATTTTTATTAGTTAGATACAACTACAATTCTAAACATTCTCAACTAATAAATTCTTTGCATCAAAAACTGTGGACACGTAATTTTATTTCAATAAATATATAATATATATATATATATATCTATGATAATATATAATATAGATGTATATAGTAGATATTTTTTAATTGTTTCAATTTAGCCCACATGGATCTGCAATGACTGCTAATATAAGCTTCTATTTTAATTTGTGCTATTTTTTTTCTAATTTTATTCAATTTGCATTTATTCAAATCAAACAAAATCATCCACTAACAGATGGGACAGAAGCACTGCCTTATTTTCCAATTGTTTTTGCAAATATTCCCATTTTTCCACACAAATGACATTCATAACGTGCATGGAAAAATGAAAAAGCTAATGATACCCTAGTCCCTAGATATGGCTCACATCCCTCCTTAAATGGAAACCTGTGCTGTGAGTGCTCACTGACATGTAATACTCAGGGTTACCACCAAGTATGAGCAATATAAATTAAATAGACCGAAGAAAGTGATGAAAAATGAAATACAGATCAATTCGTTAAAAAAAACAGGTGGATACTGTACCCATGTGGGGCTTGTGATGCTGACTAGCTCCTTCCTATAAGCAAATGCAATGAGAATGCAGCAGTAATTCATCACACACACACACGCGTACACACACATCAGGCAGTGCGTACATGGGCACCCTCCAGCTATTTAAAGTAAATATTTCAAAAGCGGTAAAACCAGGTGCCCTGCGACCACTTGATTAGGTGTAAATAAAGTTGACTGTAATCCCTGAGAGAGCGAGACTGTTTGAATGTGTGTGTGTGTGTGTGTGTGTGTGTTAGGCCTCATAAGCCAGCGAGGAAAAGACACTGAAGGAGAGGAATGCAGGAGTTATATTTGACCCATTTCAGGCACTTTGCCAAGCGCTGTGCCAAGCCTATGAGAGCAAGAGAGAGAGAGCGCTGGAATGAGTGTGAGGAATTAAAAGTGAGAACAGAAGTAAATTGTGGAGCAGAGACACAGGGCACCAGCCGCAAGAAACATGAGCGAGGTTAAGTGTTAGAGGACACCGAACGGCTACGAGAGCGCACACGTGTTTATAAGTGCCTGCGAGGGCCGCTGGTATGGTGTCGGTCTATATTGGGCCCGGGATGTGCGTGTTGACAGCATCTCCTATATCTCAGCTAGGAACTCTCTCTTCCTACTCCTATTCGCACTATTCGCGACTTCCTACTCTTCTTTTACCTCCCTCCCATGCACAAACCCAGACTCTTTCCATCTTTCTTTTGGCCCAGAATAGTCGCGGAGTGAAAAATTTCAAACCGACATCTACACTTTGTTTTGGTTGGAGACGTCCTCAAAGTCTCCTGATAATTTGTTTCATATTAAAGCAACAAAGCTCAAAGTTATATTTAAGAAAAAAGGAGAGTGGGATGAGGAAAAAATGGAGAGGGGATAGAAATGATGGGGTAACATTGGGATATACGGGGTATAAAGTAAAAGTGAGATGGAGCGCAGGGTTCGGAAAGAGTGAAACGCTGCCCGGGGTGAGTCTGTCGAACACTGCAGACTGTGTGGCAACTGCGGCCTCATTACCTCACTGGCAATGAAGTCGTGGCCCTGCCTTTTAACACAGAGGAAATGTGTGTGTGTGTGTGTGTGTGTGTTTGTGTGTGTTGCAGTGAGAGGAACACAGTGTCGGTTTGTGAGGGGGAGAGAAATAAAGAAAGAGGGTGAGAATATGTGTTTGTGTACCCAGTGCCAGGATGACTGTGGTGTGCGACAGCTTTCCAACGCTCCAACCTCAATCACGTTCGTCGGGTGTCGAGAAACACCTCGCGGTGTCTGTTGCTATGGCCATTAGTCTCCAACCGCACGTAGATATAAGCCAAGATAATAATACATAATCATTAAACACTGTTATAATGACAAGCCACCGTGATGCCTACGTCGCAGTTTGGCAAACTGAACAAAGGATTCAAGTAACTATATTTAACACTTTTAAACTAAGGCCTTTTTTTTGTTTGAGCGCTATATAATTGCAGTGTGACCTTTCGAAGGCTGTGGAATTTAGTCAAACACATCTACCACTTAAAGGACTAGCGCTGAAAAAGAAACTTTACTGAAAATTTGCCGTCCAAGATTTGGCTAGATGAGTTTATTTCTCCATCAGAACAGATTTGGAGAAATTTAGCATCACTTGCTCAGCAATAGACGCTCTGCAGTGAATGGGTGCCGTCAGCATGAGAGTCCAAACAGCTGATAAAAACATCGCAATAATCCACAATTAATCCACACCATTCCAGTCCAACAATTAATGTCTTGGGTGTTTGTAATAAACAAATCCATCATTAAGACATTCTTAATTTCAAACCGCTGCTTCCAGCTAAAATATGAGTCCTCTGTCCATAAGATTGCTTTCTCCAGTGAAAAAGTCGTCTTGTCTAAATCAGAAGAGAAATATGCATAGATCAAGCACCATTTACAAGCGAAAAAAGTCCAAAACGGGACATTTTCACTGGAGGAAACGTTATTATGGACTCTTATTTTGGCCAGAAACAACAGTATATATTTAAAACGTCTTGATGGAATTGTTTCTTACAAACATGCATCTTTTCTTTTCACAATAAATTAACTGATGGTCTGGAGTGGTGTGGATTACTTGTGGATTATTGTGATGTTTTTATCAGCTATTCAGACTCTCATTCTGACGGCACCCATTCACTGCAGAGGATGAAGAATCAAACTCATCTATATCTTGGATGGCCTGAGGTTGAGTATATTTGTGGCAAATTTTCATCTTTGGGTGAACTGAAAAAGGAAAATCTGTAATCCTTTGTACTACACCACACCACAGAAGTTATGTTTGTCAGTACTATGAAAACCTTTTTTATATGGACAAAGAAAGTCGAAACATTCTTTAAAACATCTTGTGTGTTCTGCAGAAGAAATAAAGTCATTCAGGTTTGGAATGAGTATTTACTCAGATATTCTTGTGGAAGGATACTGTGTGCATTGTATATAGCCTTGGATTCTGCCAACTGCTTGAGAGTCTGTACATTTTAAACTGTAAGCTGACATGCATTGTGTCGATGTCTTCCGCGTCTTGTTTTCTTGCCTCAGCAAGAACTCCAGCCTACATGTTTGGCCGGATGATGTATAACACACGGCCTTGACTGTGAACCACCTTGTTTGTTGGAACTGTTGGTTTTGTGTTTGGACATGCGGAGGACATGGATGAGTAAATTAACAAGAGTGAGATATCTTCTCATGTCTTGCCTGTGTGTGGTTTTATACGAATCAGCATGTTCAACATTATACGCTCATTGAGGGATTCTGAATGCCTGCCATTGTACACTTCAATATAATGAGATGAATTTTCATCATTGATATAAAAGGTTTCATCAATAACAGGAGCTCAACCATTCAAATTAAAGTTCACAACATTAATCAAGTATATATACATTGTCAACTAGTTAGAAGGGATGTGAAGAAAAAAAACATAGTTGGTAGGTTGCCTGCATAACAAGTCAACTAATCAGTTTTACAGATATAATTAGGCTGGTTTCAGGTTGACTCCGATTTATACGTGTTTTCTTTAGGAACCTTTAACTAGTCTGCTTCAATAATCGAATAGTTGGACAACCTTTGAGACCTATCCCCCCCTACTAATTAGGCTAACCCCTCAGACCCATGTTCAAATCTGAGTAATAAAGGTGATCTATGACAAAATGCTAAATAGTTCAAGTGTACTTGTAACAAAATCAACCATTTAGAGATTTTTGTTTCTTTGTAAATTCACTAATTTAGACAATTCTTATTTAATTACATCACAAGGCATGTTTTGTCTTCATGTATGAAAATACTTTGGTAGGCTATAATTAAAAGTAAAATATAATTTAAGTGTAACTAAATATGCTAAAAAAAATAAGTTTGTCTGTCATGTGAACGTGTTTGTAGTAGGTCCACAGCTTCAAACCACTATTCAGACTCTTAGCTGACATTCAAATATGTATTCAAAATAACTCACTCATCACACCGGGTTCTGTCACGAAATGGGAAGTTAACAGTCAAGAGGTTATTTACATGAATTCTCACCGCAGACACTTGAAAATCTTCCCGTAATCTAGTAAAATCTGCTTGGTTTGATGCTGAAAATCGCCGTGTGAAATCAGATAGAGTTTGGTGTTCATCTTGTGGTTAATCTTGGTATTGCACATGTCTGCAAAAACAAATCCAGTTAATCCAGTCAGAATGAAAAAAGGCGGGAAAAGCATGTGCGAATAGTGACCCCTCGATTTCCTCACGTTCTGAACAACACAACGAAACAATCTAGTTTAAATTGTGTGCTCTCTGTTGTCCCGCTATTTTCTACAAGGTAATTAGCTGGTTCAAGATAGTAAACCAGGAAAAAATGGTGTTGTTTGCTGTTAAACCCACTTGAACCAGGTAGAAACCATATGTTCCAAAACAGTGGATCTATAAACAAATTATTTTGTAGGTACCCTGAAAAAAAAAAAAAAAAAGTCACAATTACAGAATTTGTAATGGTTTTTGGTTATAAGGGGACTTGTATTAGTTTTAAAGGGGGTCATATGATGCGATTTCAATTTGTCCTTTCTCTTTGGAGTGTTACAAGCTCTTTGTGCATAAAGAAGATCTGTAAAGTTGGCAAGACAAAGTCTCCATCCAAAGAGATATTCTTTATAAAAGTTAAGAGTCAGCCACACCTACCTAAAACGCCTCGTTCTAACACGCCCCCCACATGTCTACCTCACTATGTGGGAAGATTTGCATAATGCGTTTGTAATGGGTTTTAATGTTTTGGTCTTGTCGCTCCGGCTGGGACACGGCATCAACAGTATGGTAAGGGGCGTAACATTTCCGTCACACGCTTGAGGTATTCGGCCAATCACAACGCACTGGATAGCTGGCCAATCAGAGCACACCTCGCTTTTCAGAACGATGAGCTTTGTAAAAATCGACGCGTTTCATAGAGGAGAAACATTAATGTACAGTTTGTGGAAAATAATGGTTTTTGAACCTTAAACCGCATAAACACATTTCATTACACCAAATACACAAAATAATGTTCTTTTTAGCAACATCATATGACCCCTTTAATGGAAACTTTCTACTGGTAATTGGGCGCCTTCTATTGGTGGCTTGTTAAAACCACTAAAACCTAATGGAATATGTTCCAAAACAGACTAGAGAACACAATAATTAATGGATTTAATGGTTAAAAGTTGATGGTTTGTAATGTTTGTAATGGTATTTGTAGTGTAAACCATTAGAATTTCTGTGATGGTTTTATTGTTTTGGTTTTTTTCAGCAGGGTAGTTTCTAATTAGGCTATTTGTTTAAAACTCAGTTTTTATGAAAGGTGGCAGTAGGCTGCTATACCTTTTTCATGAACATTTAAAAATGTACATAGTAACGTTAGGCCTACATGAATACTGTACTTATTTAGTACCATATCAAATGGACTTCTCTGATAGGCCTACCATTACTGTACCATGGTGCTGCCACAGTGGGCCATGGGCTACTTATTTGAAACTAGCTATGTTGTGTCGTAGATGGGTAGAAGATAAATAGACTGTTATAGGGATTTTAAAACGTCCAAATATTTGTGTCATGAGTTTTAGAAGTGACAGCACAATGACGCCACACAGCAAAAGAGGTCAAGAACTGCTGTAGATGTTAAAAAGTGGTGCTTGACTGACTTTTCAAAACACCTCATTACCAGCTTTTAAAAGAGTGGCTCTTAGAGACTCATCAGCTTGTTAGTGTTCAAACTTGAAAGTGTTTGGGAATGCCTTGCATTCCCATGCTTAATGTTTTTCTCCCAAGGACCTGGATTTCCATTGCGTGACAGTTGGCAGGTGTGATTTGAAAGTTTTCTTTTTAGAACTAACCATTCCTTAGCTAATATAAAATTAACTTTTGTCAGTTATGTGTCATTTAGAAGACACAGTTATTGATGTATACGTCCTTATGGAGTAACGTGAGGTTGCTCTGTGGAATAATGATTAGATGGTTTCTTCAGAACAACTCTGAAAACACAGTTCACCTACAGTGCAACTATAGTGTTAGCCTTCCAGGCCTTCACTCTACTTCCAGCTAGAGTTTAAATTTAATTTAAAATAAAAGTTTGTAAAAAGCAGCTTGGATAGGTTTCCAAAAATAATCAATGTACAAAAAGGAAGATATATAAAACTGTGTCAGATCAGATATATAAGGTAACTGAAAATTTGCCAGAATTGAGCAACATCAATTTTGCAAATTAATTTAATAGATTGGAAGGCAGATTGAAAGTTGCTTCTATCCTCTTCCACCACATTCTAATACTTACACCAGGAATATTACAGGTTCAGAACAAGATAAACTCATTCAGCAGCATTTGTGGCATGCTTGAATATCACAAAAATCTGGTTACAGTGAAGCACTTACGGAAGTGGAAATGGAAGTGAATGAGGTCAATCTGAAAATGTGAAAATACTCCGTATGGCCACAAGACTTAATATGCAAATTGACATGATTTCAGTGTGATAAAATCATACCTTCTTTTGTGTAAACTTATAAACAATTTTACTACTATTGCAACATAACGCTATAAACCCAGAACCACAAAATGACTGTAAACCGATTTAAACAGCTTAAAGGGATAGTTCACCCAAAAATGAAAAATTTATGTTTATCGCAGACTTATAAGTGCATTACCGCCCCCTCCTCTCAACGGCCCAATTGACACTCCCAATTGAGATTAAAGATAGAGTGTCAATGGTCCATTTGAGAGATAGGTAGCGGTAATGCACTTATAAGTCTGCGATCCGCTGTAAAGCAAGAAGAAGAAGAAGAAGAAGAAGATGCCTCACGCCAGGCTGAAAAAGAAGACGCGAATGACCTCAGGACAGTTCAGACATTGCTGTGAAAATCTGAGTAAAAAAACGATATAAATACTGTTCAGTTTCTTGCACAGACCGATCGTTTTGTGTATTTTCACATCAATGTATCATCACGAGGTTGACAGCACACAAAGTTTAATTTGGTTTTGTTTGTGTATGTTTTTTGACTCTCAAAGCCGTGATTCCCATCACTTCCGTTATATGACTGACAGACTGCATACGGTTTGAGTTAAAAATCTCAGTTTGTGTTCTACTGAAAAAACAAAGTCACCTACATCTCGGATGCCCTGGGTGTAAGCAGATAAACATCACATTTTCGGGTGAACTATCCCTTTAACAGCTCAAGTAAAGTAAGTTTTAACTGTCAATTTTTAAAAGAATTGTGAAAGGTGTAGCAAGTGCTTTTATAGAAATTTAACCTTTACGTTTCTGTATTTAAAGCTTCCAAAAATCAGTCTTTTCTAAATGCCTCACTGCAGCCTCTCTCTCTCTTTTTTATTTTTAGTCAAAAGGAGGGACAAATTGAAATAATTTTTGTGGTAACTAACATTATGCCACTAATGCTGTTGATTGAACTTCTATTAAATATTGTTTTTGAATTGGGCTTTTCACACTTGAAACTAAATTCGTTTTAACTATGGGTCGACATTACCTTGTTCCAAGTTTCACTCGGTTCATACTTCACCCTTTGATAATATTAAATCCAACTAGTCGGGGTTTTGCAAAATCTGCATCTTATTTACATATTTACAAAACTAAAAACATGAATTGGACAAGTGCAAGACAGAACCAGCATGCAACTTGTTTTAGTAAGGAAGCTGTCACTTAAAGTGATTTATCTGACTAAACTCTTCCATTGCTGCACTTTACATATTTACCTCAAACGCTGAAACTAAACCCAGTGCGTGAGTTTCTGTGACTGCATTCATGAAGGTGCATGCATATTTAATAAGGCAGGCATTGTTTACCTTATGATTGGATGGTAAACAACTTGTGATGTTCTAGCAATACGTTATTTGACACTGCATGCCTTTGGCCTGCAAAAGAGCTTCATAACCCAGAGTTTAACAGCAGAGTGAAATGTTAGGCTACTTAACCCAGGGTTAAAAAGAAATTAACCCAGAGTTAAGTGTAGAATTATAATCCTTATTTTCACATACACACACAAGCATTTTTAAAAGGTAAAGTATAAAACACAACCAGACATGGACAAATTTTTGGTCTAAAGTTGCACTTTAATCCTAACACTTATTGGCTGTTTGGCCCCCTCCCTTCTCTGCCCACCCCGTTCCCACCCCATACAACAGGCACACAGAGAGCGATGAGTAACAGACAGTTCAACAGTTCTGAAACAAAATCCGGATTCAAATCCAGAGCAGATTACAAATTCCATGAAGAGCTTCTGAGGTAAGA
Organism: Sinocyclocheilus anophthalmus; assembly: GCA_018155175.1. Classification (NCBI taxonomy): domain Eukaryota; kingdom Metazoa; phylum Chordata; class Actinopteri; order Cypriniformes; family Cyprinidae; genus Sinocyclocheilus; species Sinocyclocheilus anophthalmus. Next base: position 448,832 of record JADLZN010003281.1, on the reverse strand, counting down.
GCGAGACACACACCGACAGAGAGGAAAAAGGATCTTCGCAAAAAACGCAGATACAGAGTCGAAAGTGACCATGGACTTAGCATCGTCATCAACATCAAATGTCAAAAAGAGGAGCGGGTATGTGTTCTGAGAACAAAAGGAAAAGCATCTGCATGTTTCCTGACAACATGTTACGGCAGAACTCTTTGGTTTCAACTCTTTGAGGTTTTAGCATGAAAATCTTCCTTTGTTGACCTAATCAGTTACCTTTGGATTGAAGTTGCAGTAGCTGAAGGGAAACAAACGGGAAAAGCAATGACATGTTGCATTGGGTATTCATTTAAACTCAGTCAAAAGTTCTCATTTGAATGTAGCTAAGACAGAAAGTTCTGATTATTTCATTTAAATGTGAGATTTACCTCTATGTGGCAATGCAATGCAAAACAACAGAACATACTGTGCACAATGACAACGATGCAGTCGTGGACATTCCTGCTGTAAATGGTTGAAGAACAGTTTTGCGTGTGCATGTCTACAAGAACGTCCATGCATTTGAGCGTGTCTAGCATGTGAGAGGTCCCGCGGTAGAGGTTTAACTTTGGTATCATTCAGGGCCCTCTACGGCAGAGCCGTCCACACACACCGGCACACAGAGTTATATACAAAAACCAATAATCACATGAGTAACGTACACATAGAAAACCGATGTGAAAAAAAAATCTGCCATCAACTGTTCTTCAAAACCGATCGTGGGCCGGATATTTGAACCGGACGTAGGATAGATAATCTGGGGAAATCTGTGAACCCTTATACTCGGACGCTAAAAACACCCTCTCCTGAGCAACATCTCCTCTGCTCCCCTTTGTCAGATTCTTAAAGCTTTTTTCCCATCTATTTGGTATTTCTAATCAAGCATGAGGTATATGCAGAAGCGTATCTCTCTCACTCTTTTTCCCTCATCCAATGCATCAAAAAACGAAGCAAAATCTAAATAAAAAGAAACAGTTGGAACAAGAGTTATACTTAAAATTAGCCCATAACTATACATTACATCAACTAAGTGTGAGAGATATAGTTTGGAAACTTGTCATCTCTCGAAAGCGGTGGACACATTTTTTTAAAAGGTGCCCACAAAAACAACAGTCAGTTTTAGTAGCTAGTTTTGGTTTCAAAAACTGAAGTTTGTCATCAGTTAAACATTGACACTTGCTTTTTTTTCCTGAAGCTACCCCACATTTCCCCAGTTTGATTTTACGAAGGTTAAAAAAAGACCGAATCGATAAATTAAAATGCTATAAATATACATAAATAAGCCAATAAATAAGATGAAGAGTTGGAAACACATAAATCATCGATACACCCTCCCCTCACACAATAAATACTCATTTTCGAGGGAAAAAAAATCAAAGAGAGACAGTTTAAAGCTTTTGGTCTTAAATCAAGTCATCATCATCATCATCATCATCATCATCAACATTTCATAAGGACTATTTTTATCACAGCCTTTTTTTTTTACATTAGCAATAGTAAGCAGTTGAACATAGATTAATTTTTTTCCTACAAAATCTATCAAAGCACTAACAGGTACATTCCCTCTAGAAGTGTAACGTCAACTGGATTTCCAGTTTCTTTGAAACCCCATCCCACCCCGTCCCACCCACCTCTTCATTTCTCGTTTGTCTGCGTTTTTGTATGCGTCTAAGATTACATAGGCAAAAACAGTTTCGCCAACACGCCGGGGCGAAAGTTTCGTTGGCCTATCGGTCGTGTTTCAGTTTGGTTTCCATGCTGGAGATGAGCTTCCACATTCACACACGTCTCACACAAGTCTCCCTATCTCTCCTCGAAGAGACCTAGCACCAAAACGGTCTTTCTCCAAGCGTTGTGCATTGGTTAGGTTGCTATTTGGTGTCAAAAAAGAAAAGTTTTCGCTTTTGGTATGTCTTCAGTTTTGGCTTATCGTTTCACAACATTCGCAATCGAAGCAAAATTTGGAAGCTACATGTTCACAGTATTGTTTCAAACCGCCTGATGAGGGAGCCCCCCTCCCCGGTACGATCAATTCAAAATGACGAAACACACGAAATATGAAAATAGGCAATAGGTCACCCAATTATCCCAAAAATATAAAGCAATGAGACGAGTCATACAGCATAAACAGACAGACCAAGAGGAAAAAGCAATAAAACAAAATATATATGTATATATATATATTCTGAAGTTCAGTTCGATGAGGTTAATAAATATTCTCCCGTCCAGGAAGGAGAGTGAAAGCATCGACTTAACGGAAAGAAGGAGGGAGGAGGTGAAGGAATGATCTTCTGGTCGAAGCCACGTTGAGTCTTGCTACTCTAAAAATCACCTCCTCGTGCACCTCCTATGGTCCACTCCTAGTATTTGGTTTCATTCCTTTGAGCAAAGTTCAGTTTTAGTCCATTGGTTTTAGTTTCGGTTCCATTTTTGGTTTAATAAAAAAAAAAAAAGCGGCGACATCACATGTCTCCCCTCAGCGTCTCGGTTGTTGGATTTCCCCCTGCGAGTTTCCTAGGATCCTCTTCAGTCGCTGCTCCTCTTGCTTTTCTTTGTTTTTTCCGAGGCACAGGAGAGGGTTCCAGAGAGGATGGAGGGCAGGGGTTTGGGGGCTCAGGGGGATTCGTTTTAAAATGTATCCTTGTGTATGTTTTTTTTTTTTTACATGTCTGAGGTCTTGACATCTGAGCACTTTTCAGCTGATGCAAAAGGCCAGACAAACGCTTTGGTATCCAAGAAAAAAGTGAGTCGAAGTTTGAGGCATGGATGCGCTTCCAGCGGATGATCAGTGATTGAAAGGAAATCGGGGATGTTTGTCACAGTAATGGGTGTAATACTGTTGAAAGTGGAGAAAAATCCCTCTAAATTCGTTAGGCGTTGTGTATTTCATTGTAAGTTTGACAGGAAAAAATGCTGAAAATGTCATGGGATCAAAAGTGAAAATGGAATGAAAAGATATACTTGGTAGCAGAGGTAGATTGAGAAATACATTTACAAAGAGTTCAAAAAAAGTTTAAATTATAAGGGGTGCATGGAAAAATGGTATTTGGTGTTGTGTAGAGTTAATCTGATCCTGGACAATTCAGGTTTCAAAGTCTTAGGTAAAGCTTTTCTCTCCGATTTTTTGGTTTTTGGTATTTTGGTTTTGGCATTTTTTGTCTTTGTGAGTCTTTCCATTCTTCCTCCATGTGTTTATTTTTTGGTTTCTCTTCTCTACCATCCAGTGACACTTGTCAAATGTCCTTCCTTTGTTCCATTCGTTGCCACCCGTTTTGCTTTTTCCTTGCTGTTTCTTCGCAAAGTTTTCTGGCTCTCGACCCTGCCCTCAAATTCATCTGTTCATGTAGGTTTGTCTTTTTCCATTTGGAAAGGAATAAGTGTACATTCTCAAAGTAGCTCCGTCGAAGCCACCTCTCCACGCTGTGTAGGTCAATTTTTTGGTTTAAACATTCCCCCGTTATCCTGTTCTCTCCTTATCCCTGTTCTCTTCTGCTCATTTCTCTGTATTTTTGGCATTAAAAGACGTAACGAGAGAGAGAGAGAGCACAAGAGAGAAATGGAGTGAGAGATGGCTTTGGTTGAAAAGGCGAGTCTTGTCTGTCTTCTTTCTTCCTCCCCTCTGACTCCCCTCAGGTGCAGCAGGTTGGTGTGGGCGTCACTCAGCCATGGCTCCGCCCAGAGGGGGCGGCGAGGCATCGCCTAATGAGCAGAAAGAGGCGGGGCTTGAGCAGGGGGAGACGGAGCAGGAGTCTGGGCTTGTGCCGCTGGCGCCAGGAGGCGGAGAAGCCCGGGGGGTGCCGACCAGACCCATGCCTGAGCTCCTGGCCAGGGGCAGTAAAGTGGGGCGGTTTAGGAAGAGGGACGGGCGAAGTCCAGCTCCTGGACCTCCAGCTCCACCCAGGAACATTTGACCGCTGCCCTCAAGAGTGGAAATGTGCATCTGGCCACCACTGGCAGCCAGGGCTGTGAAACAGATGAGAGAAGAGAGAGAAAGAGAAAGATTTTTAAATTTAGGGCATATCATACAAAAATCTTACAATGGCTGTTTAATGCCCCTTTTCCACAAAAAGGGTGCTGGTGCTTGGAAACAGCTGTTTTTCTGCTAAATGAGAGTTGAAAAAAGTCTAATTGAGTAGTCTTATTAGTTTTTAGAATGTATTTTAACATTAATTAAATTCAGTGCCTTTATGCCATCATGCCAGCTTTCGTGTAAAGGGCAGAAATTCAATTCTAAAAATATATGCACAACAATTCAAAAGATTTTTAAAAACCTTTTTAAAGGAACTTTCTTCTGCTCACCAAGGCTGCATTTACTTGATTAAAAATACAGTAAAAACAGTAATATTGTGAAATATTATTACAATTTCAAATAGCTGTTTTCTGTTTTAATATATGTTAAAATGTAATTTATTCCTGTGGTGAAAAAGCTGCATTTTCAGCATTAATATTTCAGTCTTCAGTATCACATGATCCTTCAGAAATCATTCTAATATGCTGTGATTGCTTCCAAAGAAACATTTCATGTATTAATCCAATTGTTGAAAAACAATTGCTGCTTAATATTTTGGAGAAAAACTGTTTCATCAGGATTATTTGAGAATAAAAATCAAACAGACGCATTATTGGAAATATAGTCTTTGTAACTTTTCAAGCTCTGTACTGCACTTTGATCACATTTAATGCCATTCTTGCTGAATAATGCAAAGTATGGATTTTGGTATGTGTTTTTTAATAATAGGTATTCCGTAATTAAAATTATTCACAGTTTTTCCCCCAAATTACATATATGATTTATAAACACAAATGAATAGATTGTTATTAATATTTAAGCTTTCTTACCAAACATGTATACGATTTTGTCAAAAAATATATAACAAAAACAGTATTGCGATTTTCCAGTTAACAAGATTTATAAAAGAAATTTAATTAGTTATGAATATTTATTATAAACATTTGTATTTTAGTTATATTTAAGAAATATATATTATTTACGAATACTATTTTACAGAAATAGTATAGACAAACAGCTAGAAAAACAACGGGAGTATAAAGAAGGAAGTTGTGCGAGGCAAACACACTGGCCCCGAGAGTTGCCTTTTTCTTTGGGGTTAAAACGAACAGACAACGGTTTCTAGATTGTGAACGGCTCCAGCACTGTGTGGTGGCCAAGGGGTTTTAAGGTGGTTAGGAGGGGAAGTTCAATGATGAGTCAATAAACAAACATCGGGCATAGAAATGCAGGTGCTTTTGAAAAAACGAAAAGACAGCAAGGTACACACACACACCACGCACGCAGCACACACAACATCAGTAGTGAGGATGAAGATTGATGGATATGCAGTGGAGTACAGGCGGAAGGCTCTATGATGATGAATGATGGGAAGGTTATCCTAATGTGTATTCGAAACTGATCTCTAAATATGTTCTCCTTCATATAGTTCTATCAAAAACTTCTTCATGCAATACAATCTTTTCTCCGAGCCCCTTTTTTTTTTCCATCCTCGTCCTCTTAACGATGACCAAACCTTGCATGTGTGGCCAGAGTGTTGCTTGCTGATGAAGGCCTGGTTCTTCTGTGCGTACACCCATCATTGTTGTTTCCTGTAAACGTGTGTGGTGGTCATTTACACGTGCCCCACAACACACGCCATGTTTCATACATGCAGAGAAAGCAAGCATTTTTTAATGACATTTCAAGAGCAAACCGTGGTCATTCGTGGAGTTTGTGTAATTTAAACATGCTGGAAAGATTCCATGAGCCAGACAAAGAAGAGGCAAGAAATTCAGCATACGGGTTTAGGTTCCAAATTGACAGTTGGGAACACAACTGAGAATAGAGAGTAGCATTGCCCCCCCCCCCCCCCCCCGGAACGAAAACAAGTTTGATAAGACTACAGCAAAGCTGTAATTATTTCAGTTCAGCATGCTTAGTCATAATGAAAGCTGCTGACAGAAATACACTGTTGTAATCACAGGATTCATGATCTCAATCATTTATGATCTCAACATTTTGCCAGAAAAATGAAGAACACGGATGCAGTACACTCTTAAAAATAAAGGTGCTTCGCGATGCCTTAGAAGAACCTTTTTGTCTAAATGGTACCATAAAGAACCTTTAACATCTGAAGAACCTTACTGTTTCACAAAAGGTTCTTTTTGGCAAAAGAAAGCTTTTCAGATTATAAAAAGTTGAGAAAGAGATGGTTCTTTAAAGGGTCATATGAAGTTGCTAAAAATAACATTATTTTGTGTGTTTGGTGTAATGAAGTGTGTTTATGCGGTTTAAGTTTCAAAAAACAACTTATTTTCCACATACTGTACATGATTGTTTTCCACTATGCCCCGCCTTTCTGAAACACGTAAATTTTTACAAAGCTCATCATTCTAAAAAAACGAGGTGTTCTCTGATTTGACTCAAGCGTAGTGAGGAAATGTTGCTTACGCCCCTCACATACTGTTGTTGCCGTGTCCGGCCGGAGCGACGAGACAAAACCAATTAAACCCATTACAAATGAGGCATTTGTTTTATCCAGTGGGGACATAATTACTGATTTATAATGATTTTTTACTCGTTGCGTTGCATCGCGCCGTGTAAAATAAAACCATGTCCGCATTTGTGATCGGCGAAGAGCTGACTAAACAACAAGCCTACTCTACACTGCTCAAAAAACTCGCGTTTGAATCATCAGTGGCAAATCCGTTAAATATGAAAAACGTACTTACAGTCTGTGAGTCCGAACAGCCGGCATTATAGCCTACTCTACCAGGATCAGGAAACAGTACTCCACAAAATGCGCTGCACACATCTGAATATTTTGGGTTGAACTGTTCTGGAACAGTGGTGTAAATACAACTTAACCACTGATTTAAAGTCGTGTCCTCTTTTGGAAGACCAAACAAAAGTAGTTTCGCTTTCACAACGAAAACACAGCTAACACAGGTGGCCTAGACGTGAGACGGCGCGCCGGCGGATTCGATGAAGAGCGTTCCGGAGGGTTGTGGGCAGCCGATGTGACGACCCCCAGGCTGGGAGCTCCGCTTCGGTTCCCCGGAGGAAAAAGAGCGATTCCAGGTTGGCGATCCACAGCGCGAAGTTGATGTATTTATTCAGCGACCAGCGTGGATCAGCTCTAGGCATGACGAAGCGGATATCGTCCTCTTTTGGAAGGCCAAATTTTCGCTTTCACAAACGAAACACACAGCGTCTTCAAGACCATGGCGGCGGCGGGAACAACAATTCTACAGCGAGAATAAAAGTTACACCTTTCTTTGCGTGAACATTTGGGTGACGTTATGCAAATCTTCCCACATAGTGACGTAGATATGTGGGGGCATGTTAGAACGAGCCGTTTTAGGTAGGTGTGGTTGACTTTTTAACTTTTATAAAGAATATCTCTTGGGATTTGAGGACCTTTAGTCTTCTTTGCAACTTTACAGATCTTCTTTATGCACCAAGAGCTTGTAACACTCCAAAGAGAAAGGAAAAATTTAAATAGCATCATATGACCCCTTTAAGGAACCTTTGACCGAATGCTTCTTTGTGGAACCAAAAATGGGTCTTCTATGGCATCGCTTGATTTTTAAGAGTGTATATGCAAATATTCTTGCACATCAGAGGTATCATAAATGATAATAAATGAACATTCACAATATTTTATGATTCAGATATAGTTAATTAATTGAAACAAACTAAACAAAGTTTTTTTTGGTACTGTATATTATTATTATCATTAAACATATTTGTAACAATTGTGTTCTAAGATCATTTACATTATGGAACACTAGATTTTGTACATTTGTGCAAATTTCCAAATGTGGTTTCAAACGTTAAAGTATAATAAATAATAAAAATTAACATTCATAATATTGTATCGCTTAATATGTTAGACGTAAACAAATATTGCTCGGGTTAATTGATTATTAATAATAATAATATCATTTTAATTCTTATATTGTTGTTGTTATTGTCTTTATTACTGTTATTATTAATTACATTTGGAGCAGTCCTTGTCTAAGATCATTTACGTTATGTACCAGTATCAGATTTACAGAATTTGGTTTCAAATATTTTTTCATGTTCAAAATCTATAAAAAAAAGAAGATAGTAATATTCATTATATATTACCAACATATACTGGTTCTTAAGCTGATTTAAAACAACCTAAACAATAATTAATAAAATAATAATAATTATTATTTAACCGTCTGGTCTCAACTCATGACATCATGTATACATGGATTCTGAATTTGTTCAAAATTTGTCAAATATTTTTTTTCAATAGTGTCGAAGTATAAAAACATGACCTAAACTTACATTGAGTATATATCCTTCAATAATACTTTCTTAGCGGACGGAAAACAACGCCCAACAATAAATAATTTTATTAAATATAATAATCATCTTCATTATTAATATAATATAATTAATAATAACAAACACTTAGAGTAATTTATAATAATGCCTTATTTACTATTACTAATGAGTATTATTGTTTCTTTAAATGCAACCTAAAAAAAAAAACAAATTTTAAAAAGATTTCATCATTACTGTAAATAAAGCATCAAAATGTTCCTGCCCTATACAGAGGAAGCAGCTTCTCACCTTGTGTTCAGGCCAGGGCTGCTGAGACTGGGTGGAGTGGGGCTGACTGTGCTGAGAGGAGGCGGAGTCACGGAGGAAGGGGCGGAGCTCATTGCTACATGTCCACTGAGGTTGAGAGGGCAGGCCACAGAAGGTGTGGGACTGACGGCTAGAGTCAAGAGGAAGGATTCAGCGTCTGTACTTAGAACCTGAAGAATATGAAGTGTATATTATTCATTGGAACTGCTCTTCTTACCTGTTGTGCTGAGACTGGTTGCGGCCAGAGCCAGTCCCTGACTGGACATCTACAGGAAAAACCAATAAGACTCTAATTAACAAACGTACATCTCCTCATGACGGTCTTTAATATGTTCCTTTACTTCCAAAAGGTCCAATTATCATTTTCTGTTACACACGTCATGACCAGACATGAATCCTCGGTACGTCATTTTGCGCCCATTCTCACCATGCAAACAACATTTGAACACAGCCGTCTGCTGAAACGGCTTGGGGCCAGATCAGGGGCTAAAGCGGTGAGTGGGTGTACCATGTGCGGGCTGTAGCAGGGCGTTTTGTGCATCTGCGCCGGAGGCTGATTGGGCAGAGGAGGGGTGGCGCTGCTGGGGTTTATACGCTTCTCTTTCTGCCGCCGGTTGCAGAACCAGACTCGGATGACCTCTTTCTCCATGTTGAGCTGCTCGGCCATCAGCAGGATTCCTTCAGAGGTAGGCTTCTGGTTCTGGGGGTGAGATAAGGTGCATGAGTATATGAGATATGACAAAAACACCTGGACCAAGGCCAGGATTCAGCCCGAAACTATTACATGTTGATGCATGAAATGCATGACATAAATCAAAGGAGCAGTTGAGCAACTGGTACTCAAAAATGCATGTAAATACAGATTTGTTGAACCCTTAAGAACGTTTAGGAACTGACCATAATGCTTACATAAAGTAGAGTTACTCAGAAACGGAAAGAAACACCAACTCAAGTGTATTGGCTGTTTGCCTTGACTTGATCCTTGGGTTTCCTTGGAAAAACACATCAGTCTTACCAACACATGTGTGGTGCTTACCAGAGAAGAAGTGTGGTGCAGTGCTTTTGTGACGCATGCGCAGTCATACAATTTGGGGATTAATTCATCTGTATTGTGTGGTATAAGACACTGAAATGATCTTGAAAGGGGAGTAGTTTGGGTTTACTCTCCTTTTTGGTTTTTAGATTAACCAACTCTTAATGCAACTTGGTGTTCTTGTGTACACAAGCCAATAACACCATTATTTGGTTTAATATTTTATTTAAATATGTATTTATTGGTTTTAGTCATCCAAATCAACTTACGAACTAAGAACTATTTATTTTATTTATTATATCTATAAAATATGTGGTTATTTTGTTATTCAATCCAAATAAAAACACCAAACTAAGAAATTTAATTTAATTTATTCAAATCACCTCCAAATAAAGATTGACAAGCATTGCAAATTAAAATGGCATAATTCTATATATATATATATAATATATAATTTAATTATGCATTTCTATTGCAATCTATATAAAATTATATTTTGGAATTGTTGTTTTATTTATTTAGTTTATCCAAATTAATTCATAGGCATATCCTACGAATCTGATTATGAATAGATACATTGTATTATATATGAGTATGTTTGGAATGTATCTTATATGTATATATTATTATTGTTATATTTTGGTATATCTTTGATCATTATATTTTAATATTATTTGTATTTTATCCAAAAGACCTTAAAATAACAACACATCACAAGCAGTTTATACTAAGATGTAATAAAATTATCATCTTTATATTATGATCTATATATATATCATGTATTTATATTATTTGTATTTTTTTAATAAAAACTTATGCTCTTTTTTATTGTTCTTTTGCCTAGTTGGGAACCACTATCCAAAAATTAACTATACTTTTCAAAAAGCGAGTAAGTAACGTGTCAAGCAATCTAATAATGGTCTAATGACAACTGTAAAACTGGTCAGTAATACTTTACAAATTCATGCCGATGTATACGGGGGTATTAATGTGGTGGACCGCAAATTCTTATATCTGTATATTGCAATATAACATGGGGGTGCGGCCAGACAGACTTCTGCTGCTCCTGAGAGAGAACACAAAAAAAGGCTCAGCATTTTCAAAAACCAATATATAATTTTTTATCACGAGACGGCAAAATAGAGGTCGTTTCTGAAGCTGAGGTGTGCTAGTGTACGAATGATCCAAATCATGTGAATGAGAAACAATTTCTGTGGAAAGAAAATGCAAATCTTGATGTGTGCGTCTAACGAGATGAAGTTGAGCTCAGGGCTCATGCGGACGGTTCGGTCTCGATGCTGGTGCGTTTCTTGCGGCGGCGATCCAGGCAACGCCTCGAACGCCCAGCAGAGGTGCCGGACAGGAGAATTGGCGGCCCCGGCAAGCATGTGTGGTCTATGGCCAATGGTTTCGTGTTACACAAAACCACACACACACACATTACTGTTACATGAACACAGGGAATGCTATTGTGAAACGGCAAAAGGAAACGGACAGCAACACACACCTGCGTCATTCAGCCATTTCTCCAGCAAGGGTTTGAGCTTGCACATGTTCTTGAAGCTGAGGTTGAGAGCCTCGAAGCGTGAGATGGTGGTCTGACTGAAGTCATTGCCGTAGAGTTTACCCATGGCCATACCTACGTCCCCCTGCAGGAAGACAAGGAGCAGAGTTACCATTCGCTTGTTTTATTCATTTATCCCTCTGCGGACAGGACTGCTTTACCTTGAGGACAGGTCAGTTTACATTTCACATACATACAGTATGTTATTTCAATACCAACTATCCTCTGAGAAAATCCTCGAAGAATTTTAATCTCAGCCAGATATCAGCTAGCCGTATTATTTCTCACAAAGCAACTCCTCATTTGATCGTCAATGAAGAGCATAATTACAGCTACATTTCTCATTGGGCCAACTGTTTGCATCCAAGTTATGGGTTTAGACCTTTTTTGCCAACGTCTGGAAAAATAACAGTACAGCTGGTCTCCCATGTGATAAAAAAAAAAAAAAAAATCAATAAAGAAATTCTGATCCTAAATAATGCATTAAATTAATGCATAAAAATTTAAATTTGGTATTTAATTAAAAAATAAATGTAATTAAAAAAATTTAAAAGCTAATGAAAAATGTAATGTAAACTAATGCCTCTCCTAATCATATACATATCCTTATATATGATCAATAAGTATTATTTCAATAAAAATACTGTTTCATATTCTAAATATTTATAAAAAATGCATTAAACTTGCATTAAATTCTTATCAAATCAATTAAAATATATAAAGTATTTTTTATGTCATTACAAAAAATATGACAGTTGCATATTTTAAATATTTACTAACAATTTAAATGCATTAAAGCTGTATTAAAATGGCATTAAATGAATTAAAATAAATACATTTATTATTTAGTAAGATTAAAATGCCTCCCTTAATTATGTTATAAATAATCGTATAAATAAATATGATAAATAAGTATTGTTTATTTCAATCATTTCATTGTATTTATTAATTGCATGTCAAAAATAAGTGTCTCGAAAGAAAGTTTATATATAAAGTTAGATTTTTTAAAAACATGTTTTGAACTGTGACAGAAAATATCAGAGATCACCACACACACACACACCCACACACACACCTGTGTGAAGCCCAGTTTAATTCTCCTCTGTTTGAAGGTTCTGGCAAACTGTTCGAGCTCCTCCAGATCGCTGGGCTCCTCGGGGTGAGCGGTCACCGTGGGCGGGGCTGAGGAGGGGGCGGAGCTCACGGCGCTCTCCATGCTCTTCTCCCTCTGCAATGACCACAGCCTGTCGTCAAGATGATGCTAAAGCACAGATTGGGGAAACACACTACTTTCTCAAACACAGGTGTAGTGTACGACAGACAGCGCTTCCATTTCAAACATATTACAAAAGATTCCCCACAAGTTTCACATTATATTGATTTCTACCCCTAGATTTTCCCACTGTTTAGAGCTGAAAGGGAAAACAAATCTAGACTCTGGCATACTATAGTAAGGTATACACTCTAAAAAATGCTGGGTTAAATATAACCAGTGGTTGGGTTTAAAACAGGGGAACAAAGCCAGATATCGGGGTTGTTTGGACCCAGCGGGGTTCAAAAACAACCCAGTAATTAAAAAAGATAAATAAATAAAATTTTCAATATTATATATATATATATATATATATATATTTATATATTATAATTGATAGCTATATATTATAATATATATATTTCAAATAAATGCGTCTTTTCACTTTCTCAAAAAAATATTCATGGTTTCAAAAATATGAGCAGAAAAACTGTTTTAAACATTGATAATAAATAGCAAAATCAGCAGATCAGCATATTAGAATGATTTCTGAAGGATCGTATGACACTGAAGACTGGAGTAATGATGCTGAAAATTCAGCTTTGATCACAGAAATAAATTACATTTCACAATATATTCAAATAGAAAACTGTTATTTTAAATTGTAATAATATTACTGTTTTGACTGTATTTTTGATCAAACAAATGCAGCCTTGGTAAGCATAAGAGACATTTACCTTAAAACCAATACTTTCAATACAAATCTTACTGACTCCAAACTTTAGAATGGTAATGTATACATGAAATGCAACAATTTTACATTTGCCATACATAGCAGAGCACACTGCGTCACATACTGTATCCCCTAAAGCAATGTGCTCGACCTTCTATTTATAAAATCGAAAATCTGAAAACTGTCATTGACACTGATAAAAAATGAAAAATCACCATATTTATTACTGAGATGATAACTGGACACCGCTTGCTAATGAAAGAACCCGTTTCGGCTTCATACCTGTGCTTGAAGGCCCAGTCTAGGTGGGGAGGTCAGGAGACTCCCTGGGCTCTGCTGAGGTAGTGGAATCAAATTCGATGTCGAAAGCAAACCTGAAAGAGCATGAATGACCATTTCTCACTAAAGACATCAGTGCACACAAATGTTGCTGGTGTGACAGAGACCCCATAGGCAAATAACGAACTAATGTGTGAACAGGCGCGTCTCACCTGGCTGACCCTGCTGAGCCTGGGCTTGAGGAAGCAGGAACTGAGCTGGAGACTGTAGAGGATGACCGGGCATCATGACCAGCTGCTGTAACTGCAGCAACTGCTGAATGTCCTGCAGAGACCGACAGAAAGCCTTATGAGAATGAAATAAAGAAATGTGAGCAACAAAAGACAGGGGGAATAAGAAAAAAGATCCAGTTATTCTACAAAGTCAAGTTTCAGAAACAACTGGCTCAGGTACATCTTAATTTGTATTTTACTTCAGTTGTAGATCCTTTTACTAATTATTTGAACTCTAGTCTCATTTTACATTCTGTTAATGACTGACTATATATTCAAATTGCATTTGCATAATATAAATGCATTAAAAGTGAATTTAACTGAATACACTGTATATATAATTAAATAAAAATGTATAAAATAAGTTAAAAAAAAATTCATTGCAAATTACAACCAGATGGTATTAAATACATTTAAATATAATAAATTTTTTATAAATTACATATAATAATTATTAATTATAAAAACGTTATTCATTACATAATGAAATAAAATGCATATAGAATGGCATTAAATACAGTTAAATAACAAAAATAATACAAATGATATTAAATCTATAATAGATATCTTGTTTTTTGATTAGTATTTTTTTTCAAAGATTTATGTTCTTATCTCAATATTTTTATTTATTTAATATTTATAAATAGTTAGATGCCGTATTAATGCAAGGCTTTCACTGTAAACATTACATTATTTAATAATACATTTAATAGCATAATATAATTACATAAATAATGTAACATAATATAATTATGTAAACTATATTAAACCCAATTTGTTTTGATATAGAATATACATATAATTAAATATAAAAGGATTTATAATAAAATTAAAAAAATTTATTCAAAATTCTGACTTAAAGGTATTAAAATTAAATTTAAATAACAAAATTCACTTATTTGTACATAGGATTTTTCCAAATTTAAGTAGTTTTATTAACTTATATATTTATTAAATATTTAAATACAGTATTGCAAGGTTTCCAATGTAAACAGGTTTCTTATTCATTTATTTACAAACTAATGGACAAACTGCATTTTCTTATATTCTGTTCATAGCTGGCTGCATGCCACAGATGCTGTTAAAGAAGTTTATTTAACCGGGAATGTTCTTGCAACTGAAATACAGGAAATGCAAATCTGGCCTGCGCTTTCCTGAAAACCTACAACCGCAGCGCTGAAGGTACCTGGGCAGTGAGCTGGATAGGCTGTGACAGAAGTGGAGGCGGAGCTTGTTCAGGTTTGGCTTGAGACTGGGCTTGTGCTGCTGCCTGATTGGCCTGCTGCTGCTGCGTCTGCTGCTGCTGATTGGCCGCCGCGGCTGCGTGGGCGGCATGCGCGGCGTTCGACTGCTGCATGGCTGCGGCTAACAGCTGCGCTTGAGCCTGCTGCAACAACAGCTGCTGATGTGCAGGAAGGAGAGCGGCCAGCTGAGAGAGGAAGGAGAGGAGCGTGGGATGAAGAGAAAAGTTGGAGAAAAGAATGGCGTCACCAAGCAGAAAAGGCGGCGTCTGGAGCACTTTCTCTTAAGCAAGCAGGGCCTAACATGGCATCCGCAGCACGGTTAAGTTAGAAAGGCACGTAGTTGCATTTAGTTAATATAAGCAAGAGAGCGAAAGAGAGCAAGAGAGAGATCCATGTATCTATTTAAATTTATGCATTTGGCAGATGCGTTTAAATTTAACATCGCATTCAAGATACACATTTTATCAGTTCCTGCTGTCCCTGGGAATCGAACCCATGACCTTGGTGTTGCCAGGTATGTTACACTGTTTGTATCCATATAATATCTATATTTGTTTTCACTGAGATTAATTATTACATAATATAGCAAACAATAATACGTTTATTTCAGGGTTTTGTTTTGCCCTAAATCTGCACTACTGGTTTCGTTAAAGAGCCACAAAGCCAGTGTTTTCACTCAGAAATTGCTAGTAAATTTCACAAAGAATTGACATGTAACACATTGAATTAAACAATTTGAAGTAGAAAGACTGAAATAGTATTCTCTTATAAAATGTTCTCCAATCATACAACTTAAAAAATATTTTTTTTACAGTGTATTCATGATTTATTTACAGTTGTCGCTGCATGTTGCTCTAGAAAAAGGGAAAGTCATGTATAAAACGTGTAATTTGTATAATAAAAATATATAACTGAAATTTTTAATTTGGTAAAAATGCCACATTAACAATCAAGATGGAACATTTGAATCGGATAATTTTTTTAACTCATTAAATGTATCATTTATTATATTTAATTTTTAAAAATGAGCACTTAAAATCTTGGCGGTTTTGAGATTTTTTAATTTATTTTACTTTTTCTTTTTTTTTTCAATTTAGGCCATTGGCCACAAGTGAGATAAATGAAAATGAGATAATGAAAATTCAACTAAATGAATAAATAAAATGTTAATTTCTGCTTAGTGCTGTTTTCTTTCCCCTCAAAAAAGTCAGATATTTTGTTTTTAAATTTTCACTAGCCTACATGTTTGTCTCGTCACGCAGACCTGTGTATGTGTGTGTGCGAGCTCATACCCCTGCGAGCTGACTGCCTGCCAGCATGAGTTGTGTGTGTGGCAGAGCCGGCTGAGCTGGAGGAGGTGGAGGAGCGTGAACACTGGTCATCGCAGCGGCCTCCTCGGCTTTCACCTATCAAACACATTAATAAATTAAGAGTTTGGTTCCAAAATGCGATAAACGCCATTTAAAAAAAAAAAATTTGAGTTCCCGCCAAAATCAGTATTGTATCTGGTCGATACTGAAAAGCCCGTTTTTAATTTTCCGCAAAATGCGATATCCGCCATGTTATTCTGTCATGTTTTCTCCCTTTCTTTCCAAACCGCGACAAACGCTAGTCTCCCTTCTCTGCAGAATGAGATACATCCGCTCAACCAATCACAGCGCACCATTCCACGCATTGTAAACAGTAACAACCAATCACAGCGCACCATTCCACGCATTGTAAACAGTAGTGGCGGCGCTTTGAATACACCCGGCATCCCATTTTTCCTTCCTCTTTACTACTAGTTTTAACGTGAAATAAACATGAATGAACATCTCATGCCTCATGTAATCGCTCAATCAGCGTTTCAACCACGGAAAGACGCAATAAAACAGCTTATAAACAAAATGTAATGTAGCATTTCATTTAACTCAGGAAGTCATCAGTATCCACAGCTCATTAGTGCGCTATAAATGAAGTCTAAAGAAGAGCATTTCGCAATATTTTACTTTACCTGTCTTAATTATTTAATGTTTAAATAAATCTGTTATGAAACGAGTTATGAGAGGCACTGTGTAAATTAATATATTTCAACAACAAATATAATTTTTATAATTTAGAAGTTAATTTAAAAACTGCGTTAGGTGCAATTTACATGTTTGCGTACTTTTTATTTTTTTTAAGTTGAGTTTGTTGTTTAATATTAAAAATAAATTGTAATTAACTGTGTTGTTAACTGTAACCTTATAGTAGGCCTAATGTAAAAGGGCTCGCTGTAGTTTAGAGCATATGCTGTTACACCCCTAGTTTTTATAATAAATCTTTGAATTTTTAATGTTATTATAACCTAAAGATGCTTGAAACAGAAAATAGTGGTTTTCATCTTGCCACTTTCTTGGTAAAGAAAACACATTTTTACTACATTTTTTAATGAATCCAAATGGATTTATAGCTTTATGGAACCAAACTCTTCAGATATCAATCTGTGTATATGTATATAATAAACACTCACATAAACACTAATAATATAATCCACTAACACTCTTCACACATACTTACACACACACAAAATCACATAAACATCAACAATATAAAACACACACAAAAATGCATCTTGCAATATAAAACAAACAGAAATAGAAATTATTTTTATTTATCATATTCCGTTTCCGTAAAGTTCTATTAAAATCCATTAAAAATGCACTAAATACTAAGACTAAAAATAGCATTATTCATTTTTATTCCCTTATCTGCATCAAATGAACAGTGAATCATTTGTTACTGGTACAGCTGGTTTATAACTGATATGCAAATTGCCGTTACTAAATGTCAACGACCGATTACGCCAACAACCACTTCATGTCCTTTCTTGACAAAGACAAAAACCACACATAAAGTCCATTTCCATATGTAAACACGCACACTTCCAGTTATTCATTTGATTACTCACCGCTTCAAGAGAAGAGAAGCAGTTCAAATGGTTTAGTCATGTAAATATCCAGCCAGAATCTCTCTGCTAACTACAACTGTTTACAACTCTTTTTACCTCACTTCTGATTGATCCATCTCCTTATAAACATTTAATGCTTCAACTCACTCTCTCTCCCTCCCTCTCTCTCTCTCTCTGTATCTTGTCTGGCATCTTGTTAGGAATGCAGCTCAAAATGACTAAAGAAATCTCATTTGCATATTACAATGTTAACAGAGAATTACCCGAGGGCATCCATGTTAGCAAAAATGGACATAACTAAATAATTTTTATTTGATGTATTTTACCATTAACACACACACCTTTGTGTTGCTGGGTGCGGGAGACAGGCAGAAAGGACTTGTTTTCATCGGCTGGGTCTGAATGAGACGAGAAAAATTGATTAGGGGCAAAATGGATTAATCTCACTGGCCTCAACTGAATAACTTTAGCTTGAATAAATAATCTAAAACAGAACATATCGCAATTTTAGGCTTCAAAAGTAACTGTGTGTTGAATTAGAGGTCTGGTTCTCAGTCAAATATACACTCTTAACAATAAAGGTTACAAAAGGTTTTTGCAACAGTGCCATAAAAGAATTTCAGCGAACAGTTCTTAAAATAACCTCTTTATTTTTTCTTAGTGTGACAAAAGAACCTTTTCCACTATAAAGAACCTTTTGTGGAATGGAAAGATTCCATGGATGTTCATGATTCTATATGGTTCCAAAAGTGTGTTTTTGCAGTGATTCCATAGAAGAAGCATTTTTGGTTCCTCAAGGACCTTTCAGTGATCAGTTCTTAAAAGAACTGTAATTTTCTTGGTGTGAATTTTGATCTAAAGAAACTTTTTCCACTATAAATAACTTTTTTTTGCAATGGAAAGATTCTATGGATGTTAAAGGTTCTTCATGGAACCGTCACGCCAACAAAACCGTTATTTTTAAGAGTGTATCAGTATTAATACACTGTTCAATATTTATTCACTTTGTAACCATCACACTTTTCATTGCATCTGTCCATACTGTTAATGCAGTAAGCAACAAACTTCAAACTTCAAAGAGGGAAAATGAACATGTTAGCCACGGGACTGTCCCTGCATTCACCTGGGACGACATTTGCAAATGACGAATGCTGCGCGTTATTAAAAGAGAGGTTTGATCTGTTGGTTAACGATACTGATTCTATGAACATACATAAATGGTTTTCAGCATCTTTTGCCACATAAGCTAAATATATGTATTTTGTTTTTCCTCAAAATCAAATCTTTGACAACCCTGATCTAGATGGTTAAGTTTCTTTGGAGAACCTCTTTCATTTTTGTATTAACACACTAATAAAAAACATGCACTAAAAGATGTTCACACACCTGATCGCTGGCCTCTGGACTGTTCCTCTCAGAGTCTGTAGAAACACACACACACACACACACACAACACACACATGAAGGACACATCAGGTCAGAATAGTGCCTCAGGCTCCGGCCCTCACATCAACAAAAGCGTGGTCTGGTTAGCCAGAGGCATTGCATTATTGGAATACCATGGAGCGTTTAACCTGGGTTACTGTATGCTGCTGTGTGTGTGTGTGTGTGAGTTTCAGATTGGGGCCACGGCTGACTAAAGTGTTCTGTGTGTGATTCAGACCAAGTGGAAAATGTGAGAATTATGCCAAAAGAAAATCTCATCACACTTACACACACACACACACACACAAACACATCTAATAATCATGAATCATAGTGCTGTACATGATAAAACACGCTTACACATGCAGTGATTCTATCCAACAATATCATCACACCTTCACACAAACCTCTACATCTTCATTATTTCACATGCTGATAACAATAATTATATTGATTTTATAGACAACATAACACATTTCTACTACATCTTAAAGCATTCAGGCTCACATAGACCTTCAATAATCAATCGTAATATTGATTTTTACCTGTACTGTCCACTGGAAGCTCAGTTCCCATCTTGTCGTCCTCGACGGCTTTAGACATCCTGATATCTACTGAAACAGAGAGAGAGAGACTTCTGGCATTAGCTTTGAAAAGCTTTCTGTCAATCTACCTTATATAATCAACCACATAAAAGTGTAGCTGACATAATAACCTGAGGTGGGAGGAGTCATAATTAAAACATTGAAATGTCTAGTGTAGGTGCTGAACCTACTGCTTACTGTCATTTAGACAAATTTGCAAAAAAAAAAAAAAAAAAAAAAAAACCCGCAAACGGTCTGTTTTTTTTATTTTACATAATTCTTTGAAATATCTATTGAACTATTTACGAGTAATAACTACTTTACTAAAGTAACTCAGTTTGATAAAACAATATGAATTCGTGCATTTGTTTTAAGTCTGACTTTTAAGGAATCTAGGACGATAGAAGAATTAAGATTTATTTAGCAATTTTAGCTTTTTAGTAGTTACTTACGGTTTTAATTAAAAGTGCAAATGTGACCCTGGAGCACAAAAGCAGTCTTAAGTCGCTTGGGTATATTTGTAGCAACAATACATGTATGGGTCAAAATTAGTGATTTTTCTTTAATGCCAAAAATCATTAATATATTTGGTAAAAATTATGTTCCATGAAGATATTTAGTACATTTCCTATCGTAAATATATCAAAAATGTACTATCATTAGTAATATGCATTGCTAAGGACTTCATTTGCACAACTTTAAAGGCGATTTTCTCAGTATTTTGATTTTTTTGCACCCTCAGATTCCAGATTTGGGAAATAGTTGTTCTCTCGGTCAAATTTGTCATATTCTAACAACAACCATTTAATAAAATGGTAAAGCTATAAAAGTTTATTAAATCTCAATTTTACAAATTAATTGGAACCTTATGGACTGGTTATTGTGGTCCAGCGGTGCATCACAATACTTGTTCACCATTTTAAATTATCCACCAAATCCGCATTATTATATTCTTTCATAATAGAAGAATTAAGAAAAAAAAAAACAGAAGTGCAATACAATGCATTCAAAAAGTCTGACAGATTATTTAATTGAACTTGAACTAAAGAAAATATTTTATCATTATAAAATAACATTATTGAAATACAATATAAAAATATACTACAATAATATATGACATCTAACATAATAAAATAATAATAATAATAAATATATAATAAAAAAATCATAATATTAATAACAACCTCAACCTCATCCAAACAGTAGATAACAATCAAACCAAAACCTCTAATTCTCGAAACAGACACCTTAGCATCAAAAGTCAATTTCCATCAGCACAAAATTCAGCGACTGCTCTATCTGTCTTTCCTTTGTCCTTTACTTTTCTATTTCATTCTGTTTTGGTCATGTTTGACACTCTCTTCATCCTAATACAGCACCTGCGCCTCCCAGAGAGCAGCGGGGATGGAGGGGCATGTCCTATCCTGCACGCCATCATTCATACAGATAACACAACGTACACACACACACAAACACACCCGCAATAGCTGTTAATGCGGACAGGAGAGGATCTCATCCCGCGAGAGCACGTGTTGCACTTCGCAGGAGGATAACAGCTTTTCTCTTTCTTACTCACGGTGAAACTGATGGCCGCCTCAGACCATCTACACGGCCATTTCCAAGAACAAATTGATTTCCCTGTCCAGTTTACTTAATGTTAACTAGGTTGATATTACAAGGCTGGAACGTGTACGCTGAACATCAGATCTATCATAAAGATTATTTGTATGGAAGCAATCAATGTCAATTAGCAAAAAGGAAAGGAACGCAAAATTAAAATTTGAACATTTTAGAAAACGTGCGAAGGCAGCAAGACGTAAACAAACAGAAAAGTTAACAGGCATTCATGTAAGCAAGAACCGTTATTATACAAACATTAATAAATGTAACTAAAAATTTAGATTTATATGCACTGAAAAAATGTAGGTGGGGAACCAAATTTTACTCAGAAATTGCTAGTGATAAAAACAAACGGCAAGTAACATTGAAATAAATGTAACATTTTGAAATATTTTGTTTTCTTATTAAACACTCTAATGATGTTTTATTTAAAAAATATATATATATTTAAAAAATAAATTTTACAGCGTGGTTTTGCTGAATTGCATAAAGTAAATTAAAATAAATTTAGTCAAAATAAACGCAATAAAATCAAACTAAAACGCCAGTTTCAGCAACTTAAGTCTCGTGTAAATGATGTAACTACATTGTAAAACTTTTTTTTTTGAAGTAAATTAATTGAGTTATTGGACTGAAATAACATTTCAGTTTTAGTACTTCAAAATATCACGTTTATTTCAATGTTACTTGCCATTTCTATGAAACTCTGTGAAATTTACTAGTGAAACTTGCTTTTTGTCAGCATATTAAACATTTCAATTAGACAACAAACCTCACTACTTAAAAGATTTCATTAAACACTGAAACTGATCAGAACTCAAATGCATGAATGTTTAAAAATGATCAGACGAGTCGAGAAAAGTCATTCTCAAGCCTTTCAACTAATCAAACAAACACTGACCAACTCAAAATAATCACACACACAAAGCAACATTTTAAACCTGATATTCAAGTAATATTAGAAAAAGCTGGATTTTAGTGGCTATTGCTACATTATGAGCTACTGCAGGTCGGTGTGTTTGTGACTCACCGGAATGTTTTTTGCTCAGCTCTCTCTGTCCTCCGATCACTCGATGAGAACAGCTCCTTCACTCTATATGCCACTATGCCGGCCGTGGGCGCTTTTTTTTTGGTGGTTCACAAATTTCACTTGCTTTAGTCATAGAAGGCAAAGTCAAATTAAAGCCACTTTCCAACCGAGGCAAACGAAACCTCCAGCCTCCGCCGCCCACCTCATTCGAGTGAGTTACTAAATTAGGATGAATTACTCACTGATATTGATAGTCAAATGAGTGGAAATGAAAGAAAAGATCGATCACCTGCTTCCAGACAATCACACCGGTGAGGTGAAGCAGAGATTGCGATCGTAAGCATGGTGTAAATCACAGTCAAAGTGCCACCGAGTTGTTTTGTCATGATGCAAAGCCACGAAAGGCCTAGAGGCGAATATGACGCTCCGGTTGCATAAAAGTGTCTGGCACTTCCTTCATCTGAGCAAGCATCAGACTCGAGACCCTTCAGTCTTAAAAATAAAGGTTCCAGGAACCTTTTTGAGATCCACAAAGAGCTTCTCGTTCTCAGTTTTCTATAGAAAACCATTGATGCTCTGCTGCACGAATGCAAAACTCTGATCTGAAGAACCTGCTGTATAATGTAATGCAAAGAACTTTTATGATCTCTAATCAACCATAAACCTCAAGAAACCTTCATAGCAAAAGTGTGGTTGATGATACATAGTTCAATGAGGCTGTGATATAATAAACAAATACAACACAACACAAACACTTGAAAGATGTATGTAGATGTAGAATAAAGAAAACGCAACACTGCACTCTAAGAAAAGTGTATTGTGTAAATATAATGGATTTCCTTATTGATTTTTCATGGGTGTTTTACCATCATTTAAATTACACAACGCAATGTGTTTCAGGATTAAAGGAAATGTCCAGAAACTTAACGTATATTGTCCTGGCAGGAAATTACAAGTACCAGTGCTATTTTTCTGTTGATTTTTGTCTTCGAGTCTGGGTTGTGTGTTACTTTGAGAAATATTAAAGTGTGTTTGCTTTTCATAACTTCAGAATCTTCAAATATGAACATTTGTAAGGTACATTACAGTATATTTGATGATCATAAAATCTGTCTTCACATTTTAGTCCATATCAGCCAATTACAGCAAGCTTATTGTTTTATAGGTTTATTTTACAATATATTACTATACTGAATATATCATCATACCAATGTTAAAAGGGACTGGAGTGCCATTACTTTAGAGCTACTCGGCCAACAACGGTTGTTTGGTGCGTGGTTCCCTTACAAATAAATTGAATAAATAAACAAAAATAAAAAATAAAATAAAAATTTAAAATACATATTTAAATATACATGATGGTTAAAATATTTTTTGCATTTTATTTTCAGAAGCCATGCGACACATCTAAAGAATTATTTTTCCTTTCAAATATTTTTATCAATAAAAAAAATGATGTTTGCACAATATTTGTTTTCAGCTGTATAGAATAAAAGGCATTTTGCATTATAGCTATATGTTTGTTGAAAGCCTGTGGTTTATTTTTTAGTAATGACTGACCTTTTTATTCGAAGGACACAACAAACATGACTAATTAACCATAAACCTCACAAAGCCCAAATGGAAATATCATTCCGATGACTCTGTTTTGAAATATAAAATAGTGTGAAAAACGTGAAGGTCACATACAGTCGATTCTGTGTCAGTATTAGCCACAAACCTCTTGTGCTGTGTGAGTCAGTGTAGTGTCACCCCCCCCCCATTTCTGTTTTAAAACCCGTGGTGGCCTTTCCCACTCACTCTCCATCACTCACCAACACACACACACACACCACAAACACCACACACACGCACACACACACACACACACCCCTCTCGTCTCTCTATCTCCTCCTCCAACACACCCACGCACACACACTCTCCTCTCTCACCACACACACCACACACACCACACACTCACACCTCGATCAACAACACCCCACACCCACCCACCACTCTCTCTCCTCCCTCTCATCACACACACACTCACTCTTCTCTCTCACTCTCTCTCTCTCACACACAAACCACACACACACACACACCCACCACACAAACACACACACACACTCCCTCACACTCCCACACACACACACACACATTTACGCCAAAGTGAAGATTTATTCTTGAAAAACTCCAATCATCCATCCAATCAGTCACATCTCGTAAAGGCATACAAACTGACAGGGGAAACATTTACAAATCATTCATTAAAACGAAAGCGTCAAAAATCCTTTTTTTTTCAATGTATTTTTAAATGTACCTCTGAATTCATTGATAAAACTGTCTATGTAGACCTACAAAACACTAATTCATGTCTAACGAATTTACGTGTACACACCACACACACACCAACACACACACACACCCACACACAACACTCTTCTCTCATCACCAACACACACACACACACACACACACACACTTCTCTCCTCTCATACACACACACACCACCCACAACAAGCACACTCTCAAATCACACACAACACACACACCTCACTCTCCCTCACGTTCTCCATCAGCACACACACACCACACACCTCTTCCTCATCAACCCCACCTCCTCTTCATGCACACAACACACACTCACTCACACACAACACACACACACACAACACCCACACACACAACACACACACACACACACACACACACACTCACACACACCTCATCACACACACACACACAATCACACACACTCTCTCTCTCTCTCTCATCAACACATCAACACACACACCCCACACCACCAACCACACGCTCTCTCTCTCTCTTCTTCACATCACAAACACACACACACCACAACACCACAACACACACTCACTCACTCACTCACACTCACACTCACTCACATCACACACTGAACGACAAAGTGAAAGATATTCTTGGAAAAACTCAATCAATCAGCATCAGTCACACTTCGTAAGGGACATACACTGACCCGAGGTAACAAATTACAAATCATGTTCTTAAAACGAAAGCCTTCAAAAATTCCTTTTTTTCAAAATGTATTTTTAAAATGTACCTATTAATTCATTGATAAAACTGATATGTATACCTAAAAACATTAATTCATGTACTATACATAATATAGGTGTACACACACACACACACACAGTATGTTATGTACCCGTGTGTGTTTGTAATGACAATTTGATTATGAATATAAAATTACCTTATTTAATTATATTAAATTTGATTCCATTTAGATTTCAATTATAGCTTTAGGCAAGATATTTTAAGCTATAATACAATTTTTCACTTTAGCAATTTAAGAGGCGTGTGATTTCATTTTGGAAGGGTTGTTACTGTAAAATAATGAATAACAAAAAAATATTTTTTTTGTTAATGATAGAATAAGTATTATTAAAGATAATAAGATTTATGTTTTGCCTATGGTTATGTACAATATGTAGGTGTACTGTTGTGGAAAAACAATATTCGAATAAAAAAATCAGCCTATAAGGTTGTGATTCAAACACAGATAAAAGCCTCAAAAGTGGGTTAATGATTTTCTTTCATTATTTGTGACGCTATAACATGGAGTAAAGCGCTAGAGCAAATGCAGACACAGCAAAACTGCCCTGATGACAACTTAATTCACATCTTTAAAACAGTACAGTGAATTGCTCCTCACATCTCCCAGTAGAAACATATTCAAATCTACAAGCTCATCTTTTCTAACAATATCTGCCTTTTTTGTACTATTGGGTTGTGGTTTATTTATTTGTAATCTAATATAACTGAAACACCTGGAGCTTTTCTGGTTATAGAGTGACCTTAAGTATAGAAAAGCTGCTATATAAATAAAACATGTACTCCACTGCTTTTTCATACTTATTGCCTCATCTCTCTAATATTCTTGTATATTAAAAAGTAATGGGAGCATGTACAGATTGTTTGCATACACCAGGCCTCTACATACACCAACATACACTTCATATACAAACACACACACACACACACTGATATTCAAGTCTCTTATTGCATTCCTCCAGA
Organism: Sinocyclocheilus anophthalmus; assembly: GCA_018155175.1. Classification (NCBI taxonomy): domain Eukaryota; kingdom Metazoa; phylum Chordata; class Actinopteri; order Cypriniformes; family Cyprinidae; genus Sinocyclocheilus; species Sinocyclocheilus anophthalmus. The sequence goes on along the minus strand of JADLZN010003281.1, from coordinate 422,206 downwards.
GAGTTGCTCCTGACATTTCATTACTTTTGGCCTCGGTCCAGTTTGTTTTGATGTCCTCTCATTAGCAGAGTCTGTTAGCAAAGGTGAGGCTAATTAACCTTGCGGCCCCCTCTCGAGAGCTCATTAGAGGGAAGGAAAAGCGAGAGAGAAAGACTTACTTACCTGGAATTCAGACATTTCGCCATAGCCGCCATTTTATAAATAAACCACAGCCTTCTGTCTGCATCTGTCCGAGTCTCTCAGGTTTATCAGTGAGCAATACTTCAGTCCAGCTCACGGTGCCCTAATGAGCGGACCAATCACAGCTCTCCATGACCAATTTATGCAAATTACAGAGTGAATATTCATGCTATAATTTGAATATTCAATTCCATACCCAACACAAGGCTACTGACTCAAACTTCTAGCTTGAAAAGTGTTCAGCCGTCCTAGTTCAACTACATTTAATTGTCACTTGAAAGAATGAATGAGATATGGGTTCATACAGTCACTCTCTCCTCACTTCCCTCCCACATTTTCTCTCCACCCCCAAACACCGCCGTATTTCACCCTTCACCCCTACACTTCCTCTGACATCTCTGAACGCAGAGTACGGGTGAACGCTCACACAAAAAAAGGAAAAAGTTATTATCTAGAGACGTATATATCAGGTAATACAGGTGGTTTTTCTGTGTTGTTTTGTTGTGGGAAGCTATCAAGACTGTAGTTCAATGTTCTATCAAGTCTGGTTTGTAGTTCAATGTTGAGAAAGGAGGAGGCAGAAAGAGAGAAAGACAGCTCAAGTCAGCATAAGAAAGTGCTGGGGTGGCTGGAAAGTGCTCATCACAAGAACGAAAAACATCTATATCTCATTTTCGTTCTTCACACGCCTCTCGTTTCCATTGCTTGGTCTCCTCAATACGCTAAAATTAGCACGTCTGCCCAGCGAAAATGAAGCTGAAGTAGCGCAAGTGAACCGCAAGAGGGCAGTAGTGCCTTTAATAATCAGGCATGAAACCTGCTTCACAGGCGGCTTTACAAATACAACGAGCCATTTCCGGTGATTTTTTTTTCTACTTCAACGTTTTGTCCTGTTCATTTTACGTATTTAAATGTTATGGCTTTGATTAACAAAGCTGCTTTTTAAGTGTAAATAGGTGTTAGTTTAAAAGGGAGACCAATACTAAACCAGCAGGGGAGACTTGACCGATGAACGGACGTTTTCCTGATATTTCCGCACCTTTCAACTTTATCCTCACGGTAATTTTACATGTGCTTAATTTCAGTATATATAGGTTCTACTTATAAATGATCACTAAACTAAATCACTCGCTACACGAGCGAATGAATGATATCACAAGTCGTTTCTGCTTTTTCTGGGGGGCTTCAACGTCGCTTCCCGCTGATTTTAATAGAACGTTGCCTCTGTTTTTCTTTTTCTTCTTTTTTTTTTTTTTACATCTGGTTGAGCTTTTTATATTTGGAAAGCCATTTTGTTCAGAGTAAATTATGTTGATGTCGAGTTCTGGGACTTAAAAGAGAAACAATTATATTATTAAGAGCTTTTAACCATGATGCCATTTAAACGTTAACAGACATTATTCGGGAAGGTCGCCATTTATGAAAACCTCGTTTTCATAGATTTAATAAGCTTATATCGTGTCTAATTTTAACAATACTTTTTTTCTAGCGTTTTTTGTCATCGGGAAATATTATAATATAATAATAAGATTGACTTTCAATGTTGAATCAGGTAAATAATTAAATAGCCTGCATGCCTACTCTTCACAACCTCGTTTTCAGTCGCGAAATATACCCTTAATTCTAGTTATCTAGTTTAATATTTTTAATTTAATATTATTGCCAATGTTTCTGATCAAAAATATTGCTTGTACATAGTACAAGTATAATACTACAAATTTTAGCAGTAATGAAACCTTGAGTTTTGTGTGTCACACTAACGATTTAACCGTGCAATATCCAAGCTATACAACCATCATTCACCTGCTTGCATTTGTTTTGAAAATACATACACACACACTTGCACACTTCTTCACCGCACAGACCCCTCACACACACTGATTTACCCACAGGACAGTTGATGCGTCCTCTAGTTTAAGCCTTTTACCCCAGCGCTCATAATGGATCTGTCTTGTGAATATGTGTGTGTGTAATGCTCAGGGTCACGGTCAGGGGTTTAGCAAGTTTTCGGGGCCCCTTTTATGTGCCCCCGAAGCTCCTCAGTAACGCCTGTCAGGGCCATGACAGACGGCGCGTGGGTGTGTGTGTGTGTGTCCGTGCGAGAGACTGAAAGAGGGATGCTGGGTGGCATGTGTTAGGGTCAAGGGTCAGTCCGCTGCGCACCCTCCCTCATTCCCCCTCCCCCTGGTCTTGCCCCCCTTGACCTTTGGGGAGGCCAGTGAGGGGTAAGTCTGCCTCGGAGGAACAGGAGGCGGCGTTTCTCGCAGGGACGGCTCTATAAATAACGGTGGGTCGCTGATCACAGACTAGTTGCGCTGCCCCAATTAGTTTTGATGCAATTAGGTGCCAAACGACGGGTACACAAACACATGTATGTACATATATCTTTGCTTGAGTCTGATTTTAATGTGAAGCTGACATGCAAGGTTAAAAAAAAAAAGGTATAAATTTGTCATAATTTTGTTATTTTGATATTATTGCCAAGAGTTCTGATCTAACATATAAAATGTACATAGTGCAAATACTACACTACAACATTTAACACTAAAGACAGAAATATGTTTATGAAGTTTTTATGTTTAAAATATTTGGTTTTGTTACACTAACATATTTTATCTGTCAAATATCCAAGCCACAAAACCATCAATCACCAACTTGCATTTATTTTAACAAAGCAATTTAAATAAAACTTTTACCTCACACAGTACAGTGTAAAAAGTGATAAACTGTCCATTTTAAATACCCGATTCAACCCTTAAATTTACATTTGTAAGTGTTACCCAATCCATTAAGGTTTTTATTTTTATTTTTTTACATTTTATCACTTTTACTTTATTACTTAATATTTATTAAAATCATGATATTTATATTTTTTTATTTAAATATATATTTAATTATACTAGTATTAGCAAAATAATAATGTAACAGACAATAAATCATATTTTTGTCTGAATTTACATGTTACTACATGAAGCCCATATTGGAAAAAAAAAAATTCTGGCTAAACAAACAAACAAAATGTGTATGAAAATGAACTTACAATGGAAGTCTATGAGGCTAATCATTTACTTTCACTGTAAGTGCAAAACTGCCCAATACTTTTTTTATCTTTCTTTTGTTTGTAGGTACAAATTGGAAGGATAGTGTCAGACATGTGTTCTCTGTGATTAATCTTTGAACCTGGCCACAGTTCCCCACCATCCACATGTGGCATTTCTAACCATGAATATTCCCTTTAAAAAACCCAAAACGAAGACAAACATTCCAACAACACAGTGCTCTAAAGATGCCAGTGCAAACACACACCTCCATCTTCAGTCAGCACAGCAGTGACTCCCCCTTGAACGCAAGGAGAGATTCAGAGTGCCGGCTAGGTTTGATTGAAATCTTATCCGTGCCTGGTTGTGACCTGACTGTCATTAAAAGCAATGGCGGCAGAACATGGAGGGTCAGGTATAAAAGTAACCCTTTCTCGCACTTCCCCCTCTCTGGTCTTACTGAAATATACTACTAAAGTTTGCATTCATGTACGGCCCACATCTTTTTGTTGTTTTCCAAGTGATTCGACGTTTGTCACTCAGGAGTTCGAGTACATGGTATGATTTAATAATACATTTAGTTGCATCACTATCTATCTATCTATCTATCTATCCTTCTATCTAGCTATATGCCATATAATATATAGAGATTAATTTGTTGGTAGAATATACTATAATTAAAGCTAGTTTTATTCTATAGTATATTTTAAAAACATTCCTACTAACAAAAAGAAAATATAATCTACACAAAACTTTATGTAAACTCAAGGCGCGTCGCTCGTACATGTCAGCATTGGCTGATAGGCGTTCCTCAGCTGCTGTGTCAATTCACTCACTTTGACCAGCGTCACATACACGAAACCATGTAGCCAGCGCTGCATCCAATAGGAACACAGTACCAACTGTTGCCGTAACAGTTGTGAACAAAAAAAAAACAAAAAACACATCCTTGAAAAGATACCTCATGTGTGTGTGTGTGTGTGAGCGTGTATGTGATAATCAAAATGTGATAATCAAACTAAAAACCTGAAATGTTATGGCTCCAATTAATAAGTTGGTTTGTTCTTGTTCGGACAAACAAATATCCTTATTTAAATATTAATGCACACTTCAAACAGGAACGCAACACAAATTCAGACCAGATAGTGTAACACCATGTTATACCATGTAGTGGACTTTACCAACATGCATTTTAGGGGTATTTCTGAGGTCAAAATTATGTTTTTCTGTTCTTAACAAAACACTTCCATGAATGCAATTTAATGCAATTTGAAGAGCTTTTTTGGCTCATATGAATCATCTGTATTAGTGTATTGTGTGTGTGTTTTCGGATAACATGTCATATTTTCTTGGCCTCTAGCTGTGTGTGTGTGTTTCAAGTGCATCTTAGCTGCACGCATTTTAAGAGCGGATTTACGTAAATATATTTGTGCTCGAGTGTGCGTAAGCCTCTCCGGCGGTGGGTATTTTGTATTTGTGTGTGTACGTGAGCATCTCCGGGTTGGTATTTTGTGTTATTGTGTGTGTGTGCGCCTCTGCGCCAGCCGTCTCAGGAGTGTATATTATATCCGATACAGTACCTCTTTCGCGCACCACATATTTCTGGGCCGATCGATACCTCTGACTCCCTACAAGACAATAATCGCTCCTCTCGCCCCCCTCCCCTGTATGGCTACCATTATTACCACCCTCCCCGGGGGAACGCGCAAAACAGGGAGGGAAGCCGACGCTTCCACCCTTCCTCCATCCCTCTGTCCATCCACCCCGACCCTCTGTCCTTCTATTATTTCACCCCGACAGGAGGTGTCAGGGATGGAGTGGACGACGGGCGAAATAAAGTGGCAGGAGCCATATTAAGATATGAGTAAACGCAGGACGGGTAGAGAGACAAAGAGAGGAGGAGAAGAAAAGTGAGTGCAGGTGCATTGTGATCGTACAATAAAAGGAGGGAATGACAGGAGAAGATTTACACAGCTGTCTTCTAATGAAGGATAAGAGGGAAGGCTCAGACGTGGAGAGAGGCAGCGTATAATTATACCCAAAATGTACAGAAATCCAAATCGTGTGGTAGGTTCAATGAGCGCCGAGCCAATCCGAACGAATCCCATCTGGGGGTCGGTGTCCGTTCGTGACAGAATTTACTAAGCGACTAAACAGCATGATGTATGTGTTATGGGGGACGACAGATTGCTCGGTGTATAGGTTTATCGATTGCACTGGACTTAAATTGGCTCTCAATTAAAGAGAACACTTATTTGACCTCTTCCTCGCTGCCTGCGCCGCACGTCTTTCTTGATTTCTTTCCTCACCTGCACATCCATCTCTCTCACATGCTAAGGCTACGACCTCAAACCTGTTCTGGCCTGCTCGTCCAACCCGGCAGCCAGTCCATCCGCATGCCTCTTTCATTTGGGCTGGATCTTGTGGAATCTTTCACCCGCTATCAGTCCGGTTAAAACTGCGGAGATGAATTATTAAGTTTATTTATTCAAACACTATTAATAATATAAGCAGACACAACACCTCGAGTCGAGGCGGACCGGGAGAGGTGCGTGAAAAGGGAGAGAAAAGGTGGTGTGCATAGTGGTAGTAGTAGTAGTTGGAGGGCTAAAAAAGGTGGAGGGAGAGGAGAAGGGAGGGTTAGGAAATTGGTCTGGCTAGCGGAACAGCTTTTCACCCCTCTATCCCCCCTCCACCACCACCCTCCCCTTCTCTCCCCCATTCTGCTTTGTATTCTGTGGAGATGACAGGGAGAAAGCTTTATTGCTCCGAGTTGGTATCGATCGGGGCCCCTCTCGGAGGGTGCTCAGACCCGCGCATATTGGAGGCACTTTTGCAACGCCCACAACCTCCCCCCTTGCCTCTCGTTTCTTCTACTTCTTCATATTTCTTTCTTGTTCTGCTTCGCTTTCTCTCACGCACTCTTTTTGTGTCATTTATGCGGCCTGGGGATTCAAAAATCACAGTTTGGAGATGCTTTGGGTAGTATTTACCCGAGCACTTCTTGCGCGAGTGCGGCGGGGAGTCGAATCAACAGCGGGCCTCCCAATTCAAACATGGATGAATACACACAAATTTACAGATCTCTTATTCCCTCGTCCTCAGCCTAATTTCTCCATTCCCATCTCTCTTTTATCACCTCGCGCACTTGGCTAAGCGCTAGTTTTGATGTGGGCTCAACAAATGTCAACATTCCTGTGAAAAAGTGACAAGAGGGAGAGAAATCCACAGGAAGTTACGTGCTGCTCTCGGAGGATCGAAGGCTGTTTTGTAAGGTAGGTGTGTTGTCGTCGGCTAGCTTGGCAGCGATGCTAACAGTGCCTCGGCACCGGGAAACATTAGGATGGCTGTGTGGAAATACACTGACTGACAATTCCCCTGAAGAATGGAGGGAGGAGAGGGATAGTTGGATGGATGAAGGCCTCCTCTACCCTTCGCTTGTGCCCTTGGGCAAGGTTTTTCACCCATGGTTCCCTGGGGTGTGTTCAACCTCCTCTTCTGTGCTTTTCGCCCGTCTATTTCGGCCGCGGCACCTGCGCTTCTTTCGCAGGTTATTTAACCAAACTCCATTTTGAATGGCGAGGCTCATGGCCACATTCGTTCTCGGACGGCGTCCTAAGCTCTGGCTGTGCAAAAAAAGGTGGCCACTCTGCGGTCTAATTTTACCTCGCCCTCTCCATCAGCCTACCTTTCTACCGCCTCAGTGCCACTTATGTTCACTCACCAAATGACACACAAACACCCCCATCTCCCCCCATCCATCCATCGCTCGCTCGCTCTCTTTGTTGCTACGTCGTCGGCTATATGGTTGTCAAGCATGGCAATTTTGCCAAAATCACAGTGAGTGTGTGTATTTGAAGGGGAAATGGCAAGATATGTGTTTTTTGTGTTAAAGATGTTGAAAGGGGAGTGCGTGTGTGCTCAATGTGGCTTAAAGGTACTCTGTGAAGTCACCTTTTGATTTGTAGTGTGTTAGGGAACTGCACTTTCTGTCAAAAGGTGCAGACAGAACTGAAACAGATCTTATTGTGGACGTAAAAATAAATTCAAGTCATGAAAATGTGTAAAATGAATGGCTACTGATACCATCTTATTCAAAAAGTCATTTTAAGAACATGAATCAAAAATCATTTTGAAGTCTTTGAGTTATGGAATTTGTTTAGGTGTATCCTTATTTTAAAAACTAAAGTCTTCAAAAATTGTCTTATCAAAGTTACGAATGGTTGTATACATCGACTGATGATGTTACATCAACATCATACCCTCATAATATGGACAATATGGATGTTTTTTTGTTTTAAATATTCACTATTCACACACACACACCTATTTTATAATATCTATCAAATGTTAACTAAAATATAAAATATAGAACATTTTATATAGCTTTAAATAATATTTTTGTTAATATTTTTTTAAAGTACTGAATATAATGATGATAACAATAATAATTATTATTTAACAGTGTATAAGTTTAAAAATTATATCGAAGTAATTATTTAAAAATCTGATTATTTAAAAAAGACACTAAGACATCTTCCTCTTTCCTTAAATCAAGTTTACAGTAAGAAATTGTAATCGGATCTTTCTAAAACTATATATTATTTTGATGTAATGAATAATGGTTAAGAATAACATCACCAACAATATGGATGTTTTTTCCTATGGAAGACGTTAATATTGAATTAATAAGTAATAATAATTAATATTAATCTTATTATTATTTACATTTAAATTTTTAAATATATATTTTTAAAATAATATTTTATCATTTTTTATTACAATATAACCTATTTATATACATGTTAATTATATATATAATTATTATATCTTATTTTTAACAGTGTAACCAAGTTGAAAATTTTAATATCTCATTGAAATATAAAAAAACCCTATGCCAAAACAATATTATATTCCTAAGTCCTGATTTTCATCTTAGTCTGAATTCTTTCTTCAGCTTCTTGTGTCCGTTGCCTGCATGTATGGGTTGTGGGTTAATGCACATGGTATATATTTTGCCCGTGTTGATTGCTTGGGTTGTGGTCGTCCTGGGTGCCAGGGTATGATGTGCTGGGTTGAGTTGCCAATCACCAGCTGCAAAAGAAAGGAACGGAACAGATAGAGAAAAACAGGAGAGGAAGAAGCTGAGCTTTTGGGAGAGCCGCCGGGTCCTCCGCCCGAACCGCCATTTTTCACACTGGGACCGAACACAATTTGATCCAGGCCGTGTTCTCTTGGCCAACCAGCAAAAAATCCACGCCAAAATGTCGAAATCCTCCTACCGCATACTTTACGCTGGAACCCCACTGACTACTGGATAGGAACAATTATAATCCACACAAATAACATAATAGTGTACTAACATAAAGATCTATTATGCAACACAGCAAAGTGTAGTGGGACCTACGATGTTTTTAAAGTGAAAAAGATTTAATATAGAATAATGTAAATTCTAGACAGACTTCAATTATCCCATTGCCACTTTTTGCAATATAATGAACAAATTGGAAACTAGACATCGACTCTGGTTTGCAACCAATTGCATTCTACAGACTTTGGGGAATTAGTGGCTGTAAGAAAAACAGCATACTGTGATTTTATTGGTTAATATTATTTTCCCTTCCCAAACCTGCTGCCAAGTTTACATCAATTATCAGTCAACAGACAGAGAAATTAATGACAGATTATAAAAAATAAAAAAATTTCCTCTTTACAAATGCATGCATTGATGAATCGTGCACAATAAGACCAGAGGGCATTTATTAATAAAGTCAATGGAGTCGATATTGATTTCATGTTGTCTTTAACACATGAATGCTATTATATGTAGCATTAACCTGACAAAGAAACAGATTCTCCTGCATGCTTAATGATGCTGAAACGTCTAAAGAGCATCATTCAAGTCATCTGCAAAAGAAGAAAAAAATGTTTCATGATAGAAATGCAGTTTTGATCGAGCGAACGCTTCCATTCAAACCGTCTCCGAATTTCGTCAGCATAATTTCTAAGCGATGACCTTGAACTCAAAATGGCTCTGTACGTATATAAGTCCTTCGCTTTTAAAGATTTACAAAATCTTGCCTGACAATATCCAGAGGAACGCTGCTATTGGAAAAGACGTCCTTGCCTTTTCTCTGACCTGTGATGTTTGTCATCAGGTTTTTTAAGGAACGGCAGGGCGAGCATCTGAATGAGTGGGTTTTTGAAACCGCCTCTGTACAAAAATGCTCAAAAACTTCAAATCGACTCAGATAAATTGGGTTCGTAGTGAGGATGCGAAGCCCACACAATAACCTGCAAAAGTTGTTTATCCAAGGTCAACGCTAGATTCAGTACATACTGAACATCAACTCAGTCCACACAATGAAATCAGAAGATACCTGAGTTGAATTCACTAAGTAAACAATTATTTATAAGCCTGATGTTGAAGCTATTTGAACCTTTGTGTTATTTGGCGACAGCATAACAATGAACTGCAAGGCAAAGTCGTTCAGATGAATATACAGTGACGTCTGTGCCTTTTACAATCGGACAGAGCAAACCAGAGCAATGCCAGCGTCTCGCATATTTGCTAATGCACGCTTGGCATATTTGTTTATGCGCGAGCGTGTGTAGTTCTGGCGCCACGTGTTCGGCGTGTTTACACACTGAGAGCGGGGCACATGGGGCGATATCTCACGGCAATCGATGAGAGGGGGAGCGGAGGGGTGGAGGAAAAATCGGTAAGGAAAGCAGGTTATCTCCCGTCATTAATGGGGGGGGAATCCCGGGTTGGTGGGCCCTGTGTGTGTGTGTATATGTGTAAGTTGGGGGAAGACCTGGATTCATTGAGAAAAAACACAGACTGTTTGGCATCGGGAGAAAGCAGACAATTATCTGTATTGATTAAAGCCAGCCAGCCAGCAGGCTGAAGACAGAAAACTATGACTAGATCAATAGAGAGAAGGGGAGAGAGAGAGACACGCACACAGAGAGACAGAGAGCGAGGGAGGACGGCTGCGTGTTTTGTGGAGGTACTACAAATAGGTTGTGAGTTAGCAGAAAAAAAAAGCTGAGTGATGCAACAGTTGTACGAAGCAAACGGGACAGAAAAAAGGCAGCGGTGGACAAAGAGAGGAGAGTGTTTTGTTAGTCAGGGGTAGGCAAGTTCGGTCCTAGAGAGCCGCAGTCCTGCAGAGTTCAGCTCCAACCCTGAAAAAAAACTCACCTGCCAATAGCCTTAATAATCCTGAAGACATTGATTAGCATGATCAGGTGTGTTTGATTAGGGTGAAAAGTGAATTGCAGGACTGCGGCTCTCTAGGACGGAACTTGCCTACCCCTGTGTTAGGTCAATGAAAGGAAAATGAGAGTATAAATGCTGCCATTATTTGTCGTTGTTAGTGAACACACAAAAAGTTGTTTTGCTCATTCTGTCTGTAATTTGATGTCACTTAAAGGTGCAGTAAGTGATTTCTGAGAAATGCTGTTGATATCTGAAACAATCAAACCAAACAAAACAAGCCCCTACCAAAACAGAAATACCACCACTATCTTGACTCCGCCCCCAATTTTCTGAACATGCTCCATTCACAACACAGGACACTCCCCCATCACTTTTTTTTTTAAATGGACACGCCCCTTAATGGTGCTGGCTACAAGTGTGTTTTGGTGCTCGGCCCGATCCACTTTCAACAGCGTTTCTCAGAAATCGCTTACTGCACCTTTAAAGCATTTAAACTTTTTTTTTAATCTGTACAATTCAATAAAAAAAATAAATTAAAAAAGCCAACTCAACTTTGGGCTAGTGGTTAAAACTCAGACCATATACACCTCTTAAAATGCAAGCGCAATTTCCCACTATACTGCTTTTCAAAAAGTGTTACAAACCATAATGCAATTTGTCCATAATGCAATGATATAAGGTTTATATCATAAAAAAATAAAAAAAGTCAGAGGGTGGGGGGTTAAGGGTTTGCACAAAAAAAACAAATAAAAAGGTTAAAAAATAATACATAATTTAAAGCATTTACATGTATGCATTAAGCAGATGACTTGCAAAACAGGAGCACGAGTAATTTGCCAAACAATCATGATCATATTAAAATCAATTAAAATGCACAAAATTTTACATGACAATTGTTCCATTCTTTGGAATAAAGGTGGGAAATTATGAGATGAATTATTGAATATTTAATAGGAAAATATTCACAGCCCATGTCTTATATATTTAGGTTAACAGTACTCTAAAGGTGTGTAGAAAAAAAATACAGTACATTTTTGTGTTAAAGTAAATAATTGTAAATAAAGTGAATATTACCAAATAATATTACCAGATATTTAAAATAACTGTTTATAATAATGCTCATTTATAATATACTGTATATTTTCCCAATATTAATGGGTCTTTATACTGACACATTGATACAAATATATGTGTATATAGTTGTTTCTATATTCTCTACATGAGGGTCTGTGGCATCAAAAAGCTTATCAAAAACCTGTTCTAGATGTTTTAAGATGACCATTTTAGTACTGAAGTTAACTGCAAGTTTAAATTTTAAAAAAAGCATGGCATAAAGTATGTTTTTGGCCTTCTACATGTCCCACACATACATTAAGCCTTGCAACTTGGGTTCGAGTCACACTCAAAATAAATAAAAATAGCAAAAAGCCTTTAAACTGCAACACTTCTGGAAAGAGATTGAGATACTGTGGATTAACAAGTTCAATCATGACAACTCTCGGAAAATTTTAGCATGGTGATGGATATGACAATGTTAATGTATTTGGTCTTGGCGGAATAGATCTGCTATGCTGCTGCTGTTGGTTATTGCTGTAGTTGTAGATTATTGGTGCTGCAAGCATGTACAGGAACTTGCTACTGCCAATGCATATGGCGATACGGTGCCATGAGTATTTAAGACATACTGCTGCTGCACAAATGGCATATAAAATAACCCATAGCAGATCTATACAGGTGGAGCTGGGGAAGGTGGAGGGTTTCAGAGAAACTCTGAAAGCGCTCTGCAGGAATCTCTAGTGAATGCTAGCCAGCCATATAAATGCAAGGCAGTAAGCTCATTGGCTGCATATGCAGGATGAACCAATTAGCTGTGCCAAGTCATTTAACTGAATTCGGTTATGTTAACAACCCGTCACCTGCGCCATCTAGAGTTTCATGACTGAACTATATATTTCTGCATAAATCACAGGTTTCCACCTCTTGATGCTAAATAGTAAATCGCTGCTGAGGAAACAGGTGGACAAAGTGAGAGGTGTGGTTAGGTGTCACGGTTATTAGTGACAACGTGAAGCCAGATTAGCAGGCAAGAACTAAAGAAAGAAGTGCGTGCTTGCGTCTCCCACTGCAGCTGTGTGCTTTGTACCTTGTACAAAAATACATCTTTCATGATTAAACTTGAAAGTCAACCCTACTGTGTTAGTGTGTCTAACAAGCCACTTCAAAATCAGCAACCAATCACACACACATAAACAGCTGGACACACATATTCAATTATGGCACACTCCAACACTGTAGTGCACAAGTCTGGCCTGATTACGCTCTCTCTGTGAGGGCATGTGTGAAAGACAGACAAGAGAGAAAGAGAGAGAGAGCAGGTCTTTCCTGAGCTGTAAGGCCTAGGAGAAATGGAACTTAAATGCCTCTCACTGGCTCTCAAACTCCAGTTGCCTTTATTGATGCACTGGCCTACTGCCAACCAGAGGCCTTTTCCACTTCAAAGGGTCTGCGTTCACACACACACACACACACACACACAAACACACGCGCAGAGATGCACACACACATACATTTGTCCTCACCTGTGAGCATAAAATGCACTCCAACCTCTATCTGTACTTCAGGATATACATGAGTACCCCTCCATGGGGTAATCTTAAGAGGATAAAAAAGGCCACTCAAAGTGCGATTCAATGTGCAATTCAAACCTCATTGCTGTCCATTGAAGTCTATTAAACCACATCGATCCTGCGACGGGCAAGCACGGCACGGCAAAACTAAAAAAACACTCACCCTATAATTAAGAGTTTCGAAGTCAGATTCGGCCCGATCGAGCACGGCGTGCGGGGATTCGACTTGGTACAGTGCCGCGTACTTCCGAATCAATTCACAGATTTAATTCTTTAGAATAAAATTCAAAACTTGTATGGATTTGAACATAGGATTCAAATTGGCATTGTTTCAATTCAAGTCTAAAGTGATTTCAAGTGATGAAATTAGTTTTGAAGTTTGCAGTAATTCAAAGTAGATTAGAACGTTGGAGTGATTTAGATTTGTTTTGGAGCGTTCGGTTATTCAAATTTGATTCAAAGTTGCAGTGATTCAGATTCAGTTCGAAACATGCAGTAATTCGAATTTGAGTCAAAGCTTGCAGTGATTCAAACTCGATTCATTGTTGTAGTGATTCAAATTCATTTTGAAGCATGCACTGATTTGTTTTCAATTATAGCTTGCAGTGATTCAAATTCGATTCAACTTTGCAGTTATTCACATTCCGTTTGAAGACTGTGTTGACTGAAATCTGATTCAAAGATTGTTGTGAAAATTTAGTTCATATTTGCACTTGTGTAAAAATAATAAAAGCATTTAATAATTAAAAATAGTATGAAAAAAGGATTATATTCTAAAAAGAAAAAAACAGCATGCATGTTTTCTGTGACTTAATTTATGCTTATAGCAATACTTTCCTGAAGAAAAAAAATGTTAACTGACATATGATTGAAAAATAACTAAAGATGCATGCAATAGCATGCTCCATTCGTTTAGAGCAACTGTTACTATAAATATGCTTCTCAAATAATTGTGCAATGCATAAATTAATTATTACATTTGCATATTCAATCATTTTTTTGGGGTAAATGCAATAAAAATGTGCTACTGTAAATGCACAAAAAACCCTCCGGCATTTTTCTTTAGCTAAATAAACACCGTTATAATTTATGACATATTTAGCAACAACTTATTGAGATCATTAGAAATGCTGCTGCATTTCAGTCCCTTTCAGGCTCTACAGGTCTGAGATGGAAACTGCGCTGTGTGGATCCCAGAATTCACAAATGTCGATACGACCCACATGTCTACGCCTCAGCCTTTGCATTTCAATGCAGTTTCCTTTTCATTATTTATGACTCTTTTACCCACGTCAGAAAAAAAGCTTGGGCCTACACCTCCACACCTATCCCCATAGTAACCAGCCTCACAAGTCCTGTTTATGCACAGAGAGCCCCTCACAGATCACATACCATATACACAAGTATGTATGTGTGTGTGCGCGTTTGGACATACATATATGCACAATCGTAATGGGCTTCCTGGTGTCCTGGGGAGGAAGTGTGAGAGGTGAGCGTCTCGCCATGCCTCTGAGAATGGAGTGAGAAACCAGACTACCGCTGAGTGTGAACAAACCGGGACAAGAAGCTGTCATATCTGATGGGAGAGTGACAGTCTGCATACGAGGACATTTATATATAAATATAGAATAAGGTTTCAGTATTTACATGAATTTCTGGTGCATCTCTTTTGTTTTAAGGACAGCAGCACTGGAGCTACATGAACAAAACCTGATCATCATGTTCTCCAGCCTGATTTGAGAATAATTTAAAGAGCATATTGTGCTTCAGTGGAAGAACATCTGATTGCACACACAAAAGGAGTTCACAGTCACAAATGTGATTTATTGTGAGTTTAGAGAGATTAAAATTATTATTTTTTTGCCATGATTCAAGATCAATTAGAAGGCTGAAGTGATTCAGATTCAGTTTGCAGCTTGCATTGATTCAACTTCGATTCAAACCATGCACTGATTCAGATTTGATTTAGAGTTTCACATGGTCATAAATCTGTTTAAAATGAAAGAGATTTGAGTGATTTGAATTTGTTTAAGAAGGTTTGCAGTGATTCATAATCAATTACCAGGTTGAAGGGATTCAGTTTCATTTTGGATCTTGTAAGGATTCAAATTTGATGCGAGGTTGCAGTGATTAAAATTCAGTTTGACACTTGCATTGATTAGAATTCAGTTCAAAGCTTGCAATTATTTAAATTTGATTTTAATGTCACAAATGTGCTTTAAATTTGCAGTGATTCAAAGCCAACAAGAAAGGTTGGAGTGATTCAGACTTGTTTTGGAGCTTTCGGCAGTTCAAATTCAGTTTTCCGTATACAGTGATTCAGCTTCAATTCAAAACTTGTAGTGGTTCAGATTTGATTTTGAGCTTCACATCGTCACAAATGTGTTTTAAACTCAACTAAATTAAGAGTCATTCAACTTCGTTTTGAGGTTTCAATGAAAGTCAAAGTCAAATAAAAAGTTAAAGTCATTCATATTTTTTATTTATTTTTTAATCTTGCAGCCATTCTAATTTTATTCAAAGTTGCAATGATTCAGCTTCATTTTGATGCTTGTATTAATTAGGATTTGATTCGAATTTGATTTGGAAAATCACATGGTCACTAATGTGTTTTAAACTGATGAAGTAGTTTAGAATCCATTTTGAGGTTTGCAGAGATTCAAAGTTAATTAGAAGATTGAAATGATTCAGATTTGTTTTGGATCTTCCAGTCATTCAAATTTGATTCAAAGTTACAGTGATTCAAATTCAGTTTAACGCTTTGATTAGAATTCAATTCAAAGCTTGCAGTGATTCAAATTAGATTTTGAGCATTTGATGGTCACAAATGTGCTTTATATTCAATAAGGACTTAATTTTGAGGTTTGCAGCCATTACACTGATTCAAATTTGAATTTGTCTGCACAAGAGTTCACTATGTCACAAATGTGCATATTTGTGCATATTTCATGACTTTTTTTTCTTTTTGTGCCATAAAGTTTCTTTTTTTTATGTTGCTCTTTCTTATCATTTGAATTTAGAATTTTTTCGAATGTTCTAGCCCTTCCATGATGTTAATACCTAATATCCTAGTACTACGGTTCCATCAATCTGTAAGAGCAGTTCGGAATCATGTGTGTTCTGTTTGTACCTGCCCATTCAATGGTCCTGCTTTGGCCCATCGTCCGCTTTTCCTTATGTCACTGCCGTTGGACAATAGCCCTTACTGAGGGTCCCCACCACTGCAGCTTACGCCTTAAGGAACAAAAACCCCACTATCCATCAACCCCCCCCCCCACCCCCCCAAAACCATTCATCCATCTATTCTACCCCCCAACACCCCCCTCCCATCTGCCCCTGCCCACAACCACTGTTGTCCACTGTTCACCTCATCCATAGTGGACAGTATTGATTTTCAGTGGGGAAAATAAAAAAGGCCATGAATTTTAATGCTTTCTGTCTCTCTCTCTCTCTCTCTCTGTTATACCCCCCATCCACCTTTTTTTCCACCCCTTCTTCTCCTAACCCATCCCTCTGCTACGTTCTTTCCTGGGGGAAGGATAAAGGAGAGGGGGATGGGACAGTCATGGAGGGGAGAGGTGGAGGGGTTGGTGGTGTGGCGTTGGGTCATTTCTCATTTCCGAACCCTGGATGCTCACTCCCCCTTCTGTAACAGCCTTCTTCATTGCGGGAACGATACTGATGGAAACACGCAACGACCTCTCTGGACACTCTTTATCGATACCATGTGTGTGACTCTACACAAGCTTGTGTTATTTTAATTAAATAAATGAATAATCTGATCACGTCATTTAGTATTTAATGATGCAAATTAATTAAAGGTAATTAAGAGTTTCTCTACCTTCAAAAAAAATAAAATAAAGAAGAATGCAGGAATAAAGTGTCAAATAAAAAAGTTAGAATGTCATAATCATTTTTTTAATGTCCAGTTAAACAACACTAAAGTTCAAAAGTTTGGAGTCAATTTTATTTTATTTTTTTTAAAGAAATAATACTTTTTTTTGTTGTTGTTGCTAAGATGCATTACATTGATAAAAAGTGACAGTAAAGGGGGGAAACATTTTCCTGTGACAAAAAGATTTATATTTCAAATAAACACTGTGCTTTTGAACTTTCTGTTTGCCAAAGAATCCATAATTCATAAAAATCTGATTTCCACAAAAATATTAAGCAGCACACCTGTTTTTAATAATTATAATAATAACAAATATTTTTAAGTGCCAATTCAGCATATTTACATGATTTCTGAAGGATCATGTGACACTGGAGACTGGAGTAATGATGCTGAAAATTCAGCTTTGCATCACAGGAATAAATTACATTTTACAATATTTAAAAACAGAAAACTGGTCTTTTAAATTGTAATATATTTAACAAAATATTGCTTTGTATTTTACTGTATTTCTGATTAAATAAATGCAGCCTTGGTGACCATAACAGACTAAAAAAAATTTACTGACCCCAAACTTTGTTTCTGCTATTAAATTAATAAAAAGCTAATTTCATTAGCCTGAAAAATAACAGGTAGCTATAATTCAATAATGCATACACAATAAACACTATGCTTTATGACAACTTATTAGAGTTACTTGTATTCATGTGACATTTTTCTAACAATAAATAGACTGGAAATTATATTTAAACATGGACTCCCTGCTAATGACCATATGGTCATCACCACGTTTGTCGCTGAAATAACATTAAAGCACAACAAAGATAGATAGAACAATCTCCCAGCACTCCGTCAGAGTGACAAATGTTTTAATAATTCCAGCAGTGAAGAATGACACACACACAATATACCATTACTACAATGGCATAGCCATACAGTGAGTGACCACATGCTCCAATTCACCAGCATTTACACCTAATTGTCATCTGTGTGATTTCCGACAGATAAATAAAAGAGTGAGGAAAAATCTTCAAGGTAAGACACATGCGGTGAGGCTCATAATTCTGACAAGCACATCTTTTTGTGTTATTTTCTGTATGTAGTTTCTCACTGCCTTCTAATATAAAAGCCGAGAGGATGGACGAGAAATGGACAAAATTGAGGGAGTAAAAAGGGGCTTTTAGGGCCGAAAGCGCAGTTGATGTGTATGTGAGTTCGTATCTGTGTGTGTGTGTGTGTGTGTGTGTGTGTGTGTGTGTGTGTGTTTTAAAAGAGGGGTCTTAAAAACTGCATCTACAGATTGCACGTACACAGTAATGTTTCATTTCCTTTTACAGCTATACAATAAACTATTATAATCCATGGTAGAGCATTCAGACAGTCTGTAGTCGTCAAGCAAAGTTTAGCATTGTTCCGATATTTTAATGAAGTTTAACTGAGGATACCAAAAACTCTGAAAACTGCACATTTCTGTGATTAACACTGACATTGTAATACTAAAAATATATATATATCATTTGTCCTTAAAATTTCTGTCTTTTCTACAGCTCAGCGACTTCTGATACCACATTAAGAACTCATTCATGTGAAATACGACAAATTTGGTCTAATTGGTTTCGTCCCGATCTCAATCCTCCCCTCTTTTCTTTTCTATTTTCAATCTTCAACTCTGAAAGGACACTACAACCACATTCGCACAAAGTTGTTCAGTGCACAGAAACATTCCTTGAGTTCACATGATAAAATGTTTTGATTCATATTCCCTTTACGTGTGTCTCTTTCTGATTCAACGATTCACAGTCTGTGCTTCGACGACATGCGAAAGGTCATTTGCGGTGTATTGTGGTATTTACTAACTGCCAAGTGTTTTGTGTTATTCTTGCGTGTTTTGATTAATCTTGCAAAAGCTGCCGGACTCATAAAGAAGATTTGAAATTGAGGTCAAACACTTTTGAAATGCATCAATAAGCATGTCAAGAAATTCTATCGGAACGTCACACAAATATTTACAACAGATTCGTTCAAAAAGGCATAAAACATCACACATACCACAAGAATCATGCATTTCTCATCACTGAGAACTTTCAACATTTCAACAGTTATTATATTCAAACCAACCACAGTTGATTTGCTTGGATATTAGAGATAAATTTGAAAGGCAGTCTCAAAGATCTATCGCAAATGACATTATACAATGTGCAATATCTCCACATTTTAGAAGCACTTTTGGTGCACATAATAATGTTGGCTCATTCAGGTTTGCGGTTATTCTTGTGTGCTATGATTAATCACATGAGAGGAGCCAAACTCTTAACGAACATTTGAAATTGTGTTCAAAACACTTCCAAATTGCATAGAAAAATTTTATTGGAACATCACAAACACTTATAATGGATGTCACCAAAAATGCATAAAATATTTCATGCACCCCAAGAACTGCACATTTGTTCATCATTGAGAACTTTCATCAGCTCTGGATAAATAAGCAAATAAGTCATTATATATTTAAACCAACAACAGTTGATTTTCTTGGATTTTGGAGGCAATCTTAAAGACCCATTACAACTAACATTATACAATGTCCAATATCTCCCAATTTTGGAGACATAATACTGGTTCATTTAGGTTTGCTGTTGTCATTGTGTGTTTGGATTAATTCTGTGAGTGCTAATTCATTCATAATGAACATTCAAAATTGTGGTCTAACACTTTCAAATCACATCAGTGCATATGTGAAGAAAATTATATTGGATACGTCACCAAAACTGCACAAAGCATCACACATACCACAAGAATTGTGCCTTTGTTCATCATTATGAACTCTCATCATATTCAAACCAACCACAACTGATTTACTTGGATATACATTTGGAGGCAATCTCAAGATCTATTGCAACAATTTTGGATTCCTCGAACCTTTCAGTGAACAGTTCTTAAAAGAACAAATTTTTTCTTAGTTTGAGGAATATTTTAATAACCTAAAGAACCTTTTTTGGAATGGAAAAGTTCCACATTCTTAAAAAAATATGGTTCCTTATTGGGATCGATGGTTTTATGAAGAGCCTTTAACATCTATGGAACCTTTCCATTCCACAATAAGTTCTTTAACGTGGAAAAAGGTTCTTTAGAGTTTTAAAATGTTCATCACACTAGGAAAAATATTGGCTCTTTTAAAGGGGTCATATGATGCGATTTCAAGTTTTCCTTTCTCTTTGGGGTGTTACAAGCTGATTGTGCATAGATAAGATCCCTGGAGTTGCAAAGACTAAAGTCTCAAAACCAAAGAGATATTCTTTATCAAAGACTCTGCCACGCCCCCCTAAAACGGCTCGTTCTAACACGCCCCCACATATCTACCTCACTATGTGGGAAATATTAGCATAATGCACCCAAATGTTCACGCAAAGAAAG
Organism: Sinocyclocheilus anophthalmus; assembly: GCA_018155175.1. Taxonomy (NCBI): domain Eukaryota; kingdom Metazoa; phylum Chordata; class Actinopteri; order Cypriniformes; family Cyprinidae; genus Sinocyclocheilus; species Sinocyclocheilus anophthalmus. The sequence goes on along the minus strand of JADLZN010003281.1, from coordinate 401,833 downwards.
AAGGCGTGGTTTCAGTAACCGCAGTTAGTGTTGAAGCAGCATTGTCAGGGAGACGCTGTGTTTCAGTGCTAAAGCAAAATCACTTTATTTGGCCTTCTGGAAGTAGATGCATTTAGGAATCTTTTAGATTACTTAAAACAGAACAGCAATGCATTTTATGGACGACCGTTTCATGAACCTAGGAGAGGAGGTAATTCTGACTTTGCTATGACAATCTGGCACTTCTGAATCGGCTACCGTTTTGTTATTAGTTTAAGTATCTGCTATTGACTGTTCAAATGCAGAGTATTTTGCGATCGTGTGTGTGTGTGTGTGGATGTGTGCGATTTTTGAGAGAGTGAGCGAGCAATCACAGTGGAGTTCAGCTGTCTTAACCGTGGCTTGTGTGCTGCAAATACATATTCATCACTGTGTCTGTCACACAACTCTGTTCCCCTTTCCGGCTTTGTTTTTACATTTATTTTGAAAGATGAAGCTGAGATTATGGTAAGGGGCGTTACATTTCCAATGAGTGCTTGCGGTGTTCGGCCAATCACAATGCACTGGGTCAGCTGGCCAATCAGAGCAGACTGCGCTTGTCGGAAGGAGGGACTTTGTAGAAAACGAAGCGTTTGAGAGAGGCGGGGCATAGAGGACTTACAATAATGTACAGTATTTTAAAAATAATGTGTTTTTTGAATATTAAAGCATGTCAACATATTCTGTTACACCAAATACACAAAATAATGATCTTTTAAAAAGCATCATATGACCCCTTTAAAAATTGAGAAACCAAAAATGGAACCACAGATGCCAATAAAGACTGTACACAATGCGCAAAACCGCCAAATTTTGGAGCTACTTTTGATGCACATCATAATGTTGTTTGCAATCCAAGCACATGGTGCATTAAGACACTAGGCAGAGGTTCAATGCAAGCGGCCCGTGAGGCCTTGAACTTGAGACAGCTGGAGAGTCAATAAGAAAACGGTGCTTTTAGAAAGAAGGGACAAGATGAAAAAGAGTAGAGGGGGGATGATGTGGCTGCATGTGAATGGAAGGGGGCACGAGAGAGGGGCGGAAGGAGGGGTAGGGCTGAGGTGAGGGTCAGGGGTCAACTTGTCAACCCCCACTGCCCCTGACGGGCAGACAACGGGAGGCGAGAGGGGTCAGAGTGCACGGCTGAATGGACAAATGGTGAACACACTCCAATCGGGGGTGTCTCTTTAGCCACACGCAGAAAAGAGCGTCTTTCACACTCGCGGCGCATCCTTTTGAGGGCGTTTGAACCAGTTGAGACATTCGAATTCCTTTCAAGTTCTCTAAAAAGAGAAATTTGAATACACAGCTGCCCTGACAAGAGTCTCCCTTTCAAGAGCCGCTCTACAAGTTCACGTATACGCGTGGGCTCTTTTGAATACGCTAATGCGACTGGAGATTTCCTTTGTTGCCCGTACGTTACGACTCAAAGAAAATGATAACAAATCTTCTTCTAAATATAGACTCAGTACACGCACATGAGTGCATGTCACAACTCCCTCATTATCCTAAAACATGCACCGCTGCCGTGCCGGCGGAGGTCAAGTCCACTTACGGTCAGAGCTACGCTAGCTATTTATCTTATCTGCGGGATTAGCCGGGCGGCCTGTCAGGTAAACCACACCCCGCACCAACGGCAATGTTCCCGTGGTTACCCTCTTGGGTAATCAGAGCGGGATTTCTTTATAAAATTATGCAGCTGACCGGCACGTATACTCACCATATTCATCCTGCATATGGAACAGGGGAAGATGGATAGATGTAGGGAGGAGCAGAAGTGATGGGGTGGGTCACCTGACCTAGTTATTCTTAACAAATACATATACACAAATCAGAAGTGTCATCATGAGTAAACACAGAAGTGCATTAAGAGATTGAAAACATTGCTTTCTATACAATACTTGTGCCATTGTCAGTGTTGTCAAACCATTTCATTCTTTAAGCCAGTGAATCTCAACCTTTTGGCGTACCGGACCCCAGTCCAATTCAGAACCATCCTCAAGGACCTCCAGAACAAAATTGACACATCTATGTATAATTTGTGTCTTTGTGAGGACCAAATGCAATCAAGTATAATTCAAGTTATCTGACTTGTCCAGTATTTGGTCATATCATCAGCTATATTGGAATTTTCTTTCATGGGAACATGTCATGTCAAAATATACAAAATTTATACAAAAATGTATACTTTATACGGACCCCCTGGCCCTATGTCAAGGACCACTAGGGGTCCACGGACCCCTGGTTGAGAAACACTGCTTTAAGCCATATAACATATGATTTGGATCAAATTAATCCTATATATCAATATTCACTGAAATAAAAGCACACAAAAGGTGGCATATATATATATCATTAAAGGTAAGCCAATCACTGATACGGTCTACAGCATTAGATTTTGCAATAGAGAATTATTTTTGAAGTATGTAGATTCCGCCTGCACTATTTTTAAACGTTATTCTATGAACTCTATCATTCAAAAGTTTGGGTTACATTTTATTTTTAAGGAAATTATTACTTTTATTCAGAAAGGACACATTAAATTGTTCAAAAGCGAGAGTAAAGACATTTATAATGTTACAAAATATTTATATTTCAAATCAAATACTGTTCTTTTGAACTTTCTATTCATCAAATAATCCTGAAAAAAACATGTCATCGTATAGGTTCAGGTTTGGAAGAGTAGGAAGACCTCAGTTCCATAGCGTATTTAGTGAATACAAAAAGCATCAGCAGAAAAGCAGAATGACAAAGAGTTAACTGGAGAAATATGAAGAAAAATGGTTGTAAGGTGGCAGATTGATTTCATTTCAGGATCAAAAGAATGAAAAGACCATGAAAGAATAAAAAATAAGTGGACAAAAAAAAAAAAAAAACCTTGGGCAAAAATATAAACAAGCACCTTGACCTAACAGTGTGTACGTGCAATGTGCAACCAGCTCTCAACATTCCTTTGGACACACTTACATGTGTTGAATTTTCAATCGGTTTAAACAGAAACGTACAGATGTTTGCTATAGATGTTTGAAATTCAAAAAGAGTTCTTTGCCAATCTTTTTATGAACATGTGGGCTTGAATGTCTTTCTTTAAATTAATTTGTCCACATCTAATGTCAAAAGTGTGAAAGAGTTCGCATTGTGTGTGAATGTGTGTGTTCGGAGGAGGGGGGTTTAGGGTAAAGATGCGGTTACTTTGAGAAGATTGAGGCACAAAAGCACTCAGATTTATTAAAAGCTGCCGCTCACGCCTGCCTCCCTCTCTCTCTCTCTCTCCCACTTATTCCACACCATTGTTGCAATACCCCCTTCATTGTGTATACATTGTGGAGGGATATTAAAATTCTCCCTTCGAACCCAACTGTAACCACTACACAGCCATGGGGAAGGGCAGCACGTCCCTGAGGCCCAAACACACACACAGATACATGCACGTGCTCATTTTCATACAGCTTGTCCATCAAATTAAACTGGGTGGTGAAAAACCCGCCTAAAATCGGGACACTCTCAGTCCAGGAGCTGATATGAAATACAGGGGAGAGGGACAAATTCAATCAAACAAGCTCTGGTTGTTACGAGTCCAAGTTATTACTTAAATGGCCACATCATGGGTGTCTGCTCCAATGTAGATACTTGTCAAAGACATGCGTACGTGCTCAGAAGCCTGCACAGTGAGACCAGTTCGATCGATAAAAGTTTAAAAGTGAATATTAATTCGAGCAAGATTAAATTAAAAATCAATATGAATGCATACCTGATTCTTTTACGCTCCTCTTTACACTCCATCGGCCCTTGGTCTTCATCTAACACATTTATTCTTTCTTCCACTCGACAGCCAACAATTTCTGTTCTACATGGTGCACAGCTGACCAGAGGGCTACAGTCTCTTTCTCCCCATAATAAAATGTGTGAACCCTGACTCTTTTCCTTCAAAAGAGCGGGATTTCCTTTGATAAGGACTCAAAAAGTGGGAATGACAGTGAGGTGGAGAGAGAAAGCAAGATGGCTCATATTGTGGATTCTATAATAAGAGTTGCGTACAGGTGTAAATCTAAGTGGTTTCAAATGGGTAAATGTCTGTGACTGTGTGTGTGTGTGTGTGTGGTGAAATCTAATTCCTGAGCTTAATTAAGAGGAGGTAAGACCCTGACCTCAATGACAAGCCCTACAGCTATTCACACGCCGCTTCCAGAGAAAGAAAGAAAGATTTACAATCTGGATATAAGGCAAATGTATTTGGTGTTTGTATACATACTGTACAATCAACTAGTATAAGAGTGAAAGGGTGATGGACAGATTGAGAAATGAAGCTTCTGGGGTTTCTAACTGGTCTAAGCTAGTTATATATATCAGCTAGACCTGGGTAAACTGTCTTGGTCATGCATATTCGGGCTGGTAGACCACCCTAGTCCAGCAACAAACCAGCTTGACCACCTTAGGCTAGAAACATACTTTATGCAAGAGTGTGGATGTGAATGCATGGCCAATGCATTGCAAGCAGGTCCCACTATACATACTTAATGTGTATAAAAATATAGCAGTACGTTAAAGATTTCTTCTATTTTATACCATTATTTTTAATTGTTTGAAAAAAAATTTAAATCCATGTTTAAATGGAAAATAAATGCCACATTTTCAGTGTCGCCCTATATTTCACACACAAAATATATTTCTATGAAGCTTTTATGGCACTTTTGTTGTCCTATATTTGGAGCAGTTCTTGGTCACCATCCACTATTATTGTATGGAAAAAGCAGCGTGGAAACTCTTCAAAACTTCTCTTTTTGTGTTCTAAGAAAAAATAAAGTCATGTGTTGGAACGACATAAGTGTAAGAAATTTTAACGTGAACAATTTTTTAAAACTGGTATGAACTGGTTTTCCAACAAGAGAGGCATGGAAGCATAAAGGCACAGGTCACAGTTGACCAGCGAGAGTGTATTAACATGGCCGTACCATGTAATTTGGTTTATGAGTCTGATAAAGGTCCATCGAGAGAAAGAGAGATTGCGATGTATTGCTCCGCCTGTACAATATGACCACCGGATCCCATTTCACACAGTCGGGCCGTAATAGCGCTCAGTGTGTTAAGAGCTATCAGAAATCGGCCAACACACTGTCCCTCCAGCGATCATTACACATACGTCCTCACCTACACACCAGGTTACGCAAACACACACCAGAGCATGAAAAAAAACCACTTGGCCCTGTCAGATACGGGGTATTGGAGTCCGAATGAGGTCCATTTAGTCGGCAGTGGTCTTGATGGTGGTCTCCATCGCAGAGGTGAGGGCCGGCACAGGGGAGAGAGTGTTTACCTACATCCCTTTATTACCATCTGCTTAATGGCCTATGAATGTCTCCATGGATACTCAGGAGGGAGAGAGAGATGGATGGACAGAGATGGCTCCGATCGGAAAGGTAGGCTCTCAGCAGGGAACTCTCGTGTGCATGTGAGTGCGTTTGGCTTAATGCATGTGTGTGTATGTGTTCAGAGATACTTAGTGCAATGAGTGCAGTACTTCAAATGATTTCAGTTTCCTGTAAGTGCAACATCAAAAAAGAAAAAAAAAGACGCAACCCGGTAGATGTGTGTGTGTTGGCGTGCATCTGTGTGTGTGGAGGGTAAGCCTAGGTGTCGGGATGGGGAAGAGAGAGGTGGTTTAATACAATAAAGCATGTTGTATTGACATCTCTGTTGTGTCTATTGATTCCCGATTATGTCCCTAACAAACCCGGCTGGACATTTTGTCATTCGCAATCACGTTAGCACTGGGACTCGCTGATGTTCCCGCTCAAATCCGATCTATATACACATACACACACGCGCTCTCTGGCTGCGGACGGCAGGGCTGATCTTCCTTTATCAATACCTGTTTGAGGTTAAAACACTTTGCGGCGCATCAAACTGTAAATTTGTATCAGTGTAAACACAGCTTGCCCGCGCAGACAGACATGCGAAGGAGCCATAGACTTGACTTATCGCATTTGTCCTTTAACCTCAAGCGCACCCCTATATTCTCCTAAAGAGCAGCTACTTGGATTTATACAGCAGCATAAAACTATTTTGTGGTTTTGCTGCAGTGATTAGGCTGTGGATATATTTATTGTATAAGGCTATTATTCCATAAAAGTGACCCTGAAAGGGGTTTAGAGACTGCACAAAAAACTACAGTACAACAATGTGGTTCCTAATCACAGCACCAGGGAAACAAGGCCTAAAAATAATGGTTGACCTGTTAAACACCTCTATAAGCATTCACTCCCTACAGAGCTAAAACACAGAATACAACGGGGTTCAAAAGTTTGAGATAACTAGTGGAAATGGTTCTCATTTTCTAATTTGTATCACAAATTATATTATCAGTATTATTTTAGTGCTAGATCATTTTTTTAGTGTTTGTATGTTATCTTTTTACCTTAATGATTACATGCATTTGAGCTGCATGGACTCCACCAGTCGCCAGGGCCAACATAATGCATTTCTTATATTTTTAACAGAATGGTACAGAATATGTTTTCCCAACTGTTATTTATTAATTTGTGAAATTCTAAAACTTTTATCTACAGGTTTAATTTAATAAAAAAAACTATATGTTTTTGATGTTATCTCAGACTTTTGGGCCGAACTGTACATCTCGTACACAGCCAATATAAATGTAGATGCTTAGTGAGGGAAGGTACAGTGTTACTTACAGATAGGCATTAATGAGGGCATTGATTTTATTAGCAACATTTAACCAAAGCTTAGTTGACATTACAGATCCAGTGTTTTGGGTGCTCTGCATAGTATTTCTTTGTAAGAGTGTGTTACACAATGTGATGAAAATGTGTGAAATATCTGATGGGCAGATTGTCAAATTAGCCGTGGCAAGATAATGTTCGCAATATTAACTTTGCCGTTTAGGAAAACAAACACTGATGCATCAATAACAGTGCAGCATTTGCTAGAAAATAAATGCGTCCCAGCAGCCTAGGCACTCAAAGCTACATTATAAATATAGTGTGCAGACTATCCCAATCTCCCTGATGCCAAGATTCTACAGTAAACACACAGAGTGAAAACTGTTAGATATCTTCATGGTCATCGGTTTGGAAAAACCTAGTAAAAACTTTGAACCAATGCCCTCGATAGTGTCTATCATCTGTAAATAAGGCTGAACATAAATGTAGTTTCCCTCACACAACATAAAGATCCTCACTGCTGCTCCGCTTGTCACTCTGACCTCTGCATCATTTAATGTCAGCTGTGGCACCTGGTGTCCATTTTGAGTCTTATATTATCAAAGAAGTGAAAGGTTTAACCTTTGGCATAATTTTAAAAGCCGAAAAGGTTAAAGTCTTAAAACCAAGTGGAAGCCGAACGGCAAATAGATTCAGCTAATTTTTTTTTCCATTTAGGGGAAAAAAGTCAGTTTAAATATAAGAAAAATAGAATGTGACACATCAAGTGATAATGTTATTTCATCACCAGACATTAAAAATGCTCATTACCACACAGAACAGACAAAACAAACACACAAGTGTAAGCAAACACTGAACACAAGTACACACACAATCAAGTTCAAGTTAGATTTGAAATCAATAACGCATCCATCAATAAAAACATGAAAACATTGTTAGTACCTGTTCAAAATGAACTTGCTGCACAATTAATTGTTCACTGTAATTTTTAAGGCTCGCCGTTCATTTATTTTTAACATTGTTTTTTAAATGTAAATTTAAGAATCAATGTCTCTCATTTTCAGGAATGATTTGAAATCCCCCTCTCTCTTTTCCTCCCTAAATATCCTCCAGTTCACTAGACTTCTGGCCTAAAAACAAGCAGGCCAATCCAATTTTAACACTAACCTACCTGCATTTAAAGAAAGCACATCACCATGTGGGCCCATTATGTGGTGCAGCTTATGAAAGCTTAATGTCTGGCTCTTTGCTCATTTAGGCGCCAGTAAGTAATTAAAGGAATAGTTCACCCAAAAATGAAAATTTAATGTTTATCTGCTTACCCCCAGGGCATCCAAGATGTGGTGCCTTTGTTTCTTCAGTAGAACACAAATGATGATTTTTAAGTCCAACCGTTGCAGTCTATCAGTCATATAATGCATGGCAATGACAACAAAATCTATGAGAGTAAAAAAACATGCAAATACAAATCCAAATTAAACCCTGCTGTTCGTGATGACACATTGATGTCCTAAGTCACGAAACGATCGGTTTGTGCCAGAACCGAACAGTATTTATATCATTTTTTTTTACCTCTAATACACTACTATGTCCAACTGTCTTTGGGCGCGCACAGGCATCTGGTGCGTGAGGTGTGTACCCGCTCTGGCATAGTTTACGTTAATGGGTGTGTTGATATCCAGCCGAAGAGCAATCAACCATAACTTCAGGCGAGCAGGCTCAGAAGTTGGGAATACGTGGAAAGTCACCACTCCCGAATGAGTTCGCGCGAGAGAACGTAATCTTTTAGTTTCAAGTCGGTTTGAACAATCCTGGATAAGTGCAATTAAGTACCATTTTGATTAGCCATCGTGCCTACAAAGACTGTGCAAACAATGAGTGACGTATACACGCGAAAGATCACTTCCGGCGCTTGCGTAAACAACGCCAGAGCACGTACACACCTCACAAACCGGATGCCGTGCGCGCACTCAAGGAAGTTAGACATAGTGGTGTATTAGAGGTAAAATCTTATATAAATACTGTTCGGTTTCTGGCACAAACCGATCGTTTCGTGTCTTAGGACATCAATGTGTCGTCACGAGCCGCAGGGTTTAATTTGGATTTGTCTGTGCACGTTTTTTTAATCATAGATTTTGTTACCATTGCCATGCATTATACGACTGATAGACTGCAACGGTTAAAGTTAAAAAATCATATGTGTTCTACACAAATTTTCATTTTTGGGTGAACTATCCCTTTAAAGACTTGGGGTATCAGGGCAGACGCCATATTTACTTTTTGTGAATGAAGCAGAAGCTGTGAGGTCTGTTGAATTGGTTCTGCAGATGCAACAAAGAAAAAAAAGGCAATCTACAAAACTCTGGAAAACTGGTGATATGAAAATGTAACTTGAACTATATGGGCATAACCTTTTGAGCTGATTCTACCAGTGTCCCTCAGCCTCGTTTTCATTAACAAACAAGCAAATACATGAATAAATAAATATGGCGTCCACTTTCAATAAGGCCTATGGTGTATCCACTTTTTAGTTCTTATATGAAACAGAGTTAAAGGCAGCGGTGCCAACGCGAAGTTTTTAATTTCCTTATTTACATTTCAGTCATTGTGTGCTGGTGTATGACATGTTTAAGGTGACACATGATCTAGAAGTGGCGCATACGTTTAATCCATCTGCTGGTTGGAAAATTTCCGTTTCGTTGAACGCCAGACACTGCGCCCCTCACTAATGCAGTAGGCTACTTCAGAACCAACACTCCTTATACAAGGAAAAATACGTTGTTCTTTCATTTCAAACCTACATTCTTGGTAACACTTCGCATTAAAGGGTCATGTTACACTTTTCATGTAAATATGCCTACTATTAATTTCTATAATAATTTTGCGAAATGAGTTAATTTACATGCAGCTCCACAAATAACTGCACATATGTTGTTTATTTGTAGGCCTAACATGAAAACAACTATGCAAAGTCTATTAAAAAGTCTTGTATTCCAAAGCTTTAGTAATATTTTCTTAGCTAAGTACAGTCAGATAGTGATGACTGTAATTTAAAATTAAATTAAGCTAATTAGCCTACGTTATTTATGCCTAAAGTAAAAGCACTTAAAATCGTCAAAAGCATTATTAACAAATAAAGTGACATTCGGTCTCATCATTCTCAAACTTGTCGTTAAATTCACGCACTCGCTCCGTCTTTTCCCCCGCAGTCTGCGTGTATCGATTGCGGCGGAATCGATAAATTAACATGAATATTCCCTGAACCGGTCGTGAGAAGAGAGTCAGACGGCAGATGGAGAAGCAGATACGGAGAGGACAGAAGGATGAAAGCAGCCAAAAGAGGCCGAGACGAACCATTCAAACAAGCGCAATTATGGGCAGACGTCTTTTTAACTCAACCAGCCTTCACTAATGCACACTCAAAGTGGCACATTTTTATAAAATATATGCATACACAAACGGAACTAAAATGACCTGAACGTGATTTTTTAATAAATACAAAAATATGGATTTCATTCAGACGGTTGTCTGGGGCTGAACAGGTGTTTCGGCTCCACGTATAGATTTTTTTTATTTTCAGTGGTGAGGGGGAATAAAAAGAAAAGCTGTTACCGACATTAACCAGAGGGAGGTAAAGGTATCTCTTACCGGAGTTACCGGAGCGCAGAGGCAGCGGAGACTTGAGTCGCCAGGCGCTGAAATCAGGAGCGGTTCTCTGAAACACCAACGGCACCGGCAAAGGAACAAACATGATCCGTTGTCGTCTGGGCTTTTCTTCTATGGCCTCTTGTATTTGGCGCTTGTCTTGATTTTATTTTTCTTTGGTTGCTTATTGTGTTTTGAGGTTGTTTCTTTTTTTCTTTTTGGTAGGTTAATAGTAACTATTTGGTTTAAAATGTATAACCTAAGTACATTTCTTAAGCTATCTTTACATTTTTGGTATTGTGCCTCTCAGTCATTAGCTAGGCTACTTCTTCCTCAGGGATACTCTATCTCGGACTGACACACAGACGGATAGTCGGGATCTTTCAAGCGGTCTAAATATAATCGGAATATATAAAAATTGTTTTTGTGGTCACTTAACGTTTGTTTTGTCTTTCTGTTGGCAAAAATCCCTTAAATTATCCAACAAATTAGAATAACAGAACGTTTAAGACCTACGCTTTCAAACGACGAACCGTTGGCTGAAACTGTGACTTTTTAAAATTCAAAACTCACTTGTTGTCCTAACGGTCATAACGTTTCCTGGGCTTTGCGTATCCCGCGCGAGACCAGGTGTGCGGTCGGTAAACGTCACAATGGCCTTGCGCGCGTCGCGATCCGGTTCCACTTTGGTTTCGCTTTTTAAACAAATCTCGAGTCAAAATCGTGTTCACTTTAGTACAAAAACTATTTGGTTACATTACAATCAAGTCGCGGTTGCTGGCTTTAAAACGGTTTGCAAAGGTTTAACAGGAATATTTGGTTTCTCTATTTGGTTTCTAGCTCTCCTACTGTCTGGTTTATCTCGCGCACGTTGCATGCATTTCAAGCAGCATTTTAATTTTAGTATAAAATATAATAGAATCGCTTAATATATTTCAATAATCACGCACGTATAAGGCTACGCAGCGGTTCGATGCGCTCCCCCTTGGTTTCCACTCAGGAGCCGGCAATTAAAACGCAATCAATCGATAAATAAATTAAGGAGCAACACTGCTTGTGCACGAAATGTTAAAACTGAACGAAAAGAAAACAGCACGGTACCCGTTAAGAGGAATTCAGCTCTTTGGCTCTGTCCCACCACCATCCGTCTGTGTGTGCGTGTGCGTCCGTTACGATAGTCCCGTTATCTAGGACCCGGTAGCTTGCGAGCTCTGTCCGCCTCCCGGTACGAAAGCAACACTGAAACGAGAGGAGCAGCCGCTATACTCCCCCCGCCCCCCCTTCTCTCCCTCCATCCATCCCTCTCCCCCTTTTTTTTGTACTAATCCCATATAAGGCAAGCTATCCTGCGTATTGATCGCTTGATTACCCTTCATTATGATGACTCTGATGATCGCGGTGGGCCGCTGATCGATAGGCTTACACACATTCACCGAGTGGCTTACATCATGTGATTATATCCTTATCTACATGCAGGTATATGTCTGTGGAAAAAACAAGGGCGATATAAGCGACCAGTCTACGGAGAAACCATTGATATGTTATGGTGATTATTTAAAGTGGCGGATTATACTGTGAATAAGCAACAAACAGAACCCGATTATTGCTACCTCACAAAAGTTTCATTTGGTCTATTACTAGTCTGGGGTATCTCTCTCTCTCTCCCATTCTACCTTTCAATTCCCTCTTTTCGACACACTGAATGCTGTCAGTAATAAAGCTACAATCTATGCCGCGCACTTACACTCCAGATTATTGCCGACATAGATTTTTTAAATAGAAAAATCTATACGCTAAACATCGCAGTCAATACGGAAAAATCGAAACCTCTGCTCCTGATCCCCCCACCACCCTCGCCACCAAACTTCCTGTTTCTCTCTATCTACCTGTCTATCTATTCTACTATATCCGAGGTGATATAGCCAAGATCAATTATTGGCCAGCGTGTCATAAGAAAAATACTTAATAATCATAAAAAAACACTTATTTAACTGATTTGAAATATGCCTTAATAGCTAGGCTATTTGATTAACACAACATACACACGCATATTTTATTTGTTTCAGAAAATCCTTTTCCTGCAACACAACAGACTCACAATGGTTCCTTGAGCTTTATTGTCCCCAAGCACCCCCTCCATTTGACAGATGACATCCGCGTGTCCAACGAGCGAGAGGGGGGAACGGAAGAAAAAAAAAGAAGCGACAAGTTGTCCTTCACGAATCCCCCTCGCCTGAAAGGGCACGCGTTGCGAACCCCCCATCCAAACTCCTTCCAGACAAAAGCAATTATTTCTTGTAGAATATAGTGTGTTTTGCGCGTCTATAGCGCGGAGAAGGAAGAAAGGTGTGCAGACTGAAACACAGTTTCCAAATATGACATTTCCATTTCGTTACATTCAATGGTCAGCACATAGTCCACTACAGTATCGAATAGGCATTACGATTGGCATGCCATCATTTAAAAAATAGGGGAAATCAAATGCACAAAACTCAAAAACTATTCCAAATGTATCACTACATGCAAGACACTAGTTAAAATAGCTTGAGCACCTACTATAATGTATAAAGAGTAAACAAAATAAAGTCACTGATAAAATTGTGCACATTTTTTGACAGGAATTGATATTAATTCTGGCATCATTATCATTATTTAACTTCCTGTTGTGATTAAAAAAAAGATCATTAGAAATTATCATTACCCAGCGCACACATAAAAAGAAACTTCCTCCTGTGTGTGTGTGTCTGGGTGGGCGAACCAGACAGCGATAGTGAAAGAGTTCATTGTTAAATGGCAATGTCATGTTGACAAATGCGTTGGTTGAATTAAATTCTCTCTCATCAATAACAAGGCGCCCCAATCAATACCAGCTTACAATTATATCAACACCCCGTCTTGCTGTAACGAGCAGCTAATACCGTGGCTAGGACACATTCCCACTGTGGTGCAACCCTTGTATACAATATCAGTCCTTCTCACCAACACATGACAGATACAAAACAACCCCAGATTTCTCTTACACAACCACATACAGAATGTAATGGACCTTCTATAAGCAATCTTTGCATGTTATGCATATGTATGCCTCTAAACACAATAACAATATCTAAAAAGAGTCAACGTTTACTATTTGACCCAATGTCTACTTAATTCCTGAACGATGGAGTTAGAAGTGATTCAAGCAGGGACGCGCACACTTTCTCTCTTCAGCTGATCTAATGATCAGTGCTGACATATCGTCAATATCCAGCTCAAGTCTGCCAATACCCCTAATACAAATACATCCTCTGCGCCATAGCTCTCTTTTAACACACACACAGGGTAAAAATTGCACGGTGCTAATGTTGTCTTCTCTTTATCACCAATCGATATCAGATCTTGTCTTATTGACAGATAGCCTGCTCATCAATGCAAGGGAATGTTGGGATTTGTATTTCTTTATATGCCGGTATATAACGGATTTATCATTAGCCCTATACTTTCTCTTTGACATATTAGTATTTTTTTGCACCTTTAACATCTGGGATGAAGGGAGAAGAATAAGATAATGAATTATCAATAGTTAATAGTTACTTAAATGGAATAAAACCACAACAAATGTCCTTTTTAATCTCAGATACAGCCTAGGCTGCTTACACCATTTGTGCTTTTGTTGCTTTTCTTGCATAGCCTGCCTTACACTATAACACTCATAACACTCTTACAATATTTCGATTTCACACATTTGCTTATGGCGGCTAAAATTCACAAACCAGATTTTTTTTATTTCTTCTTTTATTAATGCATCCTTTACAGGACCCGCCACAAAACGTCTTTTCCATTTCATACAGATTCTACCATCATTCCACGCTATGCTAGTTTTAACACGATCAAAGACTTGGGAGACAGCAGCTGAAGATCCAGCAGTCAGTGCTGGTAAAAGACATCGACCCCCAAAGTGCTGGCGATGTGTCTCGCCCGCAGCGGCCTGCCGCGGCCTAATGCTATGACATGGAAGGGGCTATCAGTAGCGCGCAGACTAGCTTGAGAGGGGGAGCTGATTTTGCCCCGTCAGAGGCCTGCTGAATATGTGATCCACCGTTACAGTGGAAGAGGATAAAGCCCCAATACCCCGTCTGTGATCTTTATGGGGTGCCGAGTGTGTGTAAGTGTGTGTGGCTACGCGGAGGCAAAAGGTAAAGAGTGCGTGGGGGTGAATAAGTGTGTGCTATGTCCACTGTTTGTGTGTTAAAAATGGGTGTTTATGTATTAAATCTTACAAATCTTAATAAAAAAATCTCTATTTAATATAACATTTGTTTTCACGTATATTTAATAGTATTAATTAATGTTATATTTCTTATACTATTATTAATTCATAAATATTTCATTTAAAATTTTCAAACAGTTAATCTGTCACATACATATATTTTCAAAGAGAATTTTGTTGACAAATATAAATAATAATTCCAGGTCATTCCAATAAGTTTCGAACTCCTTTTTTGTCTAACAATGACACACTTAACAGATTCCCCTCCTCTCTCTGTCTCGCCTTGTGCATTGAGACTGTGTGTGGGTAGATTTAGAACCGAGATCAATAAGAAATGTAGAAATCAATGCACTTAGCACTAGGAAATCAATGGGCCCTAATCGGGATGCCGATGGCACAAGTCAAAACAATTAAGAGAGAAGAAAAATGTTTAACAACCTCTACTCTCTTGCTTACACAGTGAAGACGAGAGAGAGGGAGTGGGGAAAAAGGAGAACAAGGGGAGCAACGCCGATGAGATTACAGCTGGGAATCAGGAAGTGCAGAGAAAAGAGCTGAAAAGCCAAATGTTGATAGAGGGAAGTGAGCGAGGAAAAGGGACGTATGGAGTCAATGAAACGGGTGGAGATGAAGAAAAATTGAGGACGAAAACAGACATGCAATTATCCAACAGAGAAGAAAAAACAGAAAACACGGACGGGAGAAGCGAATGGATGAATTATTTGACACAAATAACGAACGAGTGCCGGCGAGAGGACTCCATTATGGACGACGGCCAACCTAAATGGACCATCACACAACTTTAAATGGTGACTAAGCAAATTAGGGTGTCAAAGGTTAGCGGCCATGTTTTTAATGCGCGAACGTAGCAGTTGGTTCAACGGTCCTATCAGATGGCCGAACACAGGGGTGCTCATCCATGGGTAAGCATGTAAATCTAGGTGTCAATCAAAACAAGGCCCAATTACAGACGCACCTTGACCAAGCCAATCGGAAGCAAAGCAAAGCGCCGTCGGCTCGCCCTATGAAAGCTACAGTGGAACAGGTTGACGTGGAGCGGGTGGGTTGTGATTGGGGGTCGATCAATAGCTGAACCCCATGCCAACCTCTACCTCATTCTTAAGGCAAAGGGGGAAATCAATGCGGAAGGGTCTATGACTCCTGACTAGTGTATGGATTGGTGAAGCGCCAACTAATCAGCGACACTATGCCTATTAACCTATTGATATGACACTTGGCAACGTGAACAAACATGCACATGACACTACATATTCTCACACTCCTTTGACATGAAGATACAGTAAACAAAAAAAATATGGGAAATAATCAAGAGATTTACCATCAATTTAATTTATTTAAAAAATTGTATTGCATTTGTATCTTAAAAATGTATGTGTCGTTGCACATAAATAAATTGCACAAACAAAATGGAAACTAAATACAAAAGAGAAAGAAGTGAGCGAAACAATACACAAGGCACGAGAGGACAAGCGCAGGGAGTGTGAGTGAGTGATAAGATGAGGGGAAAAAAAGAGGGGAAGAGGAAGCAAAGAAGGTTGTATCAAAGGAGGTTTCAGCATTAGGGGCTCAAAGGCGAGGGGGGGATACCTCTGATATTTGGGATTAGAAAACGTGGTGAAGTAGGCAGGGATTAAGCAGGAAGATGGAGAAAGAAAGAAAAAGAGAGGGTGTGTTGGTGTAGGAGAAGTAACAAAACCTAGAGGAGTGTACATACTTCGTCTGGAGAATTCTGACAGTAGTTTTTTTTTCTTTTCTGGCCTTGCATTCCCTCTTTCTGCTACCCTGCTTATTTCTTATTTGACTTGGAGGGTTGTAATATAAACAAATAATACTCACATTGCAGATTTTTCCAAATAAATTAAAAACACCAGATAAGCACCATCTGTCTTTTATTGCATTTAATAAAACCGGAATAAATACATACATAAATACATACATTAATCCGTTTTCGATATAAATATAATACTTATAATATAGATATTCTATATATATATATATATATATATAGGAATTATGTTACTATTACATACATATAAAGATATACTATCTAATATATATATAATATATATATATTGTGTGTGTTAAATGATGGGTAAATAGCATATACACATGTACCACCCACCACTACACTACATGTAGTACACTACCTGCCTTTTGTGATCGACACAGCACATGTTTTGAAAAAGACTCATATTTAGTGAGAGTCATACTATTGCGTCCTCAATTTTTTTATATATATATATATATAATATATAAAAAGCTTTCTATATACATACCAGCTCTATTTTGTGTTCAATAAATACAGGAATATTTCAAACCTCCATAGATTGAAGTGCAATTCATGATGTGACATTTACTTAACATCCTCACACAGGCTTCTAGCTACATCGGTTGTGTGTGGTTGTGTTCTCTCCTCTCTCTTAAGTGTGTGTGTGTGTGCGTGTGTGTATGTGTGAGTGTGTATTTTGGGGTCGTGGGGGTTGATGTTTAGGCACTCTTGAAGGTTAGGTTCAGTGTCAGTGGTCAAGGTCAGGTGTTAATTCATAAGAGCGAACAAGGGAGAAAGAGTGAAAATCTACTTAATCTAAAAGGACAATGGCAGAATCTGACCAAAACAATGAAAATGCACACAACACCAAAGACGACAACATCACGACTGTTAGATGATCGGCCCCAATGCCAATCGTTTCTTCTTTCTTTCTCTCTATTTATATTCTCTTTCTTTCCTCCCCTTACCAGTTTGACCACAGGGGTCAGCCTCCAGCGAATGAGGTCATTCGTCTGGGATGAAATTGACCTTCAACCCCTCAACTTGATCACTTGCCCGCATTCCAACCTGGACAACCAACCAGCACAGAGTGTGCGTGTGTGTGCATGCGTATATGTGTTTGTCGCAAAACAATCAAATCATTTTACTCGTAGAAAAACATGGATACATGTTCTAAAGCATAAATATATATAGGCAATGATAGACAATAATATCATAGCTTATTAAAAATGAACCATTCAGATACTATTTGTTTGAATTTATCTATTCCTTTTTTTTTTTTTTTAATACAGCAAAGTCTTAATACAAATCGAACACATGCACGCACACACTAGATTTGGTCTGTAATAAAAAAGCACACACAATGAAGACGCAGCAAAGCATCAATGTTGGAGGTCAATACCTCACTGACACTCCTTATGATGGCACGTCAAAAAGTCAATGATCAGCTCAAGACTAGAGAATCAAAGCTATTGATTACAAACAGACCAAACATTTCCACACTGTTTCCATTCCATGGTTCATGTGTCCGGCAAAATTCACTGAAAGTAAATCCAACCATGAGATATCATTATTTAACATCTATCAAATGCATTATTTTGGAGGAAAACATAATATTTTATATAAAAATGTTTATCTTCATGCATTATTTTCTCTTTCTATTTTATTTTCTACAATTACATAGGAAAATAAAACTTGTATTTAGTCTATATGTGATTACAAATATTACAATATTTTAAACAGTCTAGGTTAAGATCTCATTCAAAAATAGGTATCAATTAGGTATATTTACGTTATTCCAATATAAAGTCTATATCTCTGTATTTGCAATATTATATATTATTTGAATGTGTATGCAGGCAATGTGCTTCTTCACTAATGAA
Source organism: Sinocyclocheilus anophthalmus (assembly GCA_018155175.1). Lineage (NCBI taxonomy): Eukaryota > Metazoa > Chordata > Actinopteri > Cypriniformes > Cyprinidae > Sinocyclocheilus > Sinocyclocheilus anophthalmus. The sequence goes on along the minus strand of JADLZN010003281.1, from coordinate 383,569 downwards.
ATATAGAGCAATAACGACAGAAGCCGATGCGCGATGACTGACCAGCTGCCCTTTGACACTGAGGTCGTGAGCGAATGGGCTTTGCACAGCTTTGCACATTGTGTGGACAAATGGTATTTTTTAGCGTTAATGTCAGAGTTGTTTTTTCTCCTGTTTTTGTTTTGATCGTCAAAGCCTTTTGGACCAAAAGTTGTTGTTTAAGTTGAAAGATCGATACTATTTTGCAGCTTTTTGCCGAGGTGAGCGAAATACTCTCAAATATCAGGGAAAACAACGAAATTGCAGAGTCCTTCATGACACAAACATAAGATTCACAGCGACATATCCTTCCATTTAGTCATAAAATGCGACCGATATACCAGTATTAATATTTGTTAAATGTCTGGAAAAATGAATATTATTTTAAACGTATTAATCATTTAGTTTACTATGCAATCATTTCGCGTGATTTCACTTATTTTACATTAATAATCAAGATAATAATTGTCAAAATATTCATTTATTTTTTAAGCATGTGCATGCATATTATAATAAATTATTGCATTAACTATATTTCAATACTAAAACACTGTGACACCACAAAAATGATGTGCCGAGTAAATCAAATGCATGACCACTGCAGGATTTCACATCTTCCATTTGAAGTTTTTACCGACACCTGCACGTTCAGTTGTCAAAAATGGATTTCCTTTTAGTTGCTCAGTCATTTGATATGAGTACATTTATCATAAATCTAAATAAACATTAACATTAAACACATTTATTCATAACATAAATGATCAAAGCATGTACATGCATCACTCTCACCCGACGTGCGCACGTTTGTCTAACTAGCATGCATTTATTTAATGAATGCATAGGCTATTTGCATTTATAAACTCAAATATATAAATGTTCTTGTAGTTTGTAAAAAAAAAAAAGCTATTTTAAAGATTCTTTTAGTTCCTAATCGAAATTTGACGACTGAAGTTCAAAGGCATAATGATACTAAAATGAATATTCACGTTTTACATAAATTTGCGTTTATTTTAAATTCACGCTTTTAATCTGTTCGTTTTAATCTGCAAGTTTTATGGATAGCACGTTTGCATTTTGAATATGCAAAAATGCAAACATGTCAATGCATAATTAAACAATAAATGCAAATGCTGCCATATTATACATTTTAACCATTTAGTAATAAATGAATAAATGTTATATCGTGAAAACAATACATAAAGGGCAGTGCATATTGTAAGCAATGCAGGACTAATAAACTACATTTCCATTGTAAATTCGACGATCCTTAAAACTTAAAGCGCTGCACTAAATGCCACAATAACCAAGTTGTTGCAACATACGGGAAATTAATAAAGTAAATTCTACAGAAAACATTAGATTAAACACTGGAATATTCGGACACCATTAAAATATGCTACGACTTCAACGACTTCTGTTTATTCCGTTCTGAAATAAACAAGTGAAGAAGAAAAGTTTGCATGTTGCATTTGCGGAATAGCCTAATGATAAACCTTACAAATCATAAAAACTATAAATAGATTTAACATATATATATATATATATATCTATATACTAAAAAATACATGTGTGTGCGACGTTTTTTTTTTTCTTCTTCTTCTGGCAAACTCAATGAAATGTCTTGTTGCTAAATTCCATATTCATTTAACAACGGCAAACCTCTAGTTAGTCTCTGAAAATATTAAAAACGTAAAAACAATCTTATAGGCCTACCCGTGTTTTTAACCCTCAAATTATGTCTTTAGACTAACTTTACGATTAAACCCTTCAACGAATTGGTGAATGATACCAAAAGGAAAAGAGAAAGAATGAGAGGGTGAGATAAAAGATTAAGCATATTGCAAGCATGGTTACGTACGGTGAAGTAAGGTAAAATAGGGTTATTTTTGACAAATTAAGCATTATAATATCTATACACAAAATGCTCCAGTTTCTAAGATTTCCTAAATGCACAGCCCTATATAAATCATTTAATTATAACTTAAATAATACGTTTCATCGTGAAGCCCTTCACGCTGCCAATACAGCTTCCTGAAGACAGACAGACGGAGTTTAAACCTGCAAGATTTTCACTGAATCTTTGTAGTTGGGGTCAGCATGTCTCTCCCTCTCTCTTTCTCTGTCTGTCTGTCTGTCTCAACCTTCTCCATGTCGCGAGTCAGATAGAGCGATTACCCAGCCATCCGCTTCCATACCTCCAACCGGGATCGCCCGCGCCGGAGGAGGTCCTCTCGCTCCTCTCGCTCCCCTCTCGACCTGTCGAAATCCCGATGGCTGTTCGCTCTTTATAAAAGTCACAATTCCATCCTTTTAATTGATTTCTCATAATTAACTCAGTGTGTTCATCGATTTCCACTCGACGGCGCATCGGCCTCTCAATCCGGGAACACACCGGTCGCGAACATAAGGCCTTATTATTTTCGCGTTAACTGAAGCCGAATAAATATTGACCACATTCAATATCAATTAAAGCCCAACTACACTAAATAATCCCACTGGGTCCCGTCGGCAGGTGGAGAGGTCATCAAAATGGAGGGAAAACGTGTATTTTGAAACTGGGTTGTGCATTTTGGTCGTAGTTATGTGCTTCATATGTTCTGTCATTTGAAATAGATACATTGATAATACATTTAAATAAACATGGTGCTAATTACACAAACATATTCATAACAAATGATTAAAACATGCATAGGCCACACCTTTGTCTGACTTGCCATTTTCAAACAAAGTGCACCTTGATATAGCTGCCTCAAGAAGTTCTGTCATTGATGTAAACATTTGCTATTATTGAGCACAAAAAAAACAATGATTAAAACAGTTATTAAAAAACTAAAATAGCCATTGAGAAACAAACTCATTTGAATAATTTGGTGAAGCCCTCTGCTCTGAATGTCAATGGTTTGTATATGATTTCTGTGGACCTTTTAAATCATTTGAATGATTACATTAGTGTTTTTGAAAAAATGTCCAACTTCCTATTCAAACTATTAAAACAATATTTATCCGTGACCAATGCCGGTATACTAGTCGTGTGAAAGATGGGAACATTTTCAGGAGCCAGCAGGTCCAAATTTCCAAATTTAATTTTTAAAAAGGTAAGAAGCCCAGAATCCCAAGCTTTTGGAGAAACCCGGCTCAAGAACAGAGAAAGACAGGGAGAGAGCAAAGCAAGGACAGGAGAAAGGTTTATCACAGCTTTATCAAACAGGCACCTGACAGGGTAATGGTCACTAACTCAATGTGTAATTATCAGCGAGTGAGAGGGTCAATCCTGCACGTACTCTATGCATGTCTATGAAACAAAAAAACAGTATCATTTCTTTGTTTGCATGTGCATTTGAAAAAATCTGAGTGATTAGTTTGATCAACAACAAAACATATATTATCACACTTCTCATTATTGTATTTTCTTCCAAACGAATGCATTATGAAGAGCTTTTAAATATATTTTTATTAAGAAATTTACTTCTGAACAGTAAATGGCAAAAGAGACAGGTAGGCAATGTATGGAGGAAAGAAAAGAGGAGGGGAGTGAATAAAGGAGCTGCGAGGGGAAAAAAGTGAAGCGAACAGAGGAAGAAATAAGATGGTGTAAGACTGGATCAGAGAAAGAGAGAGGGGCGAAAGAACGCAGGCGGAGGGAGGGATGTAGAGGCCCCTTCTCTGTAGAATCAAAGCCCTCATGAATTAAATGCTTTAAGGCTCTGAATAGGAGGCACGTGCAGGAGGGCCTCTGAGAATAAAAAACGCTCACCCCATCTGGCTCTTTCAGGGAGAAAGAGTGAGACAGAAAGAAAGAGAGAGATCAGGAGAAAGTGGAAGATCAATGGGCGTGACATGGCGAGAAATCGGAGGAACAACCGAACGTGATATATTTGGGGTTTTGTGCGGGACTATGCAAAAACCCAGCGTTAACTAGATGAAACATTTCATGTTACTAACATGAGGACCTGAATTTGAGCCCAAGCAGACACACAAAGAGTTGTCATTACCAACCTTTAATTTGTGAGCAACCTTCAGACACTTTTTTTCCTGCGTCCCTCACCCTCCATCTCTCCTTCTCTCACTTTCCCTTGTTGTACCCAGCATCTTGGCTGTTTCCATGACGACCGAGTAGATACTGATGGGGAAGAGGGGCACATTTGTGAGGGAGCCTGAGAGTTATTGAGGGTGGGACTCCACAGACATTGGCACATCTAAAATCCATCATACACGACTTAATGGATGAGCTCTATAATTCTGCATGCATAACAATCGAAGCGCAGGGTTATATAATACTCTCACGAAACTTGCACAGTACTATTAGATATAATGTTTGCCTCTTAAAGTCATCATGAATTCAAAACGTATTATAGTTGCATTTTTAATACAAGAATTATCAGTGCACTCTGTTCCAAAGGAAAAAACACATTGGCTTTGTAATATTTCTTCTTCTTTCCTATGTATAAAATAAAGTAAAGTCTGGCTTCAACTTTGTTATATCAATATTTTTTCTGCAATTTGGTGTAGTTGCTGAAATTAACATGGCCAAAAGATGAAAGTATTATAGCTTGTAATGTAAATCATTGAGATCTTTATAACAGTGTAGGCTACTTACATAAAATGCATATAAATATAATTGATCACATTTATCATTTATCCCAATAATACGTCTTAAGATAATATTTAAATTTTTAGTTTGTGGGAGGTAAAACATAATGCAATGCAATACAACGGTAATTGAGAGATTAACGAAATAAACGTTCTTCAAAAGCCTAATGTAACATATTAGATAATACATTTTTCTTAAAATAAATAATGAATGCATGGAAATTAAGCAAACCTAAGTTGCTTCAGTCCAGTATTTGTGATCTTGAAATATTACAAGCAAAATAAAAGTTGTATTACATGCACTTTATACAAATCAGTAAAGATTTCACAGCAAAAAAGACATGTGAACCATGAGCTAAAGAGAATTATGAAATGATACTAAAAGGCCTTTTACCTGCTAAAAAAGTATAGCTACAATCAATCGGACGACAGAAGATGTGTAGCAGATTGTCTACAACAGGTTTTTCAGGAAAGTTTTGATCATGTTGATAATTTAAAAGCCTTAGAAATTTCTGTATCAATTTTATTATACACTTTTTTTTATGGTTCAGAGCTGTCAATGAAGAAAATGCAAGGAATTGAATACCTCAAATAACACTAATCAATCATCCCTTTAATCATGTGCTTGTCAAGGCATTATTCGATCACAGATAGACTACTGCACCTCAGGTCCTCTCTGGTCTACCTGTATCTGCTACACGGTCCTTCGAGCGCATCCAAAATGCTGCCGCTCGACTTGTATTTAACCTCTGGAAATTCTCTCATTTTCCGCCTTTGCTCAGCTCTCTACACTGACTGCCAGTAACTGCAAGAATTAAACCCAAGACACTGGTCCTAGCCTGCAATGCTGCCAATGGCCCGTAGAACCATTACCTAAAATCCTTCATCAAACTTGTACACCCCAGTCTGGTCACTGCGATCAGCCACTTCTGGTCACTTAAATCCCCTCGACACGAAGATTTCCTGCTCGTCCAAGTCCAGATTTTTCCATCCGTTTCTATCCTGGTTCCTCATTGGAACAAACTCCAACTATCAAATATCAGACCAGCTAACCGTTTAAAAGCATTCAGATACACCTTGACATTTTAAGCCACTCCCGAAACCCCCACACACACACGTTGTGTTTCTATGTTTTATGGGGACATTCCATAGGCATAATGGTTTTTATACTGTACAAACTGTATGTGCTATTGCCCTACACCAACCCTACCCCTAAACCTACCACAGGAGACTTTCTGCATTTTTAGAATTTCAAAAAACTTCATTCTGTATGATATCGCTTGTTTTCCTCCTGAGGACCTCAAAAATGCCCCAACAGGTCAAATGTACAGTTTAGTAACTTCCTTGTGGTGCTTTGGGTCCCCATAATGTGATAAATACCAGGTACACACATATATATACACACACACACACACACACACACACACACCAACCACACCACACACACACACACCACACACTTGCGTTATAGAACCCCTTAAAAACTTAATTAAGCCACAGCATGAACAGATACTGAATAATCAACATTAATTTCTTGTGTATTAGTTTCTTACTGGATCTTTAGGCCAAAGCTTTATACAAAGACTACTGGTAATACAGATTAAGATGGTGGCTGTGTTTTGCAGCATGGCAACTAATTTCTAGCTTGTCATTTTTTTACTAACTAACTAACCAGCTTCAAGATGGTTATACCAGTTTAATGTTGACTCTGGGAAATGGTGGTTATTCAACTAGCCAATAACCAGCTTGGATCATCTAAGTTAGAAACCAGCTACAAAACACAATCTCAAATTGTGTTTTTTGTCAACAATCGTTTTGAAGAGAAAACGTCGGCTGACACAAATTTTATGTAATGTAAATATTAACCTAAATATAAATCTAAACGGTATTTATTCAGGTAAGAGCTTCATTATCCAAGTGCTAACCAATCTATTGGTTTAGTTTCTAACAACAATATAATTTCCGTCTTGTTGACTGGAATGAATAACTTTTTAAGATTAAATCTATAGCACTATAAGTGTGATAAACAAATATAATGTGCATATAAGCATAAGTGTGTAACATTATCACCTGGTTGAAAGGATGAACTTCGATCTGAAGAAACCAAACCATCTGAACCCAATCTTGAACGTCAACTCGACGTTCAAATAATTATCAACAAGAAATCACATGATTTGGCGAGTTTGGTCGCCATCTAGCGGTGTGAATGGTTCTCTGCAAGGGTCAACGCTATGAACGGTCAGTCTCACCCAAACTAGCTTGTGAAGACTATACGGGGGCGAATAAAGGTTTGAACCCCCTACATTAAGTAAAAACAAATGTTAAGGGGGTCTTAAAAGTTGATTTCAGTATTATTAGTGACCATAAAAGTTAGAAAAAAGTAGTTAAAGCGCACTTACATGGATGCGTTCGCCTCAGAAGGTAACCATAGCAACAGTTAACCGCTTTCCGAGGGCTTTCCGTGTCGATACATTATGTATGATTGATTTATATTTAACAAGTATATCTCAGTGTTTATACATACATAGGCCTAAAGAATACATACAATATGTGAAAACGTCTTCCCTTGTACTTTAGCCCTTATCTTGTGTACTTCGTTCCTCAAATTCTTATATCAGCGAAGCGGTTTTGAAGAATATAAGCTGATTGCTGAGAACCTCAACTGATAGCAACTCACACAAGCCTTTGATATTGTTATTAGAGAATTTAAACACAAAAGTCACACTCTTTATTTGAATTGGACTGCTCTGTTGTGGCAAAGAGCACCATTTTATGGCATATGTAATCATATGTAGTCTGTATTGTGTGTGTATGCAAGTATAGAGATCAGTCAAAACATGGTTGGTATGAACATGACTGCTGTCCCCACCTGCATTCACACCCAAACACAGAGCATGTCCACAATTACTCATCACCCAAACATTACTGGTCAGCCCAGTGACCCCTCCTCCTCTGGGTGACCCCGACGACCTAGGCGCCATGGCAACCCTGTGACCTATCCAGCAGTTGCCAAGGAGACAACCTTGGAGCACATCTGACCATTGCCCCCTCCCTTCCCCCTTTCTGCTGAGACGAGGCGAGCGATCGATATTCTATCACACAGAACAGTGGAGCGAGAGAGGGAGAGGGGGAAAGGGGGAGAGAGAAAGAGAGAGAGAGAGAGATTGGTGGGCTGCATTGAGCAGAAAGATTAAAGCGGGCAGGACAGCTGACAAGGGGAGCGTGTGTGTGTGTGTGTGTGTTTCATAATGAGGAGACATATTTCTGTTATTTTGGAGAGTTGGCTCAAGGCATGTTTGAATCTCGGTTTTTAGAGGTGGGGGTTTGTGTGTGTGTGTGTGTGTGTGTGTGTGTGTGTGTGTGTGTGTGTGTGTGTGAGCCCTCTTCATCATCAAAATGAAACAGCGGCGAATGTAACAGGGAAGTCATCAATAGACTTACTGAGCCCGTCTCCTCATGTCTCTTCCATATAAAACCCCCCCAAAACTGTAGATATAATATAAATATATAACAGCTTGTATAAATATATAAGCTGTTATAGGCCCTTGGTCTCTATCAGTGTGTGCAGACAGTCTGTAAACGGGGTGACCCACACCTCTAGGTGATACGTCTGTGAAAAAGCAATTTTATTTTATTTATTTATTTACAGGAAATTTTATCTCAAATTAAATTTATGACCACCTGCTGTTTTGAAACGTTATTGAAAAACAACTTCCTCAAAATGATGAATGTTGCTCAAATATTAGGGAGTGATTTCGAGTGAGATGTGTTTAATGTGATTATTGTCGTGATATGATTTTGGGAGAAGCCACCTCTATAAATGTCACAGCGCCAAAACTCATAAAAGCTGTGAGAAAGAAGGTTATAAACCTGCGAGAGTGAATTAATGACAGTAAAACCATTAACAGACTTGCAGAGTTCAGAGAAAAGCCATTACAGAGGTAAAAGTTCTCACACTGGTCATGTTAATCGAGCGAGTAGTTTTTAGTATTCTTTTTATTAGCTGACTACAATTTCCTGGCTGAATCCTACCAGAATGTGCCTAGGTCATATTTCATATTATAATATAATATAACAATAGAGTAAAATAAATAAAAGTAATTTTGAATTATAATTTATTCTAAAATAATCTATTTTATCAAATTATTTTCATTACATTAAATCACATTTCTTACCCCGAAATTTCCATACAAACTGCAAAAATATATATTTGATTTAATCTGAAAACGTTTTATATCAGTATTTGACTAGAAACACAATTAACTGTCTGAATCACACAAATCCTCTCAAATGAATGAATGAAGAAAATAAAATCCATTTTATTTATCAAATTATTTTCATAACATTTAATCACAAATTCTTAACCCCAAATTCTCATTAATATGCTGCAAAACGGTATTTTATTGAAATTGTAAAGCATTATATCAGTATTAAAAGTAGCATATCATGGCAGTATTGTTGTACATTATTATAGTTTTAATTAAATTAAAAAGCATTGTGTCCGGAAAGGATGATTCTCATTACCGTAATACCGAAATGAGTAAATAATAATGAGAATAATGTGAATTACAAACTGAAAAGACATCTGGATGCATTCTGGGTGATATTCAACTACACCAAAACATGAAATTCACTCCTGTGAAATGACTTCTTGATATTTAAAAATGAAAAATGTTGATTTTGAACTCAAACACAGTGTGAATGCATGTTTAGGCGTCCTGAAAATGCAGTAGATTTGAACATTTGCACAAAATATTTCATTTGATCTCATGCCAGACATCAGACACAAAAAACAAACCGACACCAAGCTGAGAAAAGAGAGATCCTTCTTTTTTATTTCATTTTTTGCTGTTGTTTCACGTATTGGTACATTGCTTTTATTCCATTTTTCTGCACTTATTTAAACAATGAAATCAGAGAGAAGTCTCTTTTTCCTAGGACACAGAAAGATTGTATTTTCTCTTTTTTTAACAGGGGAAGAGGGGAAACGGGGGCGGCTAGAGCGAGGGCGGCTGCTTCACATCGGTCACGAACAGACAAAACAGACGGGGACAGAGAGAGGACACAAGGAGCAGAGCGGGAGGGAGGGAGGGGGGAGTGCGGGATAAAAGGGGAGGGAAAAGAGGAGCGAGAGAAAGAGAGAGAGAAAGGGTGGCAGTGTGCTTTGTCATGTCTGAGAAAAATGAAACCAAGCAGCTCTCAGACACACTTCTAACATAAAAAAATATCAAACAAAAAAGTTATGAATGATTAATAAATACATCTTTCAAAAATACAACAACAACGACACGGAAAGAAAAAACTCTTGAGAAAGGGAGACAGACAGGTGCCAGATTGGGGTGAGGAAATCTGTGCTCCTCTTTTTCCCCAGCAGAGGGCGAGATTCTAAATGAGTTATGATCTTTAGGTTATTTGTATTTTTGGACGGTAAAGATAACAGTAATCTAGCATGGCAGTGTTTGTACAGGAGTCCCTGTCGACTGTGACCGAGTCTGAATGCACCTGCTGGGTTTGGACAGACGTGATGCGTGACATCCATTACAAAAGCCGCGCATTTGTGTGTTTAACAGTATTAGTAAACCTTACTCCTATCATACTGGCAGATTCAGCTGTAGTCTTTGAGCAGAAAAAAAACAGGAGGTTTGTCGTCTTCCTCTGTGGTTGGTCCTCTCATCTTTTTATTTTTTATTTCAGTAAAAGGAAGGAGTAACATGGCTGTTTCTGTATTGGTGTTTTTATAGTGAAAAGAGGAATGGGTAGAATGTGAAAGAGAAAGAGAAAGAGATGAAGAAAGAGAGAGTGAGGGAATGAGGGAGAATCGATGAGTGAAGTATTTGACAATTCAGTAGTATGTCTCCTTTTCAACCCAACCTGAAATAAAACAAAGAGAGAAAGAGGATCATTCAAATTCAGCATCAGTAACATGGATATTAAAATTATTCCTTGTTTGGGCAATCAGACATTCGCAGAATATTCATATGAGGAGCATTGGGAATATGTCTAAAGGCACTTTATTTTTTGCAATGCTTCCTCAGCACTTATATGACTAAAATTGATCATGAATCAGTTCAAACGGTCAAATACAGTGAATCGATTCAAAACTGATTCAATGATTCATTTGCATCATAAACTCTTTGATGTTCACATGGGTGTCTATGTGGTATATTCAGCAATACAATTTTATTTAAGATATAAGTATATCTAAAATATATAGATATATGTGTGTGTGTGTGTGTGGTGTGTGGTGGGTGTGTCTGTGTGTGTGTGTGGGTAACTTAGCTATTTTTTCGCTAAAGTATGTTTTTATGAAAAATCTTTACATTATTTTCCTTTTGGTTCATTTAGTGAGACACAGTTTAGAAATAAATCCTTGGTTTATTTTAACTAGATATTTACTGTGTTTTAGTTTGGGATCGGTATGGTTTTTTACAATAAATTAATAGGTTTATTCAGCAAGGATGCATTAAATTGATTTTGAAGACATTTCTAATGTTACAAAAAAACATATTTGAAACTTATTTCAAATAAATGCAGTTTTTTTTTTATTGCAACAATACTACTGTTGATTTTTTTTTAAATGCAACAAACATAGACGGAGCGTGTGTAAATGCCACTAAATTGGACAAAAATGACCCTGCACAAACAAATTAAATCTATCAACGTCTGTTGCTAACAAAGTGTAAATGAATAGAAAGTGTCGACTGCGGCATTAAATTAAGATCTCATGTTGCACCGTATTTCATTTTAGGCGTTTTTACAGTGTTGCGCATTTTAACAAATCACACACATAACTGTTGAGCTTAGGAATGCAATGGCCAATCAGAAGCATTCAGATGAGTCATCGTTCAAACTCATCAGTTTTGTTGAGTGTGCGCGTGCGTTCACTGACTGAATTCCAGACTCTTGCGAATTCTCTCATCATAAACAGCAAAGCGCAGATGTACGTAACAATGTAAGTAAGCTTTAGTGATTATAACGATAGTTTTGTTTTTTTGAAAGTGCTTAAACTCACGATAGATCAATGTTAGTGATAATGTCACTTTCTATATATAATGTATTCACTGTTTTAATAACAGTGGAAAGGAAACGTTATATAATTATCAATTTCTAACGTTTTTTATTAAATTGTAATCACGTTAAATACAAATTCAGTCCCATTAAACATTTTTTAGCCTACATGACACCTATGTCTGGTCCTTGCCTAAAAAGCCGGGTTTATGATGTTTAATACATTTGGCTGCTTTTAGCCTTACCCTGGAGTTGGTTCACCCTCTGCCTATGGCAACAATCCTACTGTTTTACTGGATTTTTGATCAAATAGTTGCACCCTTGGTGAGCATTAAAGGCTTTAAAAACAATAAAAAATCCTTTCTGACCTCAAACTTTTGAATGACAATGTAACTGACTACAAAAAGCCATGGCAGAGTAAATACGTAAATATCAATACTTATATACTGAATATCATCATAAGCCTGCGATATAGCTAAAATATGTATATATACTTAGAGAATAATTCAAGCTGTGTACCTCCTGGGTTTCGGCGCAGGATAAGTTTTCGGATCTCATCGTAAACAAAAATTAAAAAGCTGTAAGGGAACGCACAGAACCACCAACTGGGCCTGAGAGAAGAAACGAGAGGAAAAAAAGAGGATTCACATGAGTTAAACTGTTGTTTCCTTTCACTATGATAATGAGGATGCACATTATAAATTGGCTTTTTATGCAGGTAACACTCACTTGAGAGGATACATCCTGAGGGCCACGTCCATGCCGGGACAGTAAGACAGGAAGGCAGCGAGAGCCGTTTCCTCAAACAGGCCGAAGATCAGGATTTTATTCCTACAAAGAACAAGCACAATCACTTAGCTCAGCTAGTCTGCTTCAGTCACTGCTTCATATTTGATTCAACTTTCTGCAAATGTGGAATCTTAGTGTTAATGGGACATGGAGAGAGATACTAACTTCATGCCCTGCTGGAACACAGAGTTGCGGCGAGTCTTGCAGATGATGACGTCGGCCCACTGCACCACCACGATACTGACGAAGAAAGCCGTGTGACAGGTGAACTCCACAATCTTCCTCTGCTCATACGTCTGACAGAAAGATTACATTTATGATTACACACTCTTATATGCTCCATGTTCGCATACACTACTGTGCAAAATTTGGGTTCAGAAAGATTTTACATTTTTTTTTAAACATGATGACTCAAGGATGCAATAAATTGATCACAAGTGATGGAAAGACATTTATAACGTTACAAATGATTTCTATTTCAAATAAATGCTGTTCTTTTGAATTTTCTATTTGTCAAAGAATCCTGGAAAAAAAATGTATCATGGCTTCCACAAAAAATATTAAAGAGGTCAAATGATGTTGCTAAAAAGAACATTATTTTGTGTATTTGGTGTAATGAAATGTGTTTATGCGGTTTAAGGTTAAAAAAACACATTATTTTCCACATAATGTACATTATTGTTTCTCCTCTATGCCCTCGATTTTTACAAAGCTCATCGGTCTGAAAAGCGAGGTGTGCTCTGATTGGTCAGCTATCCAGTGCGTTGTGATTGGCCGAATACCTCAAGCGTGTGACAGAAATGTTACACCCCTCACCATACTGTGATTCCGTGTCCCGGCCGGAGTGACGAGACAAAAACATTAAAACCCAACATCTGGAACAGTGTTGTAAATACAACTTAACCACTGATTTCTAGTCGTGTCCTCTTTTGGAAGGCCAAACAAAATAGTTTCGCTTTCACAACGAAACACACAGCGCCTTACAACAGGCGGCGGCGGCAGCAACAAACAATTACTGACAAGCGAGAATAAAAAGTTACCCTTCTTTTTTGCGTGAAACATTTGGGTGGTGTTTGCAACTCTTCCCACATCGGCAGTAGGAATGTTGGGGAGTGTTAGACGAGAGGTTGTAGGTAGGCGTGGTTGAAAGTTTTTAAAGAATATCTTTTTTTTTGAGACTTTAGTCTTTGCAACTTTACAGATCTTCTTTATACACCAAGAGCTTGTAACACTCCAAAGAGAAAAGAAAAATTGAAATCGCATCATATGACCCCTTTAACACAACTGTTTTCAACATTTATAAATATAATGATTTGGCTTCATGAGTTTCAAATCAGCATATTAGAATGATTTCTGAAGGATCATGTGATTACATTTAAAAATATTTAAATAGAAAGTTATTTTATGTTTTAATACTATTTCACAACATACTGTTTTTACTGTATTACTGTATTTGTGATTAAATAAATACAGCTCTGGTGATTTTCTTTTCCAAAAATAAACAAATAAAACTTACCAACCCCAAACTTTTGAATGGTAGTGTATATTACATTTTTATGTTTTGCTAGATTTGTTTAGATCAGTGTTCTTTTAGTATCAATGAGATTATAGATTTTATTAATGGTCTAAACGATTTGTTGAAGTTTTTAAAAAAAAATTTGTGTTAAAGGCAGTAATTTTTTTCACGTAATTTTAATTAGGTTTTTTTTTTCTTCTGTATGGTTTTGTTTTCTTGTACAGTATGTCAAAACCAGATAATTAATAGCTAAGATGGAAGCCTAAGGTCAATGACAGGCCAACACTTTTGTGTGTCTCTTTATAGAAGCATCTGCAAAATTAATAAATGTAAAATGCAATGTACCTTGCTTTGGTCAAGAGCATCTGCCAAATGCATAAATGTCAAAGCTATTCTATCAAATATGTGTATAGCTTGTGTAATCTGATGCAGTGTAGCTCTTCTGCATGTTTACCCATTGCTGTCCGTAACTGTCCTCCAGGTCATTGTTAGAGCGATCGTCCCAGTTCAGCCGGATGCCCACCAGCACACTGGGAAGCCAGCCATTCTCAGCCAGAATCACGAAATAACTGAAAAATCCTCCCAGAGCCTGAATCATACCTATATATGACAGGAAGTCACTTTTATTCAGGTCATTTTGGGTCAGTAGACCAGTTGGGCTCTTTCTACAGCAGTTTAACCAAAGCCGAACTAAAATACATTTTTTAATAATGTAGCAGCTCACTAACCGATCTGTCCATAGGCGATGCTGATGAGACGCTCGTTCACCAGCTTGTCCCTGTGGGGGTTACGAGGCTGCCGCTTCATGATGTCACTCTCTGCTGCTTCATAAGCCAATGAGATTGCAGGGACCTGAGATGGAAAGTAATGATTGGTTAATATAACAAGGGAGTGTATTTCAGAAAAAAGGTGAGAATTATAACTAGAAAAGAACAGTTCCAGTTACATTGACCAATATGTTCATTATTGAAATAAAGACATTAGATTGAGTGTGTGTGTGTGTGTGTGTGTGTGTGTGTGTGTGTGGCTCACCATGTCAGTACCCAGGTCAATGCAGAGGATGGTGATGGTTCCCAGAGGAAGAGGAATGTTGACTAAGATGAAGAACAGGAAGGGAGTGATCTCAGGGATGTTGCTGGTCAGTGTGTAAGCGATGGACTTCTTCAGGTTATCAAAGATCAGACGACCTGGGAGAGAACAAAATGTAAACAGACTTCACCATTACCTGAGTCAAAGTCGCTTCTCTCATTCTTCTGGACTGTGTTCCTGTGCTTTTCCAAAATCTGTCAAGACATTTTGCTTGCAAAGAAATGTCGTGCATATAATAAAAAATATATAAGTCATATGATTGTATTTAATATGAATTAATACATATTTCAAAATCTAAAAACTATAAAAGCCTTTTTTAATGAAAGTTACTTGCCACGAATCCGGTCCATGAACTTCCATCTGCTAGCCATCAGAGGTCACCCTTTCCAATTTCATTGACTCTCGCACTACACACTGTTGCACATCACCCCGGACTACATCCCATCATTCATTGCACTGATTACACTCAGCACAGATTGCACACAGCTGTTAACACTGATTGCACCCAGCTGTTTCATATCACTCCCTCACTATTTAACACTCACTCTGATCCCTTCCCTCTGCCGAGTATTGTTTAGCGCCTATCCGTTGATAGCTATACTACAGAGCCCTCGTTTGCCTTGCCTTGCCTTGCCTTGCCTTGCCTGTTTTCTCAGTTTCTGATCCTTGCCTGGTTTTCTGGATTTATCCCTTTAGTCTTGCCCTCTTTGATTCTGTTCGCCGTTCATTGACCTTCGCTAGCCCTAGGATTATTCTTGTGTTTTGTCCACCATATACCTGTCTGCCTCTGTTTTATGACAGTCTCGGTCTTCTCCTCAATAAAAGCTTTGCATATGGATCCACACGTTTCGTCAGCCCCGTAACATTACTATACAAAAACATGCTCAGTGTGTTTATTAATCGGTTTAAATGCCACCAACTTAATTTTGTTGATTTTATTTATCAAAGCATTCAAAACGATACTATACTAAAACTATTTGATGCATATAAATCAATAAATACAAATAACACAATTAATACAAATATTAATTTGTACTTGTTATTTTTATTAATCCTGTCTTTTGGTTTTCTGTAATTATCTGGATTGTAATTCAGATTTTTTTTAAAATGTTTATTGAATATAACCGTAACCATAATATGGTTATATTTAATAAATGTTTGATTTGAATTAATACAAATAAAAATAATATTTGATATGCTTTTTTCAAAAAGTTAATATAAAGACATTCTCAGTTGTGTTTACTATTTAATTTGAAATATTACCTAGTTTTCTTCAAAGTTGTTGTCGTTTTCAAAATATTACGCTATATTATACTATACTATAATAAAACAGTTTTTATTAATATTATTTATTGTTTTGTATAATATAATATATTATATTGTTATACAAATTATATCTATTGTTTTAGGACCTAAGGTAGACTAGCAAACACTAGATTTTGTGAAATGTGATGGCGCTCCAATTAAATAATTAATAATGAAGAACAAAGATCAAAATCTGGGTCATTGATGAAAATCTCTGGATTTCTGTCTATCTTTCCCATATCCTTTGTCTCCCTCTCTCTCTTACCTTCCTCAACTCCAGTAACGATGGATGCAAAGTTGTCGTCCAGCAGGATCATGTCTGCAGCCTGCTTGGAGACGTCTGAGCCAGAGATCCCCATAGCAACACCGATGTCTGCCTTCTTCAGAGCGGGCGAGTCGTTCACTCCATCACCAGTCACTGCCACAATGGCGCCCTAAACGACACAGAGAGTGTGTAAAAACATAAGTCAGTTGTTTCCCTTGATATTGTAATCGTGACTAATAATGAACTACAGTTAGATTTCAATCCTTTGTGTGTGTTATTTAGGTGTGCACCTGTCTCTGGCAGCCCTCCACGATGATGAGCTTCTGTTGGGGAGAGGTCCTGGCGAACACAATCTCAGTGTGATTCTTCAGCACTTCATCCATTTGGTCCTGCGAGAGATCCTTCAGATCTGAGCCGTGGATCACACAGGCTTTAGCATCCCTGACAACACACCCATGAAGAATACCAAATGAAGACTCGCTCTCTGGTTGTATCAAAATCAGACAAACTGTACAGCTGCTGTTATTTTGATAAAAAGGAGCTGGAACTATTAGACAAATCACATTATTCAGAATTCAGTCTTTTTTGCATGACTTCCCATGTAGCTAGATAATGTACCTACACGATTATGGGGCAAAATCATGTTTCTCCATTGATGGACATACAAAAGTGGCTATATTTGCACAAATAAGTTGCAAATATTTGACCCTGGACCACAAAACCAGTCATAAAGGTAACATTTTTGAAATTGAGATTTATACATCAAGCTGAATAAATAAGCTTTCCATTGATGTAAGGTTTGTTAGGATAGGACAATATTTGGCCGAGATACAACTATTTGAAAATCTGGAATCTGAGGGTGCAAAAAAATCAAAATATTGAGAAAATCGCCTTTAAAGTTGTCCAAATGAAGTTCTTAGCAATGCATATTACTAATCAAAAATTAAGTTTCGATATATTTACGGTAGGAAATTTACAAAATATCTTCATGGAACATGATCTTTACTTCATATCCTAATGATTTTTGGCATAAAAGAAAAATGGATAATTTGGACCCATACAATGTATTTTTGCCTATTGTTACAAATATACCCCAGCGACTTAAGACTGGTTTTGTGCTCCAGGGTCACATATTTGGCTATATTACAGTACACTCTTAAAAATAAAGGTTTCAAAAAGATTGTTTTGCAGTGATTCCAAAGAAGAACCATCTTGGGTTCCTCAAGGAACCTTTCAGTAAACAGTTCTTAAATAAACCTTTATTTATTCTTAATTTGAAGACCTTTTGAGAATTTTAAAATCTAAAGAGTCTTTTCTCACTATAAAGAACCTTTCGTGCATTTAAAAGGTACTATTGATGTTAAAGATTCTTCATGGATCCATCAATGCCAATAAAGAACCGTTAGTTTTAAAAGTGTTGATGTTTTACCAGTGACCTGCTTTTGAAGTTATTATAGAGAGTATTAAAGCATTTTATATTTAAAGTATAGATAAAACAAGCAGGATTCAATTTAGAATTCAATGTTCCTGAATCGGCATTCTTTGTCATTCCTAGAAACAATATTCCTATCATGCAATCATACACCGTATCCTAAACCTAGCCTACTTCTAAAAGCAAATGATTGGTGGAAAATAATATTGTTAAAGCTTAATCCCAAACCAGTAATCCGATCGGATAGGATAGGAAAACATAAACATGCCTATCCAGGAAAATCATGAGTTAAGTACTGTTAAGTACTGGCTTCCTTAGCGTCTGTGATATTTTTATCCATAGTATATTATCAAAGTATACAGGAAATTATATCAGTGAAGATACAAAATGGGACAGTGGCGTTTAAATCAGAAATTTGAGTTTTGAATATGATGCAGTAGGCTTTATAGGGTTTTTATGCTCTACCTGGGGTTGACCTGGCTGACGGGAATATTAAGGCGAGCGGCGATGTCCTCCACGGTCTCGTTACCCTCAGAGATGATCCCCACACCTTTAGCGATGGCCTTGGCTGTGATGGGATGGTCACCGGTCACCATGATGACTTTGATTCCAGCGGAGCGGCATTTGCCCACGGCGTCTGGGACGGCGGCTCGGGGTGGGTCAATCATGGACATCAGGCCCACAAAGCACAGGTTGTCTGTCTGGAAGTTAATGTCGTCTGTGTCGAAGGCGAATCCTTTGGGGTACTTGTCCTCAGACATGAACAAGTGGCAGAAACCTGGATGGAAGGAGGAAAAAAGGCAGTCAGAAACACTTTTGAAGATCCACTGTTTTGTTTTTTTCCATTTGTCTTGGATTTATATTTTAGAGTTTTTGTCTCAGGAAACCGAAAAGCACATGCACATCCAATACTGTAGTTTGATTTTCATTTCCCCCACGTCACGTATTTCTCACCCAGCACTCTTTCTCCCAGTCCTCCGAGCTCCAGGTAGGCGTTCTGGAAGGCCTCCTTTAATTCCTCATCCATGGGCTGCTCTTTGCCCTGCACCATGATGGTGGAGCAGCGGTCCAGGATGCGCTCTGGCGCCCCCTTCATCACCAGCAGGTAGTGGCTGTCAGTATTCTCATCCGTCTCGTGCACTGAGAGCTGGTGTGAAAACACATCCGAGAATGAGTGTTGATGAGAACAGAATAATCTGATAAATGTGAATAAAGATGAGCTTGTTTAATCATTCATCAGAATAAAAAGAAATATCTTAGAGAAATGGACTAAATGGACAGCTGTAGTTTTCTTTAGATAAAAATCCTTCCTAATCAATTTAATAAATTATAATTAAAATGATGGGCTAAACCAGGGGCGTCGCTAGGCCCTTTTTAGGGGGGATTTAGGGAGTGCGTTTTTCAATCAGATTCGGCAGAGCATTAAGCCGCCAGCGTCAGAGGACAAGGTGTGTGCGTTTATTGATAGATAAATAATGTAATGATATCTGCATCTGACAGAGAAACATTGTTTAAAACATCGAGTTATTTCGCTCAAATAAATAATAATGACCTGCTGCTAGCTGATTGCATTATAGACTGTTTATTAGCCTTAGAAAAAAGGATTTGCATTATGTCATTTTTTGAAGTGTTTAGAAGTGTTGAGCAAAGTGAGATTAATGTTCTTGTTATTTATTATTATTATTATTATTATTTAAATATGGCAAAAAAGAGGAATGGTTTAATATGGGGCACATCAAACATGCCAATCTAGACAATTACTGTAATCTAGGTTTGTCTATATTCTAAATTAATATTAATGAATATGATCTGAATATTTAAAATTATTTAAAATTAAATTATTCAGGGGCTGACTTGATAAGCATGCAGAATCTACTGTATAGACCTATGTTTCTGCTTACTTTAGTATACAAACAATATATTAATGCCCAGTTTCACAGACAAGGCTTAAGCATAGTCCCAGACTAAAATGCATGTCTGAGCTGTATTAACTGAAAGAAACTTGCACTGACATACTATCTCGGTAATAAATAAAAAAATAATTATAATAAATAATATACGACGCGCGAACTATAAGCTTCTCTGAAGTATGTGTTAAAATGGACAGTATTCACACAAACATGAAGTCAAATGCCCATCTGGTACAGTCTCTATAGCAGACATAGTACGGCTGAACGTACCAGTATCAGTGCATGGATCAGTGCATTCTCTTAAAGTGAAAGCACTTTCTTAATATTAATCAAACAACAAAGAAATCACTCACTGCTCCTGATTGAATAGCTTTTGTAACTTTAATAAAGATAAATTTTTAATTTATACAGTCAAATATGCAATGTTATTTTACTTTTGATTTATTCAATTTCTGTACCTAAAAAAAATGATAGACCTACCTAAAAAAAAATGAAATCCTGTTTCTTTTATTGGTATCTTTACTCTATTGTCTTATTTGGCTGTAGTTGTAGTTCGATATATTATTCTTATTTTCTTATTTTTTTGACAGTAGTTTTTGCCTATACATTACCAAAACCGTACCGAAACGTGAACTCCAAAATAACCGTGATACGAACGAACTGTTTGAAACCGTTCACCCTTAAGATATATCTATATATGATAGATATATATATATATATATTACCCAGATAGCACACGTATGTCTGTTAAAGATCACTTGATCTGGGAAGCATCTGCTGTGTACAAACATCTGACAGACGTCGGTTAGATGTTAGTTTTACATACATTCTAAACCATTAACATCTTAAAGACATCTAATAGACGTTTATTTGACATCTAATAGGAAACGTCCCATAGAAGTATTGCAGATGAGCAAACACTCTACAAAATACGTCTTGCAGATGTAAATGCAGACGTCAAACAGACGTCTCCATGATGTACGTGTGCTATCAGGGTATATATATATATATATATATAATAGAACTGTAAAAAGTTTTAATATGGTAATAAAAAATGATTGATGCACAAAGTAAATCATGACAGGACCTACAATATATATATTTTCTTACTCATTGATTTAAAATATTAACATAAATTTTATTTTGCAACAGTAAATATATACAATATTATTTTAAGTATTAAGTGAACGTTACATTGACTGAATGTTAACAAGTTAATGGAATCTGGATTCAGTCATGTCGGATACTAAACAGTAAACAAACCTGGTATTTGTTGGTGGAGTTGAAGGGAATTTCAGCCACTTTCTTGTTCTTGTCCCTCATGACTTTGACGGAGCCACAGGAGAGCTCGATGCACTTGAGAAGAGCCGATTCAGAGGCGTCCCCCGCGACATCACGCTTCAGGATGGGCAGAGAGTCCTGTCCCGCCTTAAACACAGCTCTGTTACAGAGCGATGCCACACGGGCCAGAGACAACCACGTCCCAGAGCTCTTGTCAAAGGACGCACCTATTAGAGAACACACTCGGGATCAATATAGTATCAATCTATAGCTTAGCAACCAGTCAGCCAGAACAGCCTAGAAACAGCTAGAACACAATAAATCTACATTACCATTCAAAGGTTTTTATGTTTCGTATGCTCACCAAGCATGTCATTTATTTGATTAAAATACAGTAAAAACAGTAATATTGTAAATATTTCTAAATATAAAATAACTGTTTTGTACTGTGATGTATTTTATATTGCAATTTATTTTTGTGATGCAAAGCTGAATGTTTAGCATCATTACTTCAGATGATCCTTCAGAAATCATTCTAATATGCTGATTTGCTGCTCAAGAAACATTTATTTTTTATTATCAATGTTGAAAACGGTTATTTTTGTGAAAACTGTGATGCATTCTTTTCAGGATTCTCTGATGAATAGAAATATCAAAAGAACAACATAATTTGCAATAGAAATCTTGGTAAAGTATTATTTATTACTATAATCTAGCGTAGCGTTAGTTCTGGCAGGTCATGTTAGTCAGGCTCGCATCAGCTGACTCTCAGCTTATCCCCATCAACCTATAGGAATACGACACCTAAGCAATCATATTTTTTAAGGTCCCTCAGTATTATCAGCAGTTTTCGCATTGCTCAATAGCTAATTACCCTCCTCCATCCCCTACTCCTCCTCTGTCAGTCAGGATTCAGCCTTCGGATTCTCCGTTGAATCAGACTAATTCTAAAATGTGTACTTAACATTATTGAACTTTACTGATATCTGCAATACATTTATTTTGGTTCTGTTCTGTTAACCCTGGGGTGGTTATCGCTGCTCTCCCTGCTCTCACCCATGCTAGGCTGCATGGATTCACAGGGAGTTCTTGCCCAGAACAGAACCATACCAATCCAAACTGTATGCTAATTGTCAATCATCTTTGACGATAGTGGTCCCGACAGAAATAAGAATTTTTTTAAATAATATTTGGAATTATTTTTATAGTTCGTTTTTATTGTCCGCTTTCATTTTTTTGATATAGTATAATATATATAGATATATATATAGTAATATAGATTATCTATATATATATATATATAATATATATAATATATATATATACAATATAAGCCCCGGTTGGTTTACAGTGGTTTGGTTTGTTTTTTACATGGTGTTAGTTTTATTTAAGAACAATAACCCTGCTTTGGTAACATTTGAAATGCCTTTACTGACACTACTGATCTATTTATTGCATCCTTAGCGCTTATACTAGTGACTCACCCGACTGATCTTCCGTGGTGTCGGCCTCATGGATCTGATTGTCGAACCACATGTGAGCGACAGTCATGCGGTTCTGCGTCAGGGTGCCGGTTTTATCAGAGCAGATGGTGGATGTGGATCCCAGAGTCTCCACAGCCTCCAGATTCTTCACCAGGCAGTTCTTACGGGCCATGCGCTTGGCCGTGAGCGTCAGACACACCTGGGAGACGCAAACAGAAAGGCAGAAAAAGAGAAACGGAAACAGAGGAGCAGAAATATGGAACAAAAGGAAGTGTGTGAGGCAGAAGTTGAAAGGAAAAAGAGGTGGAGAGAAAAAGAAGTACAGAGTTTTAGTGACATTACATTGTTGGTAATGTGGCACAATGCAGCCTCGTGCAATAAGGGAACTGTGTGAAATCAAAAAGAGGCTCTGAGGAGCAAAGCCAAGCACAGCAGGAAGCAGAGAGGTCGGAAACATACTCTACGCAATGTCTGCCTTTTATTATTGATGTCTAAAGGTGAGCCAATCAAAATCAATATGGTATATTCGCACAAATTCATCTTTTACTTAATAGGAGAGTCAAATTGAATGGCAAAATGAGCAGGTGTGACATGCCCTTATCATCCAAAACCCTTAAAATATGACACAAGATATAAAAAATATATGACGCATATTGTTAATTAAGGGTTCACTTGCAGTAAGGATAAGCAAAACATTTGTGCAAACCATATTTTTTCTGAGGTGAATTATTGGCTGCCGAGAACATGCAAAATGCAGTTACCAGAAAAATCAAACCAAAAATCAAGAGACTTTTAAAAATCTAAATTTCTCAATTGTTCTATTCAGCCTATATCACATGAATAATTCTTTATATTGACATTTTTGTTTACTTTTGTGCCTTTACAATGTCCAATATAGCACCCTTATGCAAACGTTGAGAGGCCAAATTCATAATTTGTTTTATTAATGAAACATATAAAGGGCAGCACAACTGTTTTCAGTATTGATAAAAGTTTTTAAAAAATATATTTTTTTTATTTTTTATCAGTAAATCAGTATATTAGAAGGATTTCTGAAGGATCATGTGACACTGAAGACTGGAGTAATGATGCTGAAAATTCAGCTTTGCATCACAGGAATAAATGACATCTTAAAATTGATTTTGAACTGTAATAATATTTTCACAATGTACCTGATTGGTCTTTGTGAGCATAAGAAACTTCTTTCAAAAACTATAAAAGCTACAGCATAAATGATAAAGGTTTTTGAAAGCTTTGACTTTTTATTATGTATAAATGTTGAAAATTGCTAAATAGTTTCACAATTTACAAGAAAACAAATTGTGTAGTTGAGCTAATCATGCAAATTTTTTTTTATGGACATAAACTTTAAGTAGAAAATAAAGGCGTTAACAATACATTTAATACCCTTATTTTTCTTCTCTTAATGAAAAAATTATGCATTTACATTTTTAAAAAACCATTACCATTTACTGTAAATATATAATTTATTATATAAACATTTATAAATATAAAATTTGCCAGTTGGGCCCAAAAAACATTAATAACCTCACGGTCAAATTATTTTTTGCAAAAAGTCTCAGCGTCCTCAGTGTCAGTGTATTTAGCATGCATATTTAGCATGCATATTTGCACTGCATTATGAATTACACGTTTCCGAATGCAGTGATGCAAAAAACCAAGCTTGACGTCTGCATAGAGTGTTTCAGGCCTAGTTGTGCATGGCAGCCAGAGGCACAGACCAGCCCCAATGCACAGCCAGAGCCCCGTCAGTCTCTGTGTGGCAGCCACTAGCTCGCACAGGCAACTAGAGATACCACAGAGTAATACTTTTTCAGATTTTCATATTGGCCTAGGATTTCAACAGTGAGAGTCTGTAAAAGAACACAGGAAGAGAAAAAGAGGAACAGACAGAGAGAGAGAGAGAGAGAGTGACAGAGTCACGAAGAGTCACAGATATGAAGGATTAGAGAGAGGGAATACAGTTCACGATGATATTCAACACTACTGGAGCGTTCACTGACACCTCACAACCACAGACCAGAAGCCACAACACTCACTAACACCATTACACTGTTACACTGAAGAAGAAATGAACCGGAGACGAAAACAGATACACACAGATTAAAGTATCCAAATATAATCTCATGGAATATGTTCAGAATGGCACACTATACTTGAACTAGAGAACTATGGTAGTAGCAGAAACTGAAGCCTGACTTTCATGAACCTGACCCGTACCTGACTAGTACTGTAAAATGAAAAGAAAGAAACTAAAGCAAAAAATTCACTCACTTTCTATTTTTTTTTCTTTTTTTTCTTTTTTATGTACCTACTACTTAACATGTGCAAAAATTTGCTGTTATGCATAAATGAAATATCAAATGTGATTTTGCAACTTCTTACTTTTTTTGGACTAATTATTTGTTTGGAATTCCATTGTGTGTGGGTTTGTGACATTATACATACTAATATATCTATATATATATATATATATCTATATATATATATAGATATATATATATGTTATGTATAACTGTATATTAATATATAATAATTATACATATATTTATATATATTTATTTCTTTTTTTTACACAAAAATACACGATATTTAAAGGTTGGGGTTGGTTTGTTTCAAATATTCTGTAATATTTGTAATATTTTTGAAAGAAGTCTCTCACCAAGGATGCATTAATTTGATCAAATACAGTAAAACAACTGACTGTTAATATTGTGAAAATTATATAATTAACTTAATGGTTCTATTTTAATATTGTAAAATGTAATTTATTCCTGCATTTTCCGCATTTGACTGCCATTTCTTCAGTGTCACATGATCATCCAGAAATCATTCTAAAATACTGATTTGATGCTCAAAAAACATTTATTTTTCAGGATTCTTTGATGAACAAAGCTAAAAATAACAGCATTTATTTTCATTCATTTTTTGTAACATTATAAATATCTTTAAATGTGACTTTAGACTTAATTTATGCATCGACTTAAGTCTAAAGTGACATTTATAGACATTAGACTTGCTGAATAAAATGATTAATTTCTTTAAACAAATCTTACTGACCCCAAACTTTTGAAAGATAGTGCAAATTTATTTCCTGACATACTATTGCCGCTTGCGATTTTAATCATTATAATATATTGTAGCACACTACTTTTGTTTTACTCAGTAGGCAGTGTGCAGTACATACTGTGAAGTATGTTAGTATGCAGTATGTCCATTCCAAACAAAGCCATGGACAAAAGAAACAAAAAAGACAACAAACACACACACACACACACATTAAGTCACAAATTATACTGAAAAATAACAAAAACAAACACGTACTTGTCACAGAAAGGCATTTAAACACTAGCAGGGACACCAATACACACTAGAAAATCCTGACACTGAGAAAGAGAGGGAGAAGTCGGGTCACTCACAGTGACGGTGGCCAGCAATCCCTCGGGCACGTTGGCAACGATGATGCCGATGAGGAAGATGACGGCCTCCAGCCAGGAGTAGCCCAGGATGATTGACAGGATGAAGAAGCTGACGCCCAGGAAGACGGCCACGCCAGTGATGATTTGGATGAAGTGCTCGATCTCCTTGGCGATGGGCGTCTTTCCGGTCTCTAGGCCGGAGGTCAGAGTAGCGATGCGGCCCATGACGGTGCGGTCACCGGTGCACACCACAATCCCACGAGCGGTACCTGACCGAGGAGAAGAGAACAGAAGGACATCACTATAATGATCAGAGCACATTATCCCAATTATCACTTGCCAACTTAGCAAATATATAAATAACAAGAAATATTGATGTAAGTTAATATTATATTATTATGTGAGAACAAAGAGTGTGTGGAGGGATAAAATGTGTGACCTATGCTGTAATATTTAGTAGTATTATTTCTAGTGGTACATAGAATATGTAACTTTTAGTTATAAATTTGGCAGTAATGTTAATTTTGCTATTACTATCCATTTTGCCTTACAAATGATAAAATACAAATTATATATAATATATCACTATCATCAAAAGTTGGGGTTGGTTTTTTTTAGGTATTTTATTGACAAGTTTTTGAAGTTAAGGGTCTCTTAAGTCATCAAATCTTTATTTTATAAAAAATACAGTAAAAGCAGTAATTTTGTGAAATATTTGTACAATTTAAAATAACTGTTCTATTTATATATTTAAATTTCTTATTTATTCCTGTGATCAAAGCTGAATTTTCAGCATCATTACTCCAGTTTTCAGTGTCACATGATCCTTCAGAAATCATTCTAATATGCTGATTTGCTGCTCAAGAAACATTTCTTATTATTACCAATAATGAAAACAGCTATACTGCTTGTGAAAACCAAATTTTTTTCAGAATTCTTTGATGAATAGAAAGTTCAAAATACGTTTTTTAAATAGAATCTCATTATTTCTTTACTGTCACTTTTGACAAATGTAAAGATTTCTTGCTAAATAAACACACCAGTTTATTTAAAAATACCACAAAAAAAATAATGTGTAAATATTTTTATTTATTGACCACAACTGCATGATATTATTTGAATATTAGATTTGACCAAATAGATATATCTTTGAATTAAAAATTAGAAATTCAAATGAATATGGCTTACATTAGCTATTTTGTTTCTTATTTATTCTTTTTAAATATAATATCCAGTATGACATATTAATGTGATGTCTTGTTTTGGAATGATTTCATTTTAACTTCACTCGGGAGAGATCTGTGCTCTAATTCCCCACATGGTAGCAGGAGAGCGCCACCCTGAAGCTGAGCTGGACTCTAAAGGAAGGACATTGTCTGAGATGTCCCTGCTGACAGCTCCCTAACTGAGCGGTGGCCATATGCATCATCTCCTGACCTATCAAAACAACTGCATTACACCACTGACAAGAGCTGCAGACACATTTACACTGACGGAGAGAGAAATCAGTCATTTCTGAGAGAGCTATACATGTAACTGCTTTCATATAAGCAGTTGTATTTGTTATAATGAATATAAATCATCATTCACAGGTAGAAAACCTGTGAAAGACTGGATTAGCAAACGGTGAAACCTCATTTGAAATTCAGCAGTGATACAGAGAAGAAAATGTCACTAGCTCCTGCTGTGTTATTCATTTGTTCAGTCAGATCTGAATTGATTAGTGTTTTACCATCAAAGTGAAGTGAAATGTATGGAAAAACGGAGTGAAAAACGAGGGTGCGAGCAATCACGTGGGCAGTAGACGAGTGGCAAGACGGGGCGCAGAAGTGAGAGGCTGTCATCATGACAACACTTTCCTCTTCGGCTGTCTTGGTAAAAAAAAAAAAAAAAAACAACGACCAGGAAAAAATAGAGATATTAGAAAAAGGGTGAAAGGAAAAAGCGGAAATCGATCGGAGAGGATGAGTTCATAAAGAACAGGAAATTAAATAATAGAGAGAGTGAGAGAGAGAGACAGCCTGGAGGAGAAAATGGAGCAGTGATGCAGCTGCTATGGCAACCGTACCCTCAACACAGTTGGTGGAGAAGAAGGCGATGTTACGGGTTTCCAGAGGGTTGTCATGGGTGCAGTCAGGTGACCTGGTCTGAGGCTCTGATTCGCCCGTCAGAGAGGAGTTATCAACCTGAAAAATATAAATATACTATATATATAATATGTAACAAACTGCTGTTGGTTGAGCAGTGTCTGAAAGTTTAGAAGCACTTTAGAATAATGAAGTTTGAGACAGATAGACACGGACAGACAGACAGATAGGCATTCATATAGACAGAAGACAGATAGATAGAGGATAGATGATAGATAGATAGATAGATAGACAGACAGACAGACAGTCAGATAGACAGACAGACAGACAGACAGACAGACAGATAGATAGATAGATAGATAGATAGATCGATAGATAGATCAATAGATAGATCAATAAATAGATAGAACAATGGATGAAATAATGGAACGATGGAATAATAAAATGACAAATAAAATGAGAAATAGAAAGACTGTAAGTGTTCATAATATGTGTAGATACTGTACCTTGCAGCCGTGAGCAGAGATGATCCTGAGGTCAGCAGGGATCCTGTCTCCTCCCTTCACCTCCACCAGATCACCACCCACCACCTCCTCAGCGTTAATCTGGAGCTTCTCACCGTCACGGATCACTAAAGCTTGCTGTGGACCACACACACACACACACACACACACACTTCATTTTCAATGTCTAACAAGTCTAAGGAGATAGGAGAGATTAGAGGAGCATTAATACAGTCTGGAGGATTCAGAGACTCAGCGCTGGGAGATAATAATTAGGATTATGACCAGAGAGGAAATCAACGGATTAAGATTATTGGAGTATGTTGGTTATTTGGGTTTTCACTTTGATCCACTCAGACTGTTATTTTGAGTTGAAAAGCACAGCTAGAAATATGCACTGCAAACTTTCTCACTTTTGAATTATAATTTGGATGAAGTAGAATTAGGAGTCTGAACTGAGGATGTTAAAGAACTTTTATGTTGTGTACCTGGGGAACCATGTTCTTGAAAGACTCCATGATCTTCGAGCTCTTGGCCTCCTGGAAGTAGGAGAAGCAGCCGGTGATGATGACCACAGCAGACAGCACGATTCCCAGATACAACTGTGGAGCAGAGAGAGAGAGAGAGAGAGAGAGAGAGCAGAAGGACAGGTTATCAAATTAATGTGGAGAAAATCCTCAGGAGGTCCCTGACCTTGATTTCACTGATTCACCTTGTTTGCCTTTGTGCCTCATTTAGCTCACAAATCAAAATAGAAGGCACTATGCTCAAATTCTCCAAAAACAGCTGAGTAGAATTTTTTTCACATTTCTTTGATGCATAGAAAGTTCAGAAGAACAGCATTTATCTGAAACAGAACTCTTTTGTAACATTACAAATGTCTTTAAAGCCAGCTTTGATCAATTTAAATCATCCTTGCTAAATAAAAGTATTAATTAATTAGTAGTGTACTAATGTTCAAACGGCTTTTTCTAGATAATTGATAAGATTTGGATCTTTCCATTCATCAAAGAATCCTGAAAAAACAATGTACTCAACTGTTTTAAATATTGATAATAAAAAAGAAATGTTTCTTGAACAGCAAATCGGCATATTAGAATGATTTCTGAATGATAATGTGACTCTGAAGACTGGAGTAATGATGCTGAAAATTTATAAGGATCATGATATATTTTACATTTCATTCCTACATTTTAGGAGATGCATTTTTGCTCATGCTAATGAAGGATGCTAACCAGTCCAACCCTGACCTCATAACAAAGTGCAAGACATTTAGTGAAAGAGAGACCGAAAATGTTTTGTTTTAGAATTAATTTGCTAAAACTAAAATGAGGGGAAAGGCTTTTTATTCTCAACCCAACCTCTTCAAAATGCTTTCTGCCACCCATGGCTTTTCTGCAATCCATATGAACTATAAAAGGAATAGATCATATTTAATACAGCATTATTAACAAAACAAAAATAACACAGATTACAAATAAAAGACTTGCTACTGAATGGGATTACTGATTATGTCACAAACATGGCCTTATCTCCTCACAGGAAAATTGTCCTAAATCTTGCACACTCTAAACTGCAGCATAACGCATATTTAGTGTAAATGTATGCTTTTGTGAGTGTGTGAGTTCTCACATTGTCATTGGCAGGCTCGTCCTCCGTGGCGGCCTGGATGGCGTAGGCCAGGAAGCAGAGGATGGCTCCGATCCACAACAGGATGGAGAATCCTCCGAAGAGCTGTCGGCAGAATTTGACCCACTCCGGGGTGGTGGGGGGTGGGGTGAGAGCGTTGGGACCATCCCGAGCGAGGTACTCCGCCGCCTTGGCATTAGTCAGACCCTTCAGGGGACAAGAGAGTGTGAGAGGAAATCTGATTCAAGAGTTCACATCAAACACTACCGCACTGCCACTAGAGGGCGATTGGCGGCACTGTGTTTTAAGAGATTTGTTGAGATCACAGTTCGTGTTCTAAAACATTAGGGTTTCAGATCAGCTCATTAAAGGGGTCATATGATGCTTTTTTAAAGATCATTATTTTGTGTATTTGGTGTAACAGAATATGTTGACATGCTTTAATGTTCAAAAAACACATTATTTTTCAAATACTGTACATTATTGTAGGTCCTCTATGGTCTCTCTCAAACGCTTCGTTTTCTACAAAGTCCCTCCTTCCGACAAGCGCAGTCTGCTCTGATTGGCCAGCTGACCCAGTGCATTGTGATTGGCCGAACACCGCAAGCGCTCGTCGGAAATGTAACGCCCCTTACCATAATCGCGAGCTTCTTCTTTCAAAATAAATGTAAAGACAGTAAATAATGTCATTAGTTTTACCATCAGTTCAAGCCCGAAAGGGGAACGGAGTCGTGTGACAGACACCGTAATGATGCAGTACACAAGCCGCGGTTAAGACAGCTGACTCTACTGTGATGTGACGCTGTCTGTCTCTCTCTCTCTCTCTATCTCTCTAACTCTCTCTCTCTCACACACACACAAACACAAACACACACACACACACACGATGCGCAAAACTCCGCATTTGAACAGTCAATAGCAAATACTTAAACTAATAAAACAGTAGCTGATTCAGAAGCGCCAGACTGTCATAGCAAAGTCAGAATTACCTCCTCTCATAGGTTCACGAAACAGTCGTCCATAAAATGCATTGCTGTTCTGTGTAAATAAATCTAATGATTCCTAATTGCATCTACTTCTGGAAGGCCAAATATAGTGCTTTTGCTTTCACAATGAAACACACACCGTCTCCCTGACATGGCTGCTTCAACACTAACTGCGGTTACTGAAACCACGCCTTCTTTCTTTGCGTGCACATTTGGGCACATTATGCAAATATTGCCACATAGTGACCTAGATATGTGGGGACGTGTTAGAACAAGCCGTTTTAGCGGGGCGTGGCAGAGTCTTAACTTTTATAAACAATATCTCTTTGGTGAGATTTTAGTAAACATATAGTACAAACGTCGAGGGAATCTATAATCATATCAGAATGTCATGTCCCCGCTCAAATAAAAATTCGTTATACCTATCACTCTTTAGACTATATTAGACGAACCGCGACGAGAGATTCTTGAGACCCAACAATCAGTCATATGTTGACTTGACACATCTTTTTTTTTCCCCTCAGAATTTGGGTGTGAAATTGCCTATCTATATTTTACGAGCAGTTTTTTATATGTGGTATTTATTTTTTCTGGGTTAACCACAAAAAGCCCGCCCCCTTGTTGTTATGATCCTTATCAATTCCCCCATACGCATTTCTTCCCCCAATACTCGGAATGCAATGGGTTATTTTTATCAATTTGTGATTGACGTTTGGTTACCAGCAGATGCATTAAACTCATGCAGGTTTGGAACAGTTTGAGGGTGAATGATGACAGTTTGGGTGACGTCCCTTAAGTGTTTTGGATGAGGCGAATGCTGTTTTAAAGGGCAAGTTACAAAGTTTACATCTGACATAATAATCAGAAAATCTATTTTTATTAATTATTATTATTTAAATAGTTCACTGATGCGTTAGACAAAATATTTTAAAACATCAAAATAAAAAAAGTTATCAGACTTTTTTTTTTGAGTATCATATCTGATACATCAGGCTTTTGTCTTATATAATATGATATAGGAGAATATGGAGCCCATAGTTGAGGAGGAAACACCTTAATTTTATTTAGAGGCCTAACTGAGCAAACATGTTGATATTTATATGACCAGTAAGATGAAATTCTGATGTTGTAATATAAATCAATGAGAAGTGTATCAGTATCAATGAACAGTATATCATACATAAAATGCATATAAATGTCTATTGTCACTGTATATCTCCTAATAATATGTCTTAGTAAGATGATATATAAATGCTTAGTTTATGATCAAAGCTCTGTAATTTTTACTACAGGGGAAAACATAAATAAGCAAATAAAGACCAAGGCTGCATCTCATTGCTAGATTTACTTGATCTTAGTGCTGCATTCGACACTATAGATCATGACATACTCATAGAACGATTACAAAACTATACAGGTATTCAGGGGCAGGCTTTAAGATGGTTTAGATCCTACCTGCCCGATCGCTACCATTTTGTTTATTTAAATGGGGAGTCATCTCAATTATCACCAGTAAAATATGGAGTGCAACATGGATCTGTCCTAGGTCCTCTGCTATTGTCAATAAACATGTTGCCCCTTGGTAATATAATTAGAAAATGCGGGATTTGTTTCCATTGTTATGCTAATGATACTCAACTATATATCTCAACATGTCCAGATGAAACTTCTAAATTATCTAAGCTAACAGAGTGTGTTAAAAATGTAAAAGATTGGATGACCAATAATTTTCTCCTATTGAATTCGGATAAGACAGAGATATTACTTATTGGACCAAAAAGCAGTACACAGAATCTCTCGGATTACAATTTGCAACTAGTCCACTAAAGGAGGTAGAGCTTTTTCGCATTTGGCTCCCAAACTCTGGAATAGCCTTCCTGATAACGTTCGGGGTTCAGACACACTCTCTCTGTTTAAATCTAGATTAAAGACACATCTCTTTGGCCATCTCATAAGATCCTCATTGAATTTGGCTACTGCGTTTATCTGATCAAATGTACATTATTATTCTTTAGCTTGGGTTGAACAAATAATTTTTGCTTGTTTGGAACAGCAGCTATGCTAATTATGTTTGTATTTGTTTCTCGGTTTCTGCTGGGATTGACATCCCGTGGTAATTAGGATTTACACAAGCTTCAGTCTGGATCCAGAACACCTGAGAAGAGATGATGCCAACCCCTCAGAGGACCTCAGATGATGCCAATCCTGAAACAACATACAGAACTATACCAAACTTTGCTGTAAGTTTGATTTCAACATATAATCATTGCTGTTGATAGTGTTCATCGTCTGTTTGATTATGTCATTAACTTAATTTTACCATACATTTCTGTACATCAATTAACAGTCACCAATGATAAGCTACTACTAAATATATTGTAAAAACGTAATTTTCTGTAAAGCTGCTTTGCAACGATTTGTATCGTGAAAAGCGCTATACAAATAAACTTGAATTGAATTGAAGTAATAACATTGTAGCATTAAAGATTAAAGGGAGTCAGTCAATATTTAAAAAAATATAAAATGCGGGCAAAATAAAAATCTCCATTGACATTGCATGTAATAAACAAACTAAGAGACATTTTTCAAAATATCTTCTTTTACGTCCCACAGAAGAAAGTCATACAGGTTTGGAATAACATAAGTGTGAACAAATGATGACTGTTTTATTTTTATTTTTGGGTGAACTATCCCAAAAACCAGGAGACGACCAGAAGATGTCATTTTATGTGAAAAAGTAGAAATATTTTGAGAAAACAAAACAAAAACAAAAAAACAATATAGGCAATTATAAGAATAGGACACCAGAGTAGCCTCATCAGTGAGGACATGGACGATTTAGTTCAACTAAACTTTAGCATAAGATTTACCAAGATAGAAATCCTTAGTCTTTTGGTGTATCGGCATCAAGTTATCTTTAGCATCCAGACAAATCCACAATTATGAAGGAAATTTAATTTATTCAGGAGAAAGAACCAGACAGACAGTCAGGAAAGCCTCTTTTCTGCAATCTCAAATGACAACCAGTGTTCAACTCCACTTCACTTTGATGTTCCTTTTCATAAGATTCTCAGAATATTACTACTTTAATCTCATAATACTTTCATACGTTCTTATAATTTTAACTTTATTCCATAAATATTACTACTTTGATCACTAAAATATTAGGACTTTATTCTCAAAATAATGCCTTTATTCTAGTAAAAAGCCTTTTGTGAGACTATTTTTAAAAACATCATTCTTGTAATACTATTTTGGGTTTTAAGATTTATTTTAATGTTGCGCTACAATGCCATCATATGAAACATCTGGCTTGTTGACATGATTTAAGAAACTCACCTGTACAATGTCAGTGCTGTATTTTCGGCATACTTCTTCAATTGACATCTTATGCTCTGTCTGGGGGGGAACAAGTGTTTCTATAGAGTCAACCGGCCACAAAGATTGAACCACAACCTTTTGATTCAAGGCAAAGAAGTTTTTGAAATTCAATACAGTATGGTGCACTTAAAATTCATTTATGAGGCACTGAACTGCTCATCCTAGGAAGCACTGTGGCTAAATTACATAACCGAATCAGTATGTAGAATATAAAATTATTCCCTATAGGTCACTGATAGTAAGTATTAAATACATAATGCATTTGAAGTTTGATACAAAAACTTGAAGATGTATGATATGTGTCGATGTGTCTTACCAGCGGTACTTCCTTCTTCAGGTCATCCAAGTCTTTCCCTCCCTTTCCCTTTTTAGGAGACTCCTTCTCATCTTTTTCCTGCGTGGTCGCCACGCGGTAGCTGTCCGACCGTCCATACTGCAGGAAAAAAAAATTGAATTATTTTTTCAACTACAAAATTAGACCTAAAATAAAGCCAGCTGGCAATGGAACCCATTTGTTAACATAATGTAAATGAAATAAAAACATACATGAAACCTATTAGATATTAGAACAATTTAATATATTAACATATATATATATATATCTAGCCCATACAAACATGTATGTTTATGCATGCAATACATTTTTGGACATACAGTATATGTCATGTACATGCATATCCATTCTAAAATCCATCAAAACATGTTGATATATAAGTAAATACAAAAGATAGACATGTATTTGAGAACATTATTACAAAAACATACTTAGTCAGATTTTTTGCATAAATGTTGTTTACAGGTGCATCTCATAAATTAGAATGTTGTGGAAAAGTTCATTTATTTCAGTGATTCAACTTAAATTGTGAAACTCGTGTTTTAAATAAATTCAAGCACACAGACTGAAGTAGTTTAAGTTTTTGGTTCTTTTAATTGTGATGATGTTTGCTCACATTTAACAAAAACCCACCAATTCACTATCTCAACAAATTAGAATACTTCATAAGACCAATAAAAAAAAATTTTTGGCCTTCTGGAAAGTATGTTCATTTACTGTACATGTACTCAATACTTGTAGGGGGGCTCCTTTTGCTTTAATTACTGCATCAATTCGGCGTGGCATGGAGACAATCAGCCTATAGCACTGCTCAGGTGTAATGGAAGCCCAACTTTCTTTGACAGTGGCCTTCAGGTCATCTGCATTTTTTGGTCTCTTGTTCTCATTTTCCTCTTGACAATACCCCATAGATTCTCTATGGAGTTCAGGACTGGTGAGTTTGCTGGCCAGTCAAGCACACCAACACCATGGTCATTTTAACCAACTTTTGGTGCTTTTGGCAAAAGGTGCCAAATCCTGCTGGAAAATGAAAAAAGCATCTTCAAAAAGCTGGTCAGCAGAAAAAAGCATGAAGTGCTCCAAAATTTATTGGTAAACGGGTGCAGTGACGTTGGTTTTCAAAAACACAATGGACCAACACCAGCAGATGGCAATTCACCCCAAATCATCACAGACTGTGGAAAATTAACACTGGACTTCAAGCAACTTGGGCTATGAGCTCTCCACCCTTCCTCCAGATCTAGGACCTTGGTTTCCAATGAAATACAAAACTTGCTCTCATCTGAAAAGAGGACTTTGGACCATTGAGCAACAGTCCAGTTCTTCTTCTCCTTAGCCCAGGTAAGATGCCTCTGACATTGTCTGTGGTTCAGGAGTGGCTTAACAAGAGGAATACGAGAACTGTAGCCAAATTCCTTGACACGTCTCTGTGTGGTGGCTATGATGCCTTGACCCCAGCCTCAGTGCATTCCTTGTGAAGTTCACTCAAATTCTTTGAATCGATTTTGCTTGACAATCCTCATAAGGTGCGGTTCTCTCGGTTGCGTGTGCATCTTTTTCTTCCAACTTTTTCCTTCCACTCAACTTTCTGTTAACATGCTTGGATTCAGCACTCTGTGGACAGCCAGCTTCTTTGGCAATTAATGGTTGTGGCTTACCCTCCTTGTGAAGGGGTTCAATGATTGTCTTCTGGACAACTGTCTTCCCTATGATTGTGTAGCCTAGGGAACCAAACTGAGAGACCTTTTGAAGGCTCAGGAAACCTTGGCAGGTGTTTTGAGTTGATTAGCTGATTGGCATGCCACCATATTCTAAATTGGTGAGATAGTGGAATTTGGGGGGTTTTGGTTAAATGTGAGCCAAACTCATCACAATTAAAAAAACCAAAGACTTAAACCACTTCAGTCTGTGTGCACTGAATTTATTAATACACGAGTTTCACAATTTGAGTTTGAATTACTGAAATAAATGAACTTTAACACCACATTCTAATTTATTGAGATGCACCTTGTAGATAAATAGAGTCGCATATAGAAATAAATAATACGGTTCACATATATGCGTTTCTATTTATAATACCATAAAATTATCATATACAGGCCGTTAACGTATGAACGTTAGAAACTTGTACTTGCAAAAATTATACAAAACAAAAATTATATATAGTGCATATAATATATATATATATAAACATAAATACATGCACACAAAACACACACACAGAATATAATATATAGCAATATCTCTCTTGATATAGGGTAATACAGTATATGTCATATATTACATTTCACTCTGGGAATTCAAAACAATAAGTAACTTTTTTTTTTTTTACACATAAGCCAGGCAGTATGAACTTTCAAAAAAGCTATAGTTAACCTTTTTATTAGTCAAATAAAATCTATTCTAGCATATTTACTGCCAAAACATAGCTAGCATACAGTATATGATGACATTATAAAAACGAATAAAAAACAATGGCTATATTTTACATACTATATTTTTGAGGCACAAAGAGTAGCAGGACATTTCCCACAAATGACACAAACAGGTTCAGCTTCATAAACCAGAGAACTTGAATAAAATGTGTCCCAGCTGAAACTGCAATACTACCATGAACACACAGATGGGCTCATATTTAAGCATCACTCAGCACCTTCTGCCGCACTGCGAGAGACACACGGGGCAGGAACTGAGGAACCGATGCTTTCCATGACTGAGGATGAGAGGGGAAATGCCAGCCGGATAATGCTTCATCTACTATCCTGCTTATCTTTGAAAACGTGAAGCTTTAATAGGAACCCCATGTGGGATACGGGGGTGGTGTGAGCACGGGGGCCATTGAGGGTGGTCTAGTGCACTTTAATCCACATTAGGGCTTTTCATTGATGTGGCATCCCCTGATTTGCCATGTGTGCTTCTGTGACCTATTTTAGCTTGCATGCACAACCAGATGGCATTACTGTCAAATCCACCATTACAGCACACCAGCGTGCTCACATGATAATGTGCAATCCATAAATGATTCTGATGGTAAAGCTGGTTGATAATATAATAAAAAAATATATATAGATATACATATAATATTATTAAAAGAATAAAATATGATTGCAGATTGACAATGTCTAAATGAACAACGAAAGTAGTGCTATTTACTTTTACTGTTGAAGGACATGACACTGAATTAGTCATATAGTCATAAATAGTTTAGTCTTATAGCAGATTTTATTTTTTAAAGGGGTCCTATTATGCTGTTTTACAATGTTTTGAATTTGTTTTGGGGGTGTACTAGAATTTGCTCTCATGCTTGGTGGTTCGAAAAAAGCATTATATTTCACATAATTTACATTATTAAAATAAATTTCTCCCCAGGCTGGCACAAACGGCTCAATTAGTTCCAAGCTTGATGAAGGTACTTTTTTTAATTTTAGTCAGTGTGTAGTGTGTATGTTTGGGCATAAAAAAGATCTAGAAAGTTACAAATCTCAAAGTCCACTCCAAAGGGATATTTCGTTTTTAAAAAAATCCCTTTTCAAGAACTACAACGAACGGCTAGTTTGGACTACAGCGTTGGTTTCCGGCTTTGTGATATCACAAAGTGGCTCAATGGAATATCATTACAAAGAATTCCCGCCTAAAGAAATTCGAATGGTTGGGGGGTGGGGAGGGCGAGGTTGTGGTTAGAACACTTGTGAGTGAGTGCATCAGACGAGACGACGAAGAAGAAGTGCTGTTGCAGAGTTAGTGCATCAGAGAAAACCAAGAAGAAGAGCTGCTGTGCTGTAGCTTCACATTTTCGGCATGTCTAGAACAATTCTTACAAGTACAACACAACGTAGCTGGACGCCACGGACAGACGCCGAACAGCGCCGCCGGTGTGCCTACACTCACAGAAAATAAAGTATTTTAATTTTAAAGACGTGGCACAACGCGACGCTGCGCTTCTCATCCGGTGCGCGACCGCCTGAAACGCTTTTTTTTCACCTCCGTGCCCAAACGTCTTTGTTTGGGCTTCCAAAAGCGGATGATGTCAGGAAACAGTGGTTGCAATTTATTTTTTAACTCTGTTCCTGAGCATTATAACCCCAATTTGCTATTGTGTGCTGCACATTTTACTGAGGACAGCTTCCACAACATGAGGGAGTACAGCGCCGGATTCCCAAAAGCAACGTCTAAGCTGTTCGCCAATCACAATGTACTGGGACAGCTAACCAATCACAACACTTTTTGTTTTTCGGAAGACGGACCTTCATCAAAGCTGGAACTAATCGAGCCGTTTGTGCCAGGCTGGAGAGAAAGGTATTTTAATAATGTAAATTATGTGAAAAATAATGTGTTTTTCGAACCACCAAGCATGAGAGCATGTTCTAGTACACCCCCAAAACAAAATCAAGACTTTGTAAAAGAGCATAATAGGACCCCTTTAACCAGGCATGTGCACAGGTAGGGCTCAACCTGTGCAGAGCACATGCCCTTTTTGCCCTTACACTCCAAATTGCCCTTTTTTGGTGATGGTGTTTTTTTTCCTTCAATAAATCAATGATATTGGCCACCCTTTACATCTGTCTGTCTGCTTTACAAATATTTAGCTAATGAAAGGTATTAAAAAGAGCTTGTGACTAAATCTTGTTGGATCCGCTCAAACTGTCAGTAAACCTCATAACTCCACCCCCTCTATCTTGACTGAATGAACTGAAGTTCCAGAGCAGGTCTGAGCTAGGTCTGCAAGGGTAAATAAAGATCTTGTTGTTTGAATAAGTACAGCGTTTTCTTTACGCAAGAAACACTATGTCTATAAAGGCTCAT
The DNA here is from genome assembly GCA_018155175.1 of Sinocyclocheilus anophthalmus. Lineage (NCBI taxonomy): Eukaryota > Metazoa > Chordata > Actinopteri > Cypriniformes > Cyprinidae > Sinocyclocheilus > Sinocyclocheilus anophthalmus. The sequence continues at coordinate 343,719 of JADLZN010003281.1, read as the reverse complement.
AATTTATGTATTTGAAACTGAGCGCCGTGCCCATATAGCTACAACAAACACCTGGTAATGAAAATGTAACGCCGCCGTTTTAATGACGGACAAAATGCACATTTGCACACATTCACTGGTCAAAACCCCGTAACTGCATTGAGTTTGACACAAAGCCCCTGAGTGATCCTCGTCACCTAGGTCAAATACATTTTGAAGAAATTTATGATTGCTGATATACACTTAATTTATTAACATTTAATCATAATATATGGTCGCAAATTCATGTTTACGCTGTTAATATGCATGTATTCTAGATAGCTAATTTTTTATCTAGTATTCTATACTCTCCGCTCGTCTTCAAATGTATTAACGTAGTAAAACATGGTTTTATTACAATAATGTTGTAGTAACCAAAAAAAAACTTTCAAATCAAATCACTGTGAAATCTTTATATTTTATCATGCATAATGTAATGCATTATATATACAGTGGGGAAAAAAAGTATATAGTCAGCCACAAATTGTGCAAGTTCTACCACTTAAAAAGATGAGAGAGGCCTGCAATTTTTCATAGGTATACCTCAACTATGAGAGACGAAATGAGGAAAAAAAATCCAGAAAATCACATTTGAGGATTTTTAAAGAATGTATTTGCAAATTATGGTGGAAAATAAATATTTAGTCAATAACAAAATTTCATCTCAATAATTTGTTATATACACTTTGTTGGCAATAACAGAGGTCAAACGTTTTCTCTAAGTCTTCACAAGGTTTTCACACACTGTTGCTGGTATTTGGCCCATTCATCCATGCAGATATCCTCTAGAGCAGTAATGTTTTGGGGATGTCGCTGGGCAACACGGATTTTCAACTCCCTCCAAGATTTTCTATGGGGTTGAGATCTGGAAACTGGCTAGACCACTCCAGGACCTTGAAATGCTTCTAACGAAGCCACTCCTTCGTTGCCCGGGCGGTGTGTTTGGGATCATGTCATGCTGAAAGACCCAGCCACGTTTCATCTTCAATGCCATTGCTGATGGAAGGAGGTTTTCACTCAAAATATCACGATACATGGCCCCATTCATTCTTTAGTTTACACGGATCAGTCGTCCTGGTCCCTTTGCAGAAAACAGCCCCAAAGCATGATGTTTCACCCCCATGCTTCACAGTAGGTATGTGTTCTTTGGATGCACACCCCCCCCCCCCACACCCCCACACCCCCCACACACACACACCCCCCCTCAGCATTCTTTCTCCTCCAAACACGACAAGTGAGTTTTTACCAAAAAGTTATAGTTTGGTTTCATCTGACCATATGACATTATCCCAATCCTCTTCTGGATCATCCAAATGCTCTGTAGCAAACTTCAGACGGGTCTGGACATGTACTGGCTATCAGGGGGACACGTCTGGCACTGCAGGAATTGAGTCCCTGGCGGCGCAGTGTGTTACTGATGGTAGCCTTTTACTTTGGTCCCAGCTCTCTGCAGGTCATTCACTAGGTTCCCCTGTGTGGTTCTGGGAGTTTTGCTCACAGTTATTGTGATCATTTTGACCCCACGGTGTGAGATCTTGCATGGAGCCCCAGATCGAGGGAGATTATCAGTGGTCTTGTATGTCTTCCCTTTTCTAATAATTGCTCCCACAGTTGACTTCTTCACACCAAGCTGCTTACCTATTGCAGATTCAGTCTTCCCAGCCTGGTGCAGGTCTACAATTTTGTTTCTGGTGTCCTTTGACAGCTCTTTGGTCTTGGCCATGGTGGAGTTTGGAGTGTGACTGTTTGAGGTTGTGGACAGGTGTCTTTTATACTGATAACAAGTTCAAACAGATGCCATTAATACAGGTAACTAGTGGAGGACAGAGGAGCCTCTTAAAAGAAGAAGTTACAGGTCTGTGAGAACCAGAAATCTTGCTTGTTTGTAGGTGACCAAATACTTATTGTACCGAGGAATTTACCAATTAATTCTTTAAAAAATCCTACAATGTGATTTTCTGGATTTTTTTCTCATTTTGTCTCTCATAGTTGAGGTATACCTATGATGAAAATTACAGGCCTCTCTCATCTTTTTAAGTGGGAGAACTTGCACAATTGGTGGCTGACTAAATACTTTTTTGCCCCACTGTATATTACATAGCTAAAACATTATTTTTCTTCAAACATAATGTTATTTAATTTTGTGTCATAATGTATATGTATATATATATATTAGATATATTTTTAAAAAAACGAGGAGAGTACACAAGAGCATTCACAAACACAGGACCCTACAAATAATAATGACAACTACCCAGGAGGCCCATTGTTATAGCCCACTTTACATCTAGAAGGCCAGATATCCTTTGCACTGTATAATGTCAAGCTATCATACCATGTCCTTTTTCCATGCCAAGTCTATTAGTCCTGACTTCCACCTTTTGAGATTTAGAAATTAAGTAGTCTTTAAAAGCCATGTCATTATAATAGTGTATAACATGTAGACCTAAGAAACCCTATATATATATAGATTAAATCCCATATTGGCGGGAGGGTGAAAAAATGAACCATTTTTCAGTTTAAGGCACATGCCCCTCAAAAGGTCGTACACGGCCCTGCCTTTAAGCTTAAGTAATAAAATTACTAAAACTAAAATGAAATAAAAATAAATGAAAGCTAAATAAAAGTATTATTTAAAAAAAAAAAAAAAAAATGAAAAAATTAATACTAAACTAATATATATATAATATAATAACAAAAGTTAAAACTGAAAATATAAAAATAAAAATCTAATTCAAAATACTAACAAAAACTATAATAGTATCTCAAAGATACAAAAATCATTCCTCGCTGTGTTTATCGTTATGTTCAACAGGACAGCATTTCTTTTGTTTAAAAAAAAAATGAAAAAAAAGTGCTTAAAAATAAATAAATAAACCAAAACACTACAAAACACAAAAAGGCCAAGATTGTAGCATCCTCGTGGCCGTGTGTTGAAACAGTTTGACCATCTGTCAAGGGTTTTTCCTCTTTCTGTCCTCTGGGTGAGACGGCAGTGCAGGATTAAGTCTGTTTACTACAGTCTGGATTAACCTACTGAACAACATAATCCTGCTCCTGCTTTTCTCTTATTCATACATTCAATCACTCAGATGCTTTGAAATACACTATACTGTCTATTTTTTATATTTATATTGTCTTAACTCATCCACTCGCTTTGTTTATACTTTGCTGTCTAATGTAGTCCAATCATCTTGATGGTGCTGCCTGACACTGGTACACTGTGTTCTTGCTGTATCATGAAACATCATCTATTTGCTTGTCTGCGGTTCTCTCTTCATTGCTCACGCACACGTGCATTACAGTTACAAACTCAGTTATGACCCTGAGATCAGACGTGGCACACGTGCACATTCATGTCCAGGGCCATCGCCCGCAGTGCCGGAGGATGTGTGGAGAACTGTAGCTGCTCCACTTTAGTAAATCCAGTGGGGTTTGTCTCAGGCCTGATTAAGATTACGTTCTCCTAGAGAGACCCACAACTGAACTGTAAGAGGTTTCTGGATGAGAGCTTGACCATCATGTTAATACTGCTCCGGGTGTGTGTTCACGGTGTGTGTGTTCACTGCTGTGTGTGTGCACTTTGGATGGGATAAATGCAGAGCACTAATTCAGAGTATGGGTTTCCATACTTGGCCACATGTCACAATCCCTTAAATAAATATTACAGGAACAGTTCACTCAAAAATGAAAAATCTGATTAATTCACCCTCATGTCAGTCCGAATGTGTAGTCTATGTTTTCTTTATCATGTAGACTGGCACCAGAGTTATTATTGTTAACTAAAACCATAAAAAATGTGTTACTCATATAAAATCATCGTTAACTGAAATAAAATGTAAATAAATGTACTTATTTTATTTCAGCTAGTTTCCAAAGCAACAATTTTGAATTTTCAATGTTTAACTTGATTACTTAAAACAAAAAAAAAAAACAAAAAAAAAAAAGGACACAAATCATAAAAGTAATAACAACATATTTAGACAACAAAAGACAACATAGACAACAAAACAAAAAACCTGAAAACACAGCAAAACTACTAAAACTTTAACTAAAATGAAAATGAACCGATACAAAAATAAAATTCAAAATATTAACTAAAACTATTACAGCATCTCAGTTATACTGAAATAACTCTGGACTACACTGTAAAAAAAAAAAATTCATAAAACACGAAAACATGGCCGACATTGAGACTACCTCTAATCTCTCTCTCTCTGTCCAAGGCTTCATCTAATGACTTTGAGGACATGGAAACACACAATGTACTGTACACACAGTAACGGATTACACCCTAAAGAAACCTTGCTTCTGGATAACTATGCATAAGACACCAATAAGACAAAGCACACATAAATGTTGAGACTAAATGACTAATTAAATATTAGAGCTATCCATTATGTAGCAGCAGAAAAGCTAAAATCATGTAGTAAGAGAATGATGGGGTGTTTAATTTAAGTGCAACTTTAAGAGTCCAGAAATAAAGCATATTGTGCATGCATTAAATTCGGCGAAAAAGGCGAAATTAGTATGTTAGTATGCAATGGATTCCTAAAGCATGGGTGTGAATTAAATAGTCTCTGTTCTGTATGTGAAATATTACTTTAGCTAAAATGTGTCTGATAACAAATGTGATGCACACTGTAAAAGATCAAACTTGTACATAAAACAGATTGTAAACAGATTATTGGAGTACATGTTGCATGAATATACTATTTAAGCCTTTCTACTTCAAAATGTCATGTTTAGTTCAATGTGTTATTTGCTATTTTTGTTTGTTCAATTTTTGTAAATTGTTCGTGAAATTTACTGGCAATTTCTCTGTAAAAATTATTTTGACACCAAATTTGTTCAGCGTACGTGTCAACTTTCAAAATCATTTTTTGCATTGTGTCATTATTTTCATAATAGCTCTCCCCTCAAATTCCTATTAGCATAATGAAAAAAAAATCATATAAATAAATGAATAAATATAAATAGATGAGCACAAATATGCTCAGTTAATAAAAATCTTTGCATACGTTTTACAGTCATACAGTAAAAATGACTGAATTACAGTAATGGGAATTAATGAACATTTTAATTGAGAATAATAATAAATGTGCTCATTTGAATATATGAAGTGTGAAATTCTACTAACAAATCTTGATGTAAACTTGAAAAGAAATTACTTGTGCGTTATATTTTTATTCCATACATGTTTTACAACTTCCGTGTCGCTAAAAATGCCATAATACGTTTCGAAACTAAAAGTCTTAAGTAATTCGAATTTAAATGCATAATTTTAAAGTGAATTCATTCACCACACACACCAGACAGTTGATACAGTCGTGGTCACTGTGGTTTGCTAAATATATAGGAAAGCAACCTTGGCATGGAACAAACTGATTAAAACCTGCTATTGACATTTGAGGGCCAATCAAATAAGCTTGCTGTCTGACCTTGAAGGTCTCACAGGATATGACATCACATCAGCGTCTGGCAAATTGACTGATTGCGTATCTGCTATAGCTTTGCTTCATATGACCCCGGGCTTTGACACAAAAATAAGGCTTGATTGTGTGCTTTAGTGGAAAGTACACACACACACATACATATCCAAAATCACTCAGTGAGAAAGATCTATTGAACAGCGTCCTTTACACAACCATCTATTATAAGACTTTTCACCACCAGTCTGTTTCTCATTCACAGATACACAATTATCAGTCATGCAACATGTAAAATTATTTAAACAGCTATTTAAACCCCATTGTTGCCATTTTTACTTAAACAAAAAGTGATTTATTATCAAAACAAAATGGTGACAGACACCACAGTGAAATTTTAGAAAACCAAAAGCAAAAGAAACCACATTTCAAACCCGATTTCACACTAGCAGATGACATTTCTGCTATTCTAAGCATCCTAATCACCTGCAGTGCCCTTGAAGCCTTCAGACAGGCTTGTGTCTTTGGCTGCATGTCCCAAGGGCATCGCAGAGTCACCCTCCAAGAAACATTCACGTCATAATAATTGCAGACAACCCCGAGCACCTGCGCCTCCTACAACTGCCTCACTGCTGTTCTCAAGGTGACACCAGGTAACAGCCTGCTGTTCACCTTTCCTGCCCTGCACACCTCATTCCCTTACTGTATCAGCCCATCTGTGACATCATTTCAAAGCTCAGAACATTGGCTATAGTGGAATATTATCATACTGCACTATACTGTATACTGCATTCTATAAATAAAAACTAGCAAGTGAAACAGAACACATTATGGAACTATAAACATATCGTTCATTATGTTGCATTAATAACTCGGGAGTAATTTAATTCAAATTTGATTCAATTAATTTAATTAATTCAATTTAATTAATTCAATTATTATTTCTGAAATAAAAGTAATTTACCTTTTAATTGTAAAAACATACTATGCGTTAAGAAATTTGGTGTAGAATCAATTTTCACTCAGAAATTGCTAGCAAATTTCACAGTTAATTACAAAGACACTGCAAGGAACATATTGAATGAAATCTATATATATGAAGAGTTAATTTGCAAAAACCGATAAACGCCACTTTAAAAAAAATGCCACACACAATTTTCCACATATAGTGCGAGCTGAACCCTAAACACGTTTTGTCAAAAACGGTTTTGTCCTGTTTCAAGGTTTCGCGAGTTCACGTTTTACTGCAGAAGCCGACAAGCGCCCTTGTTGTTTTTGAACAGAAGCCGATAAGTCCATTTTAGCGAATCAGCGCGCTGTATTCAGGTCAGGTGACAAGGCTACTTTCACTTTTAAAAGAAGTGCTAGCTGAGAGGAGTTTCGTCAAAGCTGAATAAAATTGATCGAGGAAGGATAATTTCGATGAACCTGTGATATCTTCTTCAGGGCGAAAAAGGAAAATAAAAGCTGAAACGTTTTCACGGAACCTTGCAAAAGAAGCGCGTTACAATGGTGAGGGAAAAGCACTATGTATTGCGTGTAATCACATCCATACACTTTATGATCACAACAACAACAACGTTTGTCAGGCATCTACATGTCATCTGAAGAGATTACAAAGATTAAACCAGTGTTTTTTAAAACTCTAAAACATGAAATGTGGAGTTATTAAATAACAACTATTGGAGTTATCTGCTTTTGCTATAAAACAACTTTCATATGTAAAAAAAAACATAATTTCAATGAACAGAATTTTGGAAATTACCGGATTGTTTACGTTATTATTATTTAATCAAAACAACCCAACTGCAGTTTGATTGACATTACTTGGAATGGGCAATAAAAAAAAAATGATTTCTGAAAAAAAAAATATTAATGGAGTTATCGGTTTTTGCAAATGAACTCTTCACACACTGTATGTAGTAGCTGTGCATTGTGGGATACTATATTTTGCACTTACTATGTCTGAAATCACTCAATTGCTCTCTTACTCACTACAAAGTGAATGTCATTTAGTGCTGTATGAAGATAATAAGTAAACAATAATAGGTATACTTACCGAACTACATAGAGACAGTAATCAATATTTACTCATTCAGGTTTTTTGTTCATATTGATTATAAATACAAACAACTGCCAACAAGTAGTATTATGAACAACTGTACATTATTATGAGTGTACAGGTGTTCCATGTTTGCGAAAATGAATACTGTACACACATTATACTGTATATACTACATTCTGTACACTGTAAAAAAAATGTTTTTTGAGGTTGTAAATAAAACAAAGATTTTTGGAATACATTTGATAAATACTATTAGTAAAAAAACTATGGATATTGAAAGCGGAAGAGAGCACTGTTCTTACACTCCCCCACCTCCATTTCCTTGCGGTGATGAGAATCAAACCCACAACCTTTGGGTTACAAGTCTGACTCTCGAACCACAACCAAAACTGCCCAAGTTGTCTACATGAATTATTTGTAAAATTTACTGAGTGAAACTAATTTAAAGTAAATTATGCATATTCTGTTCTAAGCAGTCAGTCTCCAAGAGACATTCACCTCATACAAATTGCCAGCAACCCCAAACACCTGAGCCTCTTACAAATTACTCACTCAAGCCTCTCTCAAGGTGACACCAGGTAACACCCTCCTGTAACCCCATCATTCACTTTCCATGCCCATTTTATTCTCCTCCAGCATCACTCCATCCCCACCACCCTCTCAGTCCCCAAACCTTCAATTTGGCCCAGCGCATCTTTCCAATCACGCAGCCTCTACCTATTGATTGATTGGCTCAAAGACCAATCAATCATCAGCGACTGCGAATACGGCCCCGCCCTTCCGTCATCGCCGCCCTCGTGGCGCTACACAGACCAATCGCGGTTACTTGTTCGGGAATTTCCACTCTCGTTGATCAACCTCCACTTTGACGCAGTCACCGACCGTCGAGCCCGGTTACCCCTCCGGGCATCACGACCGATATCAGCATGTCAAAACAACACAGAAATCGAGATACAGAACCTCGCGTGCGATGGAAAAGGTATTGTTTGAAAGAGAACTTTGCGTCACAACATCACCATTCAATTCCAGATCGAATGATTTGTTTCTTTTAATTTGAATGTCAGATTTCCAGTTCTGGTTATTGGAAGGTCGCAAAATAACAAGCTAGAAAGGCGCTTGGTGTGACTAGAAATTAGAAATATTCGCGCTTCAGTCGTCAGCAGACGTCCATTTTGACGCGGATGGCCGCGCGTCTACTGACCAATTGGACTCTCTTTGGGATTTAATTCTTGTCATAAATGTGATAAGATGTTGGATAGTCGGCTGTGAAACTATTGAAACGGGTCAGTCCAGACGCAGTCATCCCATATCCATACGCTCCCCCACCCCTATCTGTGGCTAACGCCTTTCATTTAGGAGACTGAATTTCTCCTCAGACTTTCCAGACTTGCAAACGACGTATAGCCAGGAAATAATTGTGGAAAACTCACCTGGTTAAGATTTTATTTTCCTAGTTGGTAAACTTTGCTGCCGTCATTCATTAAAAGCAAACATAGTCCATTTATAAATTGGTGGATTCTAAAAAGGTATAGCAAATGTACAAATCACGACTACCAAAAATGATCACTTTATGGCCATGTAAATTTTCTGGTGTCGAGTTAAAAACAGGCGTAATCCCGAATTGCTAACCTCAAACGATCATTACTGCGGTCGTCAACGTTATTTTCCTGACGCGCTGGCATGGCACGTTTGACAGAACGAACAGAGGCGCAAACAGAAACGTTATAATCATAAAGTGCTTCTGAATATGTGTTATTATGATATCTTACCGGTATGTATTTGAAACATATTAGTTATCGATGATAATTTTGATATTTGATATAATTTTGCGTTTACCTCAGTGCGTGCGCCTTTTTTGCATTGAATGAGAGTAGCGCCTATATATTCCATTTCTAGCGTCTATTCCAAACGACTTAGATTATGATATTATGCTGTATATACCTAATATGCCAATATGTGCATGTCAATTCACCATATTCTTCATTTGTTCCATTGAACTGCATCATGACGCATCGGACTGGGTGCAAAAATGAAGCATTATTTGACGCAATTGCCAAACGATCGAGCAGCGTTATTTCACAATGTCAGTGATGTTAAACCCGCAGTCTAGGGTTAAAACGCCCACAGTATAACTGATAAATGTTTGCTTAACATTTACAATGTTTTTAGTAGTAAGCAATACGTTAATTGAGAGATAAATGCACCTGTTTAATGCAATGTTTTGCCAAAATACATACAGACACGTTCACACACAAATCTCATAACCCCGAATAATTCTGAAGATGCATGGCATTCAAAATGGGCAAGCTTTTAAAATAGATTCTTACCCCCATTTTGGAGCCGTCAGTCGCTGTGTCTTCAGTCAGTCAAACTGCGTTTGGTTTCAGTCAAGCGGGAGAGAAGAAAAATTAAGCTCTTGAACGGACAACGACGGCCAGCGTTTGAACGACCCTCTGTCTATAAATTAAATGTATATATTCTTGAAGATACTATGCATAGTAATGTATTACAGGGGGTCTACATGAAGAAAAAACTTAAAGAATGGCCCAAGCTACATTGGTTTCTAAAAGCACATGTGGCAGCCTTTGATATAATGATAGAAGAGCATATGCAGCGCAGAGGATTATAAAGCGTCTCTGGCTGAGAATGATGCCGGTGAGATGAAGAGCCGACGCGCCCACTCTGCCTCTCTGTGTTCCTCCGCCGCTAGTGCTTCGAGCCGCGGCACGCACTTCTTATCCCTCCGCGAGCGCCAGTAGCCCTATAAACGCATGTAATGTACAGACATGCCAATGAGATAATGTTCCAGAAGAATCTGGTTATATTAAGAGGATTTTACAAATGTGCATCTCCAATGAACAATATCAGCAGACATTTGTTTGATTGCCTACCTGATTCTAAGATGGATTATTATGCTGAATCATGGCCGAACCACTGGACAGGCTAATGGACATAATATTTCACAAACAACTAGTAGCCTTGTGCTATACAGTGATGCTTTTGGCATCAAAAGAATGTGGAGTCCGTAAACTTAACAAAACACATCCTAAAAGTTCCCATTGTCAAGGACTGTCATTTATACTGTTATTTATACTGAGATGCTGCTGCGATATATTCAAAAATCAAGTTTCTTTATTGGCATCTATGGTTCCATGAAGAATTCCACAATTTCCTTTCCATTCCACAAAAGGCTATTTACAGTGGATAAAGGTTCTTTAGATTATTAAAATGTTCTTCACACTAAGAAAACATTTTTATTTTAAGAACTGTTCACTGAAAGCTTCCTTGGGGAACCAAAAATGGTTCTATGGCATTGCTGTGGAAATATTTTGGAACCTTTATTTTTAAGTGTACATTGCTTTTCACATCTTATTTTAAATAAGTTCAACAAATGATCAAAAGTTAATTTTATGGATGGCACTGTTGTCTGTGGCCAATGCACCAAAGCAGCCTATAAGTGTCATGCCCCTGGACTGTCTGTGTGTGTTTTTGTCCCCATGTGCTCCCCGTGACCCAGTTTCTCCCTTGTTTGATTGTGTTAATTTGATTCAGGTGTGTCTCCTCTATTACCCTCGTTTAGTATTTAAAGTGTTGTCTGTTCTATGGTTCCTTTGTCCAGTCTGCCTGTGTTTCCCCTTAGCTATTAATTAAAGACTGTTATTCCTGAATCTCCTTCATCTCCGTAATTCCTTGCTCCTCACAGTAAGCAACCGTGGCAGAACACTGGACCAACAAAAAATAAGTATATTGCGTGTTCCCCTCCATTTGTTTTCTGTGTTTTGTACAGTGTTTTATTTTACCCTATGGATCCCCTCGCTGCTAAATTCACCGCCCTTGCCCGTAAGGACCTTCCCATCTTTGAGTATGCTGTTGAGTTCAGCCAGCTCACTGTTCTAACAGCGTTGGACGACGCAACACTGAACTCACTGTTCTGGATCGGGGCAAATTACCATTGCCCCGTTGATCTGGAGAGTGTCCGGCCCCGATCCAGAACACAGCCCAGCCCACCATCACCCCGCTGTGCGAAGCCAAAGCCCGAGCCCACCTATGACGGAGAGCCCGAGACCGCCACGACTGACGAGCCATCACCCAATGGCACGACAGAGCTGAGGATCGCCGCAGAGCCGGAGCTTTTCAAGTGACGTCAGACCAGGTGCGAGAGCCAGCTACAACGCTCGCCACGAGGGAGAAGGCCGTGGACAGGGAGAGTGCGGAGAGAAGCTCCGCCCACTGCACCATGGCTGAGGGTGATTGTGTATCTGGGACTGCTGGACTTTGAAGGGGACTTAATAGACTGGGAGGCAGATATATATGCGGACATGCCCATTCTCCTCTCACCTTCCTCGGACTTACCAGTCTGCCAGCCTTGTTGTTCCCCTGTCTGACACGCTCCCGGTGCTGGGAGTCGCGATTTGGTGTGTGTGTGGGCAGCGCACACCAGCCCTGAGAGCCCGGAGGCTCAGAAATGCCCACCCACCCTCCTGCTCCTGCCTCTGCCTCCTCCTGCCTCCTCCACCGCAGTCGTCTGGCAGCCCCTTTGCTCACCCTCAGCCCACCATCTGTTCGGTGCGAGCACCACGGGTCTGCCCGTCTCCATCGTTGGCATGGCTGGAGAATCCCTTGCCTTCGCCTCCAACCTTTGACGCGCCATCCGGGAGGGGGGCGAATTATCATGCCCCTGGACTGTCTGTGTGTGTTTTTGTCCCCATGTGCTCCCCGTGACCCAGTTTCTCCCTTGTTTGATTGTGTTAATTTGATTCAGGTGTGTCTTGTCTATTACCCTCGTTTAGTATTTAAAATGTTGTCTGTTCTATGGTTCCTTTGTTCAGTGTTATACATCTAGTGGTGCTACATGTGTCTCCTGCCTACCTGTGTTTCCCCTTGGATGTTAATTAAAGACTGTTATTCCTGAATCTCCTTCATCTCTGCGTTCCTTGCTCCTCACAGTAAGCAACCGTGACAATAAGCTCTGTAAGACTTCTCAAACTTATTTTGATTCTCAGCACATGTTCCAAAAGATCAGCCAATTTAACTGCATTATCTGATCCCCGAAATGGATTGAATCTCAAAGCTGTGTGGGTGTATTACAGATAGAGAAAGACAGAATGAAACAGAGAGAAAACAAATAATATTTCAAAAATATAATAACGGACTGAGAACAGTAAATTTGATGGACTAAAGGTTTTTTAGGCAGTGTTGGTTGTGTGTGAGTGAATGTTTCTTGCAGTGAAAAGGAGATGATGCTATATATTAGACATAAAACTGGATATTTGTGATTGTGTGTATGAGGGGGGAAGGCAGATAAGGGCAAACAGATACAGCGATCAGGTATTTTTAAATGCAGCGAGAAAAAGTGAGTCAAACACAGGTAATGAGAGAGGTATAATTGAGCTGTAGAGACAAAATGAGTCGGCCATCTAATCAGAGTCTGGATCGAGAGAGAGGAAATAAACATAAAAAAGATGTATAGACAGAATAAAATGGATGAAACGAGCTCAGGATGATAGGAGATTTCACGCGTTTCACCATGCAGGTGCTAAGAATAGATTAATGAGGCCTAAAACAATCAGGGTCACACCATTTATCTGAGAATCACATTTCCAGGATGGATCTAGAAAACTTTACTACAGCAGCATCATTTATCACCATCAGTGATATCAAATAATTGTTATTAATATTTATATTTATTTAATCAGCTCATTTACTTAAGTCAGGAACCTATGGAATACCGTTTCCGTAATTGCAACTTTTTTTCCCGTAATTGCGAGTTTATATCTCACAATTCTAACTTTATAACACACAGTTGCAACGTGCATGACACAATTCTGACTTTATAACTAGCAATTGCAAGTTTTCTCGCAAATCTTATAAAATAAGTCACAATTGAGAGATGTAAAATCACAACTGTGCAAAAAGTCAGAACTGTGAGATAAATAGTTGCATTACCTTATTTTTATTCAATGGAGAAAACAAGCTTTCATAGCAAACCTCACAATGTGGTAGATGTCAAGTAAATCATTTTATATTTTTGGTTAAACTTACCTGATCTTACCTTTTACTTAAAGGGTTAGTTCACCCAAAAATGAAAATTAGCTTGTTGTTTTACTTACCCTCGAAGCATCCTGGGTGTATATGACTTTCTTTTTTCAACGAATCCAGTCAGAGATATATAAAAAATTGTCTTTGATCTTTCAAGCTGTTTAATGGCACTTAGCGGGTGTTGCAGTTGAACAGTCCACAAGTCGTCAAATAAAGCTCGCGCATTCATAATAAAACGTGCCGCAGACAGCTCCGGGGGATGAATAAAGGCCCCTTCTAGCGAATTCATGAGTATTTGTAAGAATAATATCCATATTTCAAACGTAATAAACACTTTTCTCTCACTTCCGCTGACTGTCATCCACTGAAGCAGTTCCGGCGGATGACGTAGCATGTCGGCGTTGCGTGATTAGTGACGAATGCGGAGAAAGAACAAAACAAAACGCCAGTCACGAATTAGAAGTACAAACCGAAGATTTGCAAAGATTTTTTTCGATATAAACCAAGAGGAGACTGTTTTTTCTTTGCTAAAGTAAGGAAACGTTGCTTCCTTTGCTCCTATTAAACAAACTCGCGAGACTAGCATTTCACGAGTTCACACTTACATATAATGAACAGAGTAAAGGTTATGTGTATTTGGCATGCTGTCCGGGGAGAGGGCTCCGAGCTCGGGTTTAAGCCCGGACCCAGAGTGCTCCCCACCGTGCTGGGGTAGGAACGGGCTGAAGGTGAGGAGTCGGGGAGGTGGAGGGATGCTGAAAGACTAGAGATAATGCAGGTAAGGCTGCTTTGATTATTTATAGGGGTTCTCTCTTGTGCTGGTTGGATAGATGGTGTAATTACTGATGATGGCCTGGCCGTGTAAATTATCTGCGCGTGCTCCTCCCGAAATTTGTTAATAAAACATCACAGAGGCGTGCGTGCTGCGTATACGTCATACGCCTTCCGCCGGAACGGATCCGCGTATGATAGATAACGGAAGTGAGAGAAAAGTGTTTATTACGTTTGAAATATGGATATTTTTCTTACAAAATCTCATGGATTCGCTACAGGGGGCCTTTATTCATCCCCCGGAGCCGTCTGCGACATGTTTTATTATGAATGCGCAAGCTTTATTTGACGACTTGTGGACTGTTCAACTGCAACACCCGCTGAGTGCCATTAAACAGCTTGAAAGATCAAAGACAATTTTTAATATAATTCTGACTGGATTCATCTGAAAGAAGAAAATCATATACACCTAGGATGCTTCGAGGGTAAGTAAAACACAAGCTAATTTTCATTTTTGGGTGAACTAACCCTTCAATGCTTAGATGAACATATTTTCTTCAAAAAATATAAGCAGTGCTAGTGGTGGTCAATCTGTATTTACATAAGATTAACCGAAAGATACTGTGCAATCAATAACATTACTTTCCAACTGTGTTCTCAAGGCCACATGAGAATGCACAGTGCTGCAATCAATAAATCTTTTACAGTTGTTTATAACAACCCGAGCTTGCCATTCACATAATCTGTTTATGTCCCATTGAGTCTGGTAAACAAAGTTCTTCTTTTTCAGAGAACAAATTAGCTGACAGCATCCAAACCACACTATACTTAACCTCTTTCTCATTTCATCCTCCATCAGGTCCCCATAGCAACGGCTGCTATGTAACCTTGCCCCCTAATCAAGCTGGAAAGATATTGAGAAAATGATATGTGGAGATGCAGTCGGGGGGCTGAAGGACATGTTTAATTAACCTCTCCAAACCAAAACTTCTAATTTAAGCAAATACTTCTGAATTTTGATTGCTGTAGACGTTTCAGGTAATGAGGCTAATCATTCGGTTTAGCATGAAAGTGCAGTTAAAAACAGCTTCTGTTCATATTCCTTTGGCTGAAGTGCACTCATTCCGTTGCCTAAGACTATTGGCTCACATTATTCTCCTTTTTCTTTATCCACTCTGTAAAACCCTGCAGCTAGTGGCACATTATATATTTATGCAATAGATAAATGCTTTATCGATCCCTGAGATGAAATGTAATGGTATTTACTTCATAAGAGATAAGAGTTCAGTTAGAGCTTGACACACTGAGCTATCATGAACCACAGTGTTCCTTATACACACTCAACTAACATGAGTCATTGCTACATCTATTTTTGTCTCTGTCTACATGTGCATTCAAGACTGTCAAAGTTTGTACAACTTTATATGTAATGGGTACAGTGGTGGTGTCTCCATTTGTAGATGCCTAAACATCTTGCCATTTGTCCAGTTGGATTCCACCTGCTGTTTTATATGCAGCTTCTTGCATTCTTAATTTAATTGCCCATTGCAACTGTGCAATAATGTATTGTCCACATACGTTAAACATGGCTTTATAAACACGGCTCAGGCTTTTATATCTACCAAAATGTCATAAATGTAGTAAAAGTGAATGCATACTCAAGACATCCTCTGGGGTTCATCAGACTGGTGAAACTCTGGAGCAGTGAATCTCAACTGGTGGGTTGCAACCCAAAAATGGGCAAGGAGCCTATATTGTTTCTAGGATCTAGGAAAGTAGGGAAAAAACAATGTTAAATGCAAATAATACAATGCAAATAACCATATACTCACAGTTAACATAACATATATTCACCAGGCTCAATTTGTCAAAAAGATTGACCACCACAAAGTCCATATTTTGTTAGTACTGCTTTTAGCTTTGATTATATTGTGCATTAGTTGTGGCATTGTTTCGGCAATGTCATGCAACATCACAACATTTATTCCCATCAAGAGCTGCATTCATTTGTGGTTGAGATCTTGTATGACAATGGGAGAGTCGAACCACTCTGTAAAGGCGACTCCAGCACATCCTAAAGACTGTCAATGGGGCTATGGTCAGGGCTCTGTGGTGGACAGTTCTTACATGAAAATGATTCATGCTCACTGAACCACTGGTTCACAATTTGAGACTGAAGAATCTTGTCATCCTGGAATATAGACATGGGTATGTTTGGTTGTTTAAGAAATGAAAAGCTACGCACTGTATCAGTTAGGGTTAAAAGAATTGTTGCAAAGCATACAATATGCCAGCATTAAATTCAAATGGCGATTTTGTTTTGCCCAGGTAGTGTGTGTGTAAACATGATGTAGATCACAATCGTTTCTGCAGATTGCAGTTTGTTTTGTGTGGTGAGAACATATTTAAACACCAAATAATCAGTTTTCCTAGTCAGACTATTGACAGCATATTGTTGGGCATGTGCAGTCCTTAGTAATTTGAATGCATTTCAGTCTTCATTTTAAGGATTTTTGAAATTAAGAATTCTGTGTTGGGTTCTGAAGCAAAACCAGCAAAACCAACTTCTGGTGTAAGTACACAAACAGGGCAGCTCCCTGAATAACTTATAAAGCTTTCTGAAGACCAATTTCATGGTGGCTACAAGAAATTGGAGCTGAAGCTAAGTGCTTAATGGATCCCATACTAGAACATTAAAGGCCTATGACTGCTCATCCACATGTTAGGGAAAAGTTTTTGAGGCATTTGAAATATTTATTGAAGTTGAGTGAACAACGGAATATTTTAAGCACCTTTAGTTCTACAGTGGAGCCAAATCTAAAACAACACGAGGAGCACTCTTGAGGAAACAAAAGGATTTACAGACTTACAGAAAACATTTTGGTCAATCTTTACGAGATTTGTGCTTCAGAACTTCAGATTTACTTAGTTGTTTTCATATTTAGTCTCTAATTATAAGGATACATTTTCATGCAAGCATGGTAAGGGTTGAAATGATGTCAACTAATGACGCAACACCATCCTCAACAGCTCAAGACATCGACAGCTCTCTGGTGCTAATCAATCAGCTTGGGTGTCGTGACTGTGACTTGAAACAGCAAATTAGTAGTGTCGTATGAGTTCTGAAGAGCCTTGAACCACCACCACATTTGCAAATGTTGTCATGAGTGTAATTCAAGTAAATTGGGCCACATTTTGTCATTAAAGTCAGCATGAAACAGAGTGGCAATGCACGTATAATCCAGGTCCCTTATTTTGGCATAGATCCAATGTGAAATTGTTTCAACTGAGAATAAAATGAAAAGTTGGGTGGCACTGTGATTGTGGTAGATGTCAGGTGAGTGACAAATTTGGCTCGGTGTGGAGGTATGTCTTGCCCTGTGCATGGTGCCCCAGTAATACAGATGAAATGAGATAAAGAGATGTCGTTGCAAGGGGGAGGAAAGTTATTTTGATGAAAGATTATGAGGGCACATGATTAAAAAAAATAAAAAATTATAATGGATGAGCATGGATAAATCTTTTATAATAAACAATATTCCACTAAAACAAGAATTGATGGATGCAAAAAAAAAAAATGCATCACAAAATACAGTCAATTAGTATTAACTTATCATTAACATACATTAAGAAGGACATTTTTGGTTCTTTAAAGCCCAACCATTCACATAAATGAATGAATAAAATGAATGAATGCTTACAGCATGAAACAAAAGGATTTATACATGTAAGATCATATGTAATGGAGAAAATTTCTTAAAATTCTTTTAAACTGCAGCTAAATATATTTGAACAATACTAAACAAAATTGACTATTAATAAAAAAAATCTAATAATTGTGTAATGTAATCTCTCTTTTTTTGGTTATGAAATAAAAGATATGTATTATCTCTGTGGCTCAGTGGTAGAGCATTGGGTTAGCAGTGCAAAAGGTTGTGAGTTCAATTCTCAGGGAACACACATACTGATAAAAAATGTATAGCCTAAATGCACTAAGTCGCTTTGGATAAAATGTCTGCATAAATTATTAAATTATCTCTTTTTATCTTTTGAATATGATTTAATAAATATTTAGGATTCATTGAAAACATTATTAATGTAAATGCACTATGAATACCACTTCGATCTAATGATTTTTTAAAAATGATTGATGATTTTCTATCATCTTCAATACCTTCAAATGTATCCCTCAAACAAACCTGTGCATTTTCAGGTTTTCATTAAAACATTTAATAAACAGTATGTTCATTATGCGTTTTCCTCATGGGGGCCATTGGCTGGTCCACACAACAGGTTATTTCAGATTTTACTATTCTTGTGAGTACCGCTGCAGTCAAAACCCACCCACCCCCACACCTGCTGTTACATAACCCGCCAGTGAGGGCTGAGAGCTGAGTTTGTATGACCAGATCAGATTCTAACCACCCATTGGGGGACATCTGACACACATGAACAATCTTAGGATGATTGGTCGAACTTCATATAGCTATGCCTCATAAGCCTTCATGTCAGTTTATGCATCCACGAGAGCGACAAAAACAGTTTTGGGGTTGCTTTCCCTGCCTATAAAGGGCGAAGGGTGATACACATCTTAAAGAAGATACATCGGTAACAGCTTCACGATGCATCGAAGAGACCACTTTTTGTCTAAATTGCATTCCCATAAAGACCTTTAACACTACTGAAGACAACCCTTTTCACTGGTTGCAACAATAAGGTTCTTGGCAGGTGGAAATAAAAAAAAAGGTTCTTCAGATTACAAAAAGGTAAGAAGAAGATGGTTCTTTAAAGAACCTTTGACTGAATGGTTCTTTGTGGAACCAAAAATGGTTCTTCTATGGCATCGCTTGAAGAACCTTTTGAAGCACCTTTATTTTTAAGAGTGTAGAACTATTCCACAAGTGTAAGATATTCACACTTCCTCTGACATGAACACGACTAGGTTGCTATATCTCTCATTCTCTCTCTCTCGTTTTTCTGGAGCCCCTAATCTGCCTTCAAGCTGTTTTTCTTTTGTTACCCTCCTCTTCTCTTTCTTGCTAAACACCTCTTCTCGCTCTCCTTCCTCCCCTCCACTCATTTTGTCTGGAACGCTTCCTCTACAGCAACTGCAAAAAATAATTAACACAGATTATTTGCATGTTCTCTTTTCGCAAGTTGACAAATGATGCACAGAAGACGACTGTAGTACATGTTGCCAGATCAACTCAGACAAACAAAGCACGCAGGAGGATAGTGCCGTTTTGCATAATAGATTTAGAGGAAAATGTCATTGAAAAAAAAAATACTCTTTTCAGAAGGTTGAACTGCACATCTAGCCATATTCTGACAGCAGGAATGAAATGTCAAAAAATTCAGCAATCATACATGAAGACCTAATTTACATAGAATGCAGGAAATCCAATACAAATGCAATTACATTTCTGTCTAGCCAGGATAGATTCATGTATGTGGCAAGGTTAAATTGAATCTGGATATTTGATTTGCATGCCACAACATTGTACAGTGTGTATACGTACGTGTGTGTGTAGTAGCCAGAGACTGTCTCCTCTTTCTCAGACTGTCTCTGACTCCCTCCTTCATTATTCCTCAGGGTTTGCTAAGCTGATGCATCAGCACAAAATGCGTAAGCTTAGGTTTCTCCATAAAAACCACTGATTCTGTGCAAGCCGTATGAAAAAGCACAGTGTTTCCCCGTTATCATATTTCAAGCCATTACTATGAAACCTAGACCTTATTCCTGAGCAAACCTGCTTTATAATTCACATAAGAAATCACATAACTTATCTTTTCTAGCTTTCACCATCTTTTTCTTCTTCTGTACATCTGCAAACGATACGATCAGGTCACAGTAATGCACAATTCTCCTCGTGATCAATACTGTAGTCTGCTTTTGAATGCAAAATCTTATAATAACCTTGTCTTGTCCTTTGACTATTTCAGATATGCTTAAATCTCTTGAAAACGGTCATTTCTATGCATTATGATGCATGTTATGCAGCTTCTGTTGCTAATGAAGAAACACAGCATGCTCTTTCAATCGCTCCTGATCATTTTGGGTTCCGGTTTGATTATTTTCATAAAAAAATCTAAATGTTTGCTCTGTGAAGGACTAAGGATCCAACATGGCTGGCATTTTTAATCGCTCTTGTCTCTTTAAGCCCCAGCCGGGGACTCAGCCAATCAGTGAGGAGATGCTGTGAACGTCCTTGCCGACGACCTTGATGAAGAGGGAACAGGATGACTGAAAACAAGGCTTTAAGAAAAGCAGTGATGAATGGGTTTCAGCAGAGAGGAAAAGGAAGAGACGAGGAGCAGGGGTAAGACTGATGGCGGCATGTTGATCAGGAAACACACCAATCCTCCAGTGGAAGGCGACTGTGCTCGGCATCCCCCATCCTCCCCTCCACGTCCCTCCATCGCACCTCCTCCCCCCTCACACTCACTACATCCATGTGTGTAAATGTTTCATAATCTCTGCATTTGTAGTTGAGAGCTTGAGGCTGGAAAAAACTGGTCTCTTCCTCTCTCTCGCCTCCACTCCTTGTTTTACGCATGGATGGGTTTGACAGGTGGTCTTCCGGAGCAATGACACATTATTACTGGCAAGTTCAGGTAGGACAAACACACAAAAGCGTACACAGGGGATAGCCTGCATTATACGCTACCTCATTTAACAGCAAGTGCGTTTTGTGGAAAGTAGGAATGTAAGCAGACTTTTTCCCCAATGTCATAAAAAGTTGCACTTGCTCATACTTAGGGAAAACATATACGCAAACTTATATGCAAACACCATAGCGTTGCAAGTATGAAATCCTGATGAACATACAAATTGTATGTTCTTTTGTTGCAGTGATGGCAACAAACTACAGGGGGTAATAGAGATACCTTCAAAATGTCTTTAAACCAAATACAACCTAAACCTAATGTGTTTTTAAGCAGCTGGCTGTAACACTTCAGCTTTAAATAATTTGCTCAGCAAATCTCCATCATGACAGAAAGAGAAAACTGCCTATAGAAAAGATAGTTTATGCTAATGTGCTGCTATAGTGCATCTCCTGACAATGCTGAGAATGCAACATGCACTGTTCAAAAGGTACCGTTCATTTTTTCCCCTACTGTTAAAAAGTAACAATATCATTCATTACGGTTAAATTTTTTGAAAGAAATTTATACCTAGATATACAGCATGTACAGATATACAGACTGGATTAAATTGATCAAAAGTGACAGTAAGCCTTACATGTTCATTTTTATTGCAATGTTTTTCTAAGGCCTCATATCATCCAAGAATCACAACTGTTTTCAACATTGATATTAATAAGAAATGTTTCTTGAGCAGCAAATCAGCATATTAGAATAATGATTATAACTACAAACCGGCACTCCAATATATTAAAAATAGAAAATAGTCATTTTAAATTGTAATAATATTTTATCATATTAATATTTGTACTGTATTTTTGATCACATAAATTCAGCCTTGATGAACATAAGACCCCAAACTTTTCAAAGGAAGTTTCAAAAGTCAATAGTAGTCATTTTCACTACAGAATTTTCTAAACATAATAAAACTGGGAAATTGACATGACAGAGAAAAAAAATACAGATTTCCAGTGTTGGATATTGTTAGTGGACAAATTAAACTAGTGAGAGTGTGAAAGTATGTTTTGGAAGAGTTCACAAGATCAAAAAGCAAAGTACCCACACCTGCAACACCCACTTGCATTGAGATATGAATTGTCTCATTGTCATGGTCTGACAAATTTCAAAATGCACAGATACATAAAATCAAGCTTAGCGAGAAACATTTGTGCAACCCCCTAACAGCTAGCTTAACATCCTAGCAACCTTATAGCAACACTAAAAACTGCTCAGCAGCTGCATAATAAAATTGAAAACCACTCAGAAATCTAGTTTAGTATTAAACTGTTACTTATCAACAGATTCATTGTTGGCATTAAACTGCATTTACCCATCCTACATGTCCGTTACATACTGCCTTTTAAGAAATTAAAATCAATCCAGTTGCAAATGAAAGGGGGAAGAGGCAAGCTACGAAGTAGTGCTGGGCAGTATGACCACAAATTTATATCACGGTATTTTTCAAAATTATACCGGTTTCACGGTACATGACGGTATTTTTTTTCCATGCATGACCGGGTGTTAACCATATTTTCTACTGATTGAGAGAAGAAATACTGCTGTTTATTGACTTAGAATGCCCTATTTTACTTTCATGATGAGTGAATATTGTCAAAAATACCACACTAAATAGTGACTAAAAACACGACCCCTTTTAATACATGTTAAAACCAGGAGTCACTCTCATTTATAATCGCGGCATCGTCTGATAAAATCAACATGCATCTACACTAAAGAGCGGCTATGCGGTTGTTTTGGCTGTATTAATTTTTTTTGTCTCATGCAGCGCACTGCCTGCGTCTGAGTAACAATCTAAAAAAAATAAAAAGTGCATGTGATGTTAACAGACGAACTACACTCATATTTATTTCCAAACAATCAGTAAGCGACAGGTGATAGGAAACGCTGTTTTGTACTCATTTACTGACGAGTCTGCTGCGGTGCGGCCAACTGAATGCGCTGCTTCTCTGCCGCACACTGCACAGAACAGACGCCGAGAGGTGTGACACTTCTCCGGGAAAGTCAGACCTCGCGTTCGCCGGACAGCACTGGCGAAATCTTCCAACTGAACCATAGCTAAGATTTATCCAAAAAAGTTGCTAGGTTTGTCCGTATGAATATTCTATGGAAAAAAGCCGCTAAAAGGGTCTGAAAGTTGCGAAATCTAGTGCTAAAGTCGTGCTCGTGTGTGTGAGACGCGGGAGCTGATGGCAGGGGGCGGTCAATGTGGATATTGTGGATGAGTTCTTCTGTGTCCTCACGTTCTATTAGTTCTACAGCTTCAGTTTGGGAACTTTCATGCTTAGCATCACATACAGCTGTTCCCTCACCACAGTGCAACAGTGAAAAGGGACCCCTTTCAAACAGTGTCGCGTTCCGAACGTTGTTTAAGCGACATACACCGGTATTGCAGTATTTTAAAAAGTCATATCATAACAAAAATAAACACCGCCCAGCACTACTAAGAAGCCTGTCTTTTGTCATTGCAGGAGGTCAATCAATGTGCAAGCAACAGCAGCGATGGCGAACCTCCTCCCATCATTATAAACCAATCAACATCTTCCTACAAATAACAAAGGCCTCTAATTACACCCTTACAGTCTTTCACACCCCACTGGGTCCTAGTGCTCCATTTAAAAAAATTCCCATCTAAAATGGTTCCATGCCAGTGATCACACTAATGAAAAGAACAACCGCAATCAGTTTCATTAAGCAGAAAATACATGGATGCACAAAATCGTCCCACACTATCTGTGAATGATACTTTGAATCATTCAGATTTTTGATGAAAGCCAAACTATAATTTTAAGTCAGGTGACTTGCAGTTCTACCGTTGTGAGCATCCATATCCGGTTTCGTCAGGTTTCATGTTGTTAAAGTGTGCTTCTGTGTTTCCTGTACACGAGTATAGTGCAAACAGTGCGAGCCGTTATGTCTGAATCGCGAACAAATGACCCTTATGAACCGGATCCTTTCAGTTAGTGAGAAAGATTCATGAAACAGCCTCTCACCAAGAATAAAAACTATAACTGTAATTTAACTATAACTGTACAAGTCCAATAGAGAAGTTCACAACACAACTATAACGATAGTAACACAGAGGAACGATATTGATAAAATCACTTTTCGAATGATTTCCAACTGAAGAACGATACAAACATTAGCCGCGTTTCCATTACCCTTCAAATTGCACAAATTGAAACTGCAAATTGAAAATACACCTAATGGAAACACGTCAATAGCTGGGGTTCCATTACAGATGTGCAAAACTTTTGCGATATTTTATAAAAAATAAAAAATAAACGAATTGACAGTGCGAATTAACAGTGTTTCCATTAACTGATGTTATGTGACTAAAATATAATTTTTTCCTCTCGCGATAAGTCATAGCGACGGATGTTTGTAGATTTACGTATATAGCAGCTATCGCACTAGCCATTATTTTTAATTGAAGGAGACCTATGCATGTAACTTTTAATGAAGTAGTGTGGAGAATCGCTTCTGGAATGTTTTGGAAATGTGCCGCATCTGGTATAAACACAAGCATTGACTAGAGTAGCCACGATCAGCTTCAGTAGCTATGTTGGAGCCGCAACGCGCTGCAGACATGTGTGGAAAAAAAAGGACACCAAAGATCAAGGGGGTTATCCAAGCAATAATGGCAAGAAATGCCCCTTATACAGGTGCATCTCAATAAATTAGAATGCCGTGGAAAAGTTCATTTATTTTAGTAAGTCAACTCAAATTGTCTTTCTGAAACTCGTGTATTAAATAAATTCAATGCACAAAGACTCAAGTAGTTTAAGTCTTTGGTTCTTTTAAATTGTGATGATTTTGGCTCACATTTAAAAAAAAACCACCAATTCACTATCTCAACAAATTAGATTACTTCATAAGACCAATTAGCAAATAAACCAATTTTAGTGAATTGTTGGCTTTATGGAAAGTATGTTCATTTACTGTAAATGTACTCAGTACTTGGTAGGGGCTCCTTTTTCTTTAATTACTGCCTCAACTCGGCGTGGCATAGAGGTGATCAGTTTTTGGCACTGCTGAGGTGGTATGGAAGCCCAGGTTTCTTTGACAGTGGCCTTCAGCTCATCTGCATTTTTGTGGTCTCTTGTTTCTCATTTTGCTCTTGACAATACCCCATAAGTTCTCTATAGGGTTCAGGTCTGGTGAGTTTGCTGGCAGTCAAGCACACCAACACCATGGTCAATTAACCAACTTTTGGTGCTTTTGGCAGTGTGGGAGGTGCCAAATCCTGCTGGAAAATGAACTCAGCAACTTCAAAAAGCTGGTCAGCAGAATGGAGGCATGAAGTACTCCAGAATTTCTTGGTAAACGGGTGCAGTGACGGTGGTTTTCAAAAAAACACAATGGACCAACACCAGCAAATGACATTGGCACCCCAAATCATCACAGACTTTGGAAACTTAACACTGGACTTCAAGCACCTTGGGCTATGAGCTTCTCCACCCCTCCTCCAGACTCTAGGACCTTGGTTTAAAAATGAAATACAAAACTTGCTCTCATATGAAAAGAGGAATTTGGACCACTGGGCAACATTCCAGTTATTCTTCTCCTTAGCCCAGGTAAGACGCATCTGACATTGTCTGTGTTTCAGGAGTGGCTTAACAAGAGGAATACGACAAATGTAGCAAAATTCCTTGACACGTCTGTGTGTGTGGCTCTTGGTGCCTTGACCCCAGCCTCAATCCATTTCTTATGAAGTTCACTCAAATTCTTGAACGATTTTGCTTGACAATATAAGGCTTGCGGTCTTTAGGTTGGTTGTGCATCTTTTTCTTCCACACTTTATCCTTCCACTCAACTTTCTGTTAACCTGCTTGGATACAGCACTCTGTGAACAACAGCCAGCTTCTTTGGCAATGAATGTTTGTGGCTACCCTCGTGTGAAGGGTGTCAATTATTGTTTTCTGGACAACTGTCAGATCAGCAGTTTTCCTCATGATTGTGTAGCCTAGTGAACAAAACTGAGAGACCATTTTGAAGTCTCAAGAAACCTTTGCAGGTATTTTGAGTTGATTAGCTGATTGGCATGTCACCATATTCTAATTTGTGAGATAGTGAATTGGTGGGCGTTTTTTGGTTAAATGTGAGCCAAAATCATCACAATTAAAAGAAACCAAAGACTGGTAAACTACTTCAGTCTGTGTGCTTGAATTTATTTAAAACACGAGTTTCACAATTTAAGTTGAATCACTGAAATAAATGAACTTTCCCACGACATTCTAATATATTGAGATGCACCTGTATGAACCAACATTGGTTTCAATGACTTATCGTGTGAGTAAAAAGTTACATTTCACTCAACACTTCGCTGTGCAACTGGCTATTGGACTTCTTGACTGGAAGACTTCAGGCAGTACGGGTCGGCAGCAACACTTCCAGCACTATCGCACTGAACACTGGGCCCCCCCCCCAAGGATGTGTGCTGAGCCCCATCCTCTTCACTCTGCTGACCCACGACCGCACACCGTCACACAACTCCAACCTCATCAAGTTTGCGGATGACACGACTGTAATGGGTCTCATTAGCAACAGAGATGAGAAAAACTACAGGAGCGAGGTGAGCCACCTGGCCAGGTGGTTCAGTGACAACTATCTCTCTCTGAATGTGGAGAAGACGAAAGAGATTGTTGTTGACCTCAGGAGAGTGCACACTCAACATGTTCCTCTAACCATCAATGGTGCGACTGTGGAGAGAGTGAGCAGCACAAAGTTCCTGGGTGTGCACATCACAGAAAATCTCTCCTGGACTGACAACACCGCAACACTGACCAAGAAAGCACAGCAGCGTCTCTAATTCCTCCACAAACTGAGAAGAGCCAGATCCCCGGCCCCCATCATGTGCACCTTCCACAGAGGCACCATCGAGAGCATCCTGAACAGCTGCATCACTGTGTGATATGGCGCCTGCAACGCGTCCTGCCGAAAGACACTTCAACGCATAGTGAGAGCAGCTGAGAAGATCGTTGGTGCCTCTCTCCCCTCCCTTCAGGAAATCTACAACACCCGTCTCACCCGCAAAACCCTCTGCATTGCAGGTGATCCCACCAACCCAACACACAGCTTCTTCAGTCTGCTGCCATCAGGGAGGAGACTGCGGAGTCTCCAGGCCAGGACCAGCAGACTGAAGGACAGCTTCATCCATCAGGCTGTCAGGAAGCTGAACTCCCTCCCGACCTTGCCCCCCCTACCCTCTTTTGTCCCACGCACCACTGAACTCTGACCCTCTAACGGACTCTCCCACTCCCCCCCTCCCAAATACACACACACACACACACTAGTCACTTTAATCTGTCTGAATAA
This sequence comes from Sinocyclocheilus anophthalmus, assembly GCA_018155175.1. NCBI lineage: Eukaryota > Metazoa > Chordata > Actinopteri > Cypriniformes > Cyprinidae > Sinocyclocheilus > Sinocyclocheilus anophthalmus. The sequence goes on along the minus strand of JADLZN010003281.1, from coordinate 316,416 downwards.
GCTCTTTTGCACTACAAATAATTTTTTGCACTACAATCACTATATCTGCACTGTTGCTTACTTTACTGGTTTGCACTCTATCTTCCATATGCCTTGTGCCTTATATATATATTTTTACATTTTACCTTATTTGTATATTTGTATAGTTGTATTTTGTATTTTGTATTTAATCTGTATTTATGTTATCTGTATGCACCCAAGGGTCTGAGAGTAACGCAATTTCAATTCTCTGTGTGTATGTACTGTACATGTGGAAGAATTGACAATAAAGCAGACTTGACTTGTGATCTACGTAACATCATTTAATGGAAAAGGCCGTATAAACAGCTATAAAATATCGGCAAAAAGTTTTTGCACAATTCTGCTTTAAAGAGTGCGAGATTTCATAGTGTCAGATGACAAACTGCAGCGTGCGTTCTATTAAACAGAATTGTTATTTATATTAGACGTGAACGCATATATATGTGATATTGTCTTATAGTATATTCATGGTTCTTAAGTGTGAAAGGCCTTAACTCATCTGGAGTACGCATCTATCTTCGAACTCCACCAGTCAGTAAAGGTTCAAAAACAGCATTCGGTTCCAAACTGACCTCCCTACATGACTACATAGTGTTGTGTAATAAATAACTATAGTCTTTAAAAAACAAATATTATTGGTATTGTTTAAAGGTCCAGTTTGTAGTGCTGAATCGACAGGAAAACCTCACTTTGTTTGGTCCACAGGTCAGAAGCATAGGGCAACATTTTGTAGTTATTATTATATACTTTTTCTTTTAGATGTATATAATATATATATAATATATATATATATAAATATATAAATATATATAAATGGGTACGGAAAGTATTCAGACCCCCTTACATTTTTCACGCTTTGTTATATTGCAGGCCATTTGCTAAATCATTTAAGTTAATTTTTTTCCTCATTAATGTACTCACAGCACCCCATATTTACAGAAAAAAACAGAATTGTTGACATTTCTGCAGATTTATTAAAAAAGAAAAACAAAAATATCACATGGTCCTAAGTATTCAGACACTTTGCTGTGACACTCATATATTTAACTCAGGTGCGGTCCATTTCTTCTGATAATCCTTGAGATGTTTCTACACCTTCATTTTAGTCCAGCTGTGTTTTATTATACTGATTGGACTTGATTAGGAAAAACACACATCTGTCTATATAAGACCTTACAGCTCACATGCATGTCAGAGCAAATGAGAATCATGAGGGCAAAGGAACTGCCTGAAGAGCCCAGAGACAGAACTGTGGCAAGGCACATATCTGGCCAAGGTTAAAAAAAAATTTCTGCTACACTTAAGGTTCCCAAGAGCACAGTGGCCTCCAAAATCCTTAAATGGAAGACGTTTGGGACGACCAGAACCTTCCTAGAGCTGGCCGTCCGGCCAAACTGAGCTATCGGGGGGAGAAGAGCCTTGATGAGAGAGGTAAAGAAGAACCCAAAGATCACTGTGGCTTAGCTCCAGAGATGCAGTCGGGAGATGAAAGAAAGTTGTAGAAAGTCAACCATCACAGCAGCTCACCAGTCGGGGGCTTTATGGCAGAGTGGCCCGACGGTAGCCTCTCTTTAGTGCAAGACACATGAAAGCCCGCCTGGAGTTTGCTAAAAAACACCTGAAGATCTCCAAGATGGTGAGAAATAAGATTAGCTGGTCTGATGAGACCAAGATATAACTTTTTGGCCTTAATTCTAAGCGTTATGTGTGGAGAAAACAGGCACTGCTCATCACCTGTCCAATACAGTCCCAAACGTGAAGATGGTAGTGGCAGCATATGCGGTGGGGGTGTTTTCAGCTGCAGGGACGGAAAGACTAGGTTTGCAATTCGAGGGAAAGGAATGCGGACAAGTACCCCCGGGATTCCTGGACGAAAACCTTCTCCAGAGTGGTCAGGACCTCAGACTGGGCCGAAGGTTCTTTTCCAACAAGACAATGACCCTAAGCAGATAGCTAAAATAATGAAGGAGTGGCTTCCCAACAACTCTGTGACTGTTCTTGAATGGGCCAGCCAGAGCCCTGACTTAAACCCAAATGAGCATCTCTGGAGAGACCTAAAAAATGGCTGTCCACCAACGTTTACCATACAACCAGACAGAACTGGAGAGGATCTGCAATGAAGAATGGCAGAGGATCCCCAAATCCAGGTGTGAAAAAACTTGTTGCATCTTTCCCAAAAAGGACTCAGGCTGTATTAGATCAAAAGGGTGCTTCTACTAAATACTGAGCAAAGGGTCTGAATACTTAAAACCATGTGATATTTCAGTTTCTTTTTTAATAAATCTGCAAAAAAATGTCAACAATTCTGTGTTTTCTGTCAATATGGAGTGCTGTGTTTACATTAATGAGGAAAAAAAAAAAACTGAAATGATTTTAGCAAATGGCTGCAATATAGCAAAGAGTGAAAATTTAAGGGGGTCTGAATACTTCCCGCACCCACTGTATATAGATATATATATATTATTAATAGTAGGATTATACAAAATATATTAGTTATATGACACAAATACAATCAGGATCTAACTAAACTAAAACCACTATACCGTGTCTTCATTACAGCAGAGAGCAGCGTTTCATTGCTTTAAAGTATGAAGCTATGAACTCAATGAACTGGAGTGCAGAACAACCATCTTTTTATCGAGCGATTCTGTAATTTGTCAAAAAATCATGTCTTGCCGCATAGCGACACCCTGACACTAGTTAAAACACCGCTCACATTTTCATCCAAACATATAAAAAAACGCACATCTTTGCTCTAATGCACCTTGTGTTATTCTTGGCACCCCTGCTTCATTTATCTTCTTACTCCCATCTTCAGCATCATGAATGAAGCTTGCAAAGGGAGGGTGTGTGCATGTGCAAAGAAAAGACTAGATAAATGCGTAATGGGGGGGGGTGGCTGGGGTGATGTCGTGAGAGATAGTTTAATTTTATTAAACGCGAAGTTCCCCCACCACTTATCCATCAGATCTATAAATAACCATGTTCCTGGATGGCTCACTCGATCCAGTCCACTCCCACGCATACACACACACACACACACGGCCTTCGGAGTCAAAGAATCCAGCGAGGGACGGATGGAGAGGGGACCGAAGGGAGGGGGAGGGGAGGAGGTTGCTAGGCGACCACTGGCAGGCAGGTCATGTGAGATGACTGGCACTGGTATAGAATGCAGTCTCACGACACAGGGTGTCCGCGGGTCCTTAAAAAGTCTTAAAATGTCTTAAATAACATTTTCCTAATATAAGGCCTTAAAAAGTCTTAAATTCGGATTCGATGGGTCTTAAATATTTTTGGTCTTATTACCGCTAAAATATCTTCAGTCTGACGGACCTAATTTACAATCATTGGACAGACCGAAGATGTTTTCTTCCCGCGGTAAGTTACTGCGTCATCAGAGAGAATTGCAGTAAGTTAGCAGAATACAGAATACAAGCTCGCGCTGAGGCTCACTCTGTTTGTCTCGAGACTTCAGAACAAATGATCGTGACCGCACACATAAACTCAGAAGAAACACACCAAGGAAAAATTCAAAATGTTTAGTTTATTCAAAACATGATATAGCTAAATAACACCATGATAAGTGAGCTATTTTGCTCAATATTCTCAAGACGCAAAAAAAACAAACATTCAAAACACCTACAGAGTGCAGGCATTACGTGAAGTCTAGTGCGCGTGCGCTCTGCCTGATCACTGCATGATTCAGTCTATTAAATTAAATTAAAGTACTGCCGCCTACTGGCGGTTTTAATTTCACATTAAAAGTATCTTTTCATTTTTTTAATTATTTCAAATATCAGTATTCAAAGTTTTGTTATATATTAAAACATTATTTATGCATTTGTAACTGTAGGTTAAATGCATTCATGTCCTGCATTGAACAGTGTGTAAATGCATTTAAATGCCACTTCATATGCAACTTCTGCGAAGATTAATTTTGTTGATACTGATTTCATATGCTTGGTAACAGCCCAAATGTCTTTATTATTTTAATTCACTGATTAAATGAAAGAATTTGACTCAAAAGATAATGCAAGCTTTTAGAAAAAATGGCTTTATAAAAAGGTAAAAATGCCCATAAAATGTAAAAATAAATTTAAATATCTGACCACACACCGATCTGAAGAATATGAAGAATATGAAAAACTTTAGGAGTCGGCTGTCCATGAAAGTCCTTAAGATAGCAGCATGATGACACACTCAATCAGCTGAATGAATGATTCAATACTCACTCATTAAGTGACTTACCGTCACTTACTGGTAGTTTAGTTGAGAAGTATGTTGAAAAGAGTGCATTTTCCCCCTCAACATTTCTTATTTGTATACTCATAAATGCATTTAAAACATTAATCTCATAACATTATTTATTGCAGTTGTAATTATTGTTATTTGCAGTGTAAATTATTTAATCTGACTGGTAGCAGCCCTATAGTGTATATTGAATTTATTGAAAAATTTTAATAAGTTGACATGTTAGATGATGCATACATCTAAAAAGGTTAAAAATAGGTCTTTGTAAAGGTAAATATGCAGTTTTAAGTATGTAAAAGCTGATAGAACACTGATGAAAATATTGCTTCAGAATAAATAGTTTACTTCACCAAAAATCTCAGTGATGTAGTTATTTTGCAGGGATATTTTGTATGGAATATTGTCTGCTGACATTAAAATCTCGCTGTATATCGTAGTAATAAATACCATTTATTACAGCAATGATATTTTGTTTTCTTTTTAAATTTAAACGTGTTAAATATGACATATATGTATGTAATAAAATGTGTATTTCCATTACAGGTTTAGGTCGTAAATTTCATATAAGGTGGTATTAAAAAAGTCTTAAATTTAACTTGTTCGTTCATGTCTGCAGAAACCCTGCGACACAACACACACATCACATACAGCTTTATATGGTGTAATTTCACAACACAAAGTATATATCCTGTTTGACATGATCAATGCGTGTTGATACGGTTAGAACGACTGGGTCACTTTGCACCAGCTCGAACAGACACACACAAACAGGGATGGCAATAAAAATCTTTGGCCAACACAGTGTGAATAATGAAAACACTAATCACACACATACAAAAATTCATCAGCGTTAAAGCAATTAATTTTGCTTGACATCAGAGTAAAGCAAAAGGGATATTGAGCAACACAGAGTATGATTGAATTGCTGTTGATTGAATGATTGTACTGTTTATAGACGTGAAAACAATCACAAAGCTTCTGCTTGTCAGTGTTTTAAGGTCACTGCAGGAGCGATGACTTTAGCAGTTCATTAAACCATGCAACTGGACTGGATGTGGGTTGAATTATGTCATCTGTTCAGTCTTCACAGCAGAGGCATCTAAAAATGACACAATCTAAAAATTGCACATCTTCTGTGAACTACTTGCTTTGACTTCTTGCTGTTTTAGTGATATGCATTAATATTTTTTGAGACCTTGATTATATATTTGTCATTAGGTTAATGTATTTGTAACAGCAATTAAAGGGAAATCCACAGCGGTTCCAAAAAGTCACATCACACTAAAAATCTGGGATTCAGCATTTGATATAATCCTGGAAATTTATTAGCTACTCTATTCACTTGTTATGATGATATATTGCTTTTTATATTGCTATTTACTTTAATTAATTTGGGGTTTGAAATGTAATTCGAAGGTCATTTGAAAACAGCATTGAAATTATTTATTTTAAAAAGGTTTAAAATAAAAATAATTTCTTCAGGTTATATATATCTAACATGGCTCTAATAGTAGGTAGAAGACACACCTAAAATAGAAACTCATAATTTTCCAGATAATATTTTATATATTTTTTTCTTCAGTACACTAAGAAATTATAATATTATTAATCCAAGAATATAAAACAAATCAATATGAAATTATGCCATTATCCAAATGTGGTCTCCATCACTATTGTTTCAGAAAGCAACTCTACCAAGCTAACGTACATCAGGCCTCCATGCAACACGTATAGCTTTAAATCCAGCACTGTCATAACAGAAAAAAGAGGTATTACATTTCTTTGCATCCAGATTATTCAGAAGCACAGGAAGAACGAGACAGAGATTGAGTGGAAGAAATATGCGGTGATGCTTGCTGCTAAATATACCAGAAAAGTCAGTGCTCACGCCTCCCTGAGCATTCACCTTGAGCTCAGCAGCCCACCACCACCACCATTGGAGGAGAAACCGGGACACCTCACGCTCTCATTGGCCATGAGGGGCCAGCCTGTTGCTGGGCGGTTTCCATGGAGATGGCTTATCGAAGGTGCCGCTGTAGCCGTCACAGGGGAAATAGATGGGGCAAAGATGGTTAATGAGAAAAAGTGAGGATTGTGTGTGTGCGTGAAAGAGGGAGAGACAAAATGGATTGAGGGTAATGATGCAAAAAAGGATGGATGAATAAAGAAACAGGTTGGTTACGTGTGGCTGCTGGTAAATGTGTATGAAGTACATTAACATGTATGTATGAACTTTCAAACTTGATGTTTAAAGACGAGGAAAAGCAGGTGCGAGGCCCTGAAAGAAACATCCTCCAGCAGACCTGAGGCATTCTAATGTTAAAAAATTTAACAAAATATCTGATCAATAAGCTGCTAAAGCCAAATCCCTCTATATTTTAGCATCCATCATATTGTTCCATGAAGAAACGTGTTGTAGTGAATTGACGAAAACCAAACATGAGGTTTTGAGTGAACTAGCCAGAAAGAGCAGAAAGTTAATTCAATCACACTAAACTTCACACTTAATGGAAGAGTTCACCAAAAAAATTAAACTTTGAACCATTGCCTCTGGCCAAAATAATCCATAATAAAGCTTCTTCCAGTGAAAAAGTCTATCTCTGTTGTCCTCTCACATCAAAATCCACCAAAACATTTGTTTTTAGAACTCTTTTGGACAGTTTACAGTGTAAACACGGCTTGATCTGTGCAGATTTCTCTCCTGATTCAGATTAGAAGACTTTTTCACTGTTAAAAACAATATTATAGAGAACTTGTATTTTAGCCAGAAGCAATAGTTTAAAGTTGAAACTTCTTAATGAAGAGTAGTTTTTGTTTTTTTACAATCACACAATTTTACAATTCACTTCATAAGATGTTACAGTTTTTTTAACTGCTTACACACATTTTCAAAACTTTGCCTTTTTTTTCAAAACTTAACACAAAAACTAAGAATTGTACAACTAACAAGAAGGGACTAAAGCCTAATCTCTTTGCAAAGGAAGCACTGCATTCAAAATATCACAAACATCTCAATTCTCAAAAGCAAACATTTGCAAACACATTTGCCATAATATTAATTCCTGTTATATTTTTGTGTTACATAGAGACTTGTGTGTTGTGTTTTGCAAAAAGTGATTTATGAAATTGAAAGGCCGAGAATTAGTGTATGGTTTAGCAGATTTGGTGTGTGCTTCTACTATTTGAGTGTCAGCTTTCAGAAATTGTGTGACAAGTAAAGATTTTGTGTGTAAGCAGTAGGGATGGGTGATATCTTATCGTTTGCAATATACCAGTATAAATTCTCCCCACGATAAGAATTAGTGTTCCTGTGATAATAACGATAAAGTCTAGTTGTTGTTGACATATTTCTGTGTGCGACTGTGAGTAGTGACGTGAAGGAAGGCGGACGTGAAATTGAACAGCTCCTTCTACAATCTGGAGCAGGTTTGGACAGCACTGAACAGTGCGACAAAAATCGGTCTGAGCCTCGAGTAAATGTACTACAGTAGCACGTGCACAACAGTTTTACATGTGTATGAGTCATTTACAAACCTTTTGTCCAACAAAGATATTTTAATTTATTAACATACTCTCCATATTAACTTCATAACATAGTAGAGTGTTTGAAATAACTTATTTTTGTGATCAGACATGGTTTCATATCACAGAATAAGGCAGAAATCATACTATTTTATAGCATTATATACAATGATAAAGGCTATGTCGATTAGCATTACATTATAAATATACTTTATCCTTATAAAAAAAAACAAGATTGCTTGAAGAACATAGATACCATTATGTTGTGCAATCGATGTTTATTGTTTCAGGTTTCTCAGTTAAAATGTATCTATTCTGCAATTTTAATTCAGCTACAGCTCATCACGGATACTGGTATGGCGCATTAATATTAATATGCCATATAGGGAGTTTCTGCGCAAGGGCGCCCTCCAGCTTCCAGTATGAATTAAACAGTCATTACATTAAGTGTGTACTCAGTAATGCTCACAACATCCTATTTTGGGTAAAAATAGGAAAGATAATACTTTTCTCTAAAGAAACAGGATTCCCTAAATTATCGTCATTGATATCGTTATCGCAATAAATATCAGAAGTTATCGAGATATATTTTTAAGCCCATATCGCCCATCCCTAGTAAGCAGTTGAAAAAAACCTGTAATTGATGGACTTTTTTAGTTGTGTCGATTACTTGTGGATTATTGTGATGTTTTATCCCATGAAGAAACAAACTCATCTACATGTTGGATGGCCTGAGCGTGAGTGAATTTTCATTTCTGAACTGGCTGAACTGTTCCTTTAATTAATCTGTTTATAGTTTATACAAAGAATCTGCTGAGAGGCTGATAAAGTAATCCTACAGCAAAAAATGTAAATTGAGAAATACAATGAGAAAATTGGTGAGGTTATACTCTATAAAAATAAAGTTTTTATTTTGCTTTTCTGAATAATAAAGATCTTTGCTTGCCAACATTTTTACTGACCACAAATATGATAAACTGAAAATGTTCAATAATTTTAGCAGCATATTTTTAGATGATTAAATATTGCATTTTCTTGACAAAAAGACTATAATGTAACTTCATGACTTCAACACTTTCACTGGAAATCATAGCATACAGTACAAAACAGATTTTGTTTATAATTTTCAACCCAAATCTATGTTCACCAGCTGCATAACCTTGGTCTAAATTAGCACAATTTAAGAACAATGTTCAATATATCACCAAAAAAAACACACACACGGAATAAACAAACATGTATGCGATCAGCTAATATAAGATGCACTGACAGTTGACATTTGGCTTAAAATGCTCTCACACTGGCACTGCATAATCAGGCCTTCCTGATATTATTGTAAGACATATTATTAAATTTTGCATAACACATTTGAATTTTTCTGCATTGTTTTATGAAATATAAAAAAATAACATACCTTTAAAAAAATAAAATACATTTCACTAGAATACAAAATAAAGATTCTGATTACAAATTATGTTTGCAGTGATTTGATCGCATTTTTTGTGTCCAGAGGGAAAAAAACATTGTATATTATATATATAATGTTGTATATTAAATCTTATAGAAAGAAACTAAGTATTTAGGATTCCACTGAACAAATGAGAATAAGAAGCTGTAAACTAATATGACTGGACTTCTTCCAGTAATTCTTCTTTTATCATGTGTATCGTTATTTACATTATATTTAAATTTTGTAATTTAGCAGACGCTTTTAGCCAAAGCGACTTAGAAATGAGGACAATAGAAGCAATCAAAAAAAACAAAAGGTCAATTATATGCAAGTGCTGTGACAAGTCTCGTTTAGCCTAATGCAGTACACGTAGCAAGTTTTTTAAAATCATATAATAAATAAAAGGAAAACAGATAGAATAGAAAAAGAATAGAGCAAGCTAGTGTTAGAGGTATTTTTGCTTTTGTTAATTGTATAATAAATGAAAAGAAAACAGATAGAATACAAGAAGATTAGAAAACAAGTGTTAGATTTTTTTTTTTTAAAGAACCATTTAGCAGCAATGGAATAGGTGCAATGTCTAAAGGTAAAGTTGTTTGTTTTTAAAGAATAGAATTAGAATAGAGAGTGCTAGAGTTAGAGGGTCAAATAAAGATGGAAGAGATGTGTTTTTAGCCGATTCTTGAAGATGGCTAAGGACTCAGCTGCTCGGACTGAGTTGGGCAGGTCATTCCACCAGGAGGGAACAGTTCATGTAAAAGTCCGTAAAAGTGATTTTGTGCTTCTTTGGGATGGCACAATAAAGTAACATTCATTTGCAGAACGCAAGCTTCTAGAGGGCAAATAACTCTGAAGTAATGAATTTAGGTAAAGGGTGCAGAGCCAGTGGTGGTTTTGTAGGCAAACATTAATGCCTTGAATTTTATGCGAGCAGCTAGTGGTAGCCAGTGCAAATTGATGAACAGAGGTGTGACGTGCATTCTTTTTGGCTCATTAAAAATTTATATTGCTGCCGCGTTCTGGATTTATTGTAAAGGTTTGATAGAACTGGCTGGAAGACCTGCATACATAGCAGGTGCTAGTGTAGATGTTGGGGGCTCAATATCAGTAGAATGTGACTTTACTAGAAAAAGCCAATAGAATCATTCAGCTGATGTTTGTACAGCCTGTTATCCTCGTTAGTGTCCACTGACCTTCAAATGCATTTCCTATATCAATCATTCCGAGCCATACTGAGGGATTCGCCATGGAGACCAACCTCTACTCATGCAGCACTGAAGCAAATAATTAACTGTGATCAGAGCCAGTGGCTTTAAAAATCGGAGATGTGTTGAGCAACATGGTTCTGATTCATTAAAAATCTAAGGATGACTGTAATCACTCCATTTACTGGGAGCAGCATTTGATCTTAAGGGTCTTAAGGGTTTATATGTAATGTATGTGATTAAAATGGCATTAGTCAGTCATTGGGCAGTAATTATTTTATTAATTTGAGAAAGAATCACATTGATGAATTGTTAATCTAACACCAGCTGGACACACTGCATTTATCTGACAAAATACTATTGAGAAGTTGACATGCACTGCAGTTTGACGTTCTATAATGCTAAAACGACTTAAAAACAGCATTTCATTAATTCTTTTAGATTTATTATTTTGTGTTTATGACCTCATACTAATTTTGAGAAACTTAAAAAAGTGAGAGATTCGAAGGAACATTTGTACTATTTATGAGTTGCACTATAAAATGTCATTTAAAATTCTGAAAGAATAAAAAAGGCAACCAGTTACAGTAGCTAAAATATACACTTTCTTTATATTTTTCATATTTTATATTTATATTAATTTTATATGTATTTTAACATAACTTGCAAATTGCTTAACATATGGTGGAAGGACTTAAAAATTATTTTTTTTTTTCTCTTTTTTTTTTTTTTTTTCATTAAAAATATAGAACATATAAGCATGTATGTTCCTTGAATACAAACCATGAGATCTGAGGCACTTACAAATGATTTTACCATTTTTTCATAGTACAATTACCTATTTCAATTTAATATCTAACGATACAAGCCCAACATACTTGTCTCGTATTGTAATGCATAACAAACACAAATGACAGGAGACAGAGAAAACACCAAGCCCAGTGCATATCTCTAATTTAATTATGAATTCACTGGGGACTCTGAAGCAGCCTCAGCTGTATCTCATCCCAATCACTCTGAACATGGGGCTAAATGACATGGATTGATTTTGAATGAACAGAGACAATTCAATTTAACTGAAGCAAAGCCAATAAAAGAGATGCAACGAAATCCTCGAATTTACAAGCATATGCATATAACAATATTAAGGCAGATGAATGACCTTGACGGTCCGTTCCTGGACAAGGCCTGCGAAATACGAATAAATTATTCGAGAAAGAAGTGTTGCAGGGATTGAGCTCACTTAGCAGTTAATGTGAGGAACTGCGCTCTCTGCTGTTTTTGGAGGATAATACACTGTTCCTGATCATCTGTATGCCTACTGTCAATCTCTTTGTAATGGCTGGAGTGTCTTATTAGCCAAACATTTTCTAGATATATATGTGATATACCAAATGAAACAAGCGTTGATTATAAATTCCGCTGAACATGACTTAAAACTCACTAAGTTTACTGAGTTTATCGGCAAGAGATGCGGCGACATCTCGTGGCCGAATGACAACATAAAATTACCTCAAATCGGTGTATTGCATTTAGCCTTTAAAATCACATTGAACGGAAAGAATGAAACTATTTTAAGGCGATAACAATCACATTTATTAACGTTGAAATGTCTAAATGTATAAATACGAATACACTTCAGTAATGCCACTCACCTGAAAAACAATTGGCGACGAATTGATGTTTCTCCCTGAGGGCCATTTGATGATGCTTCGGAGAAAGAAAAACATTCTTTGTTATTAGACTTCTTTAAACTCTCTCCATGAATGTCCATTAAAACATTAAATTTACAAGTTGGCAGTTGAGAAACGCTGTGATCGTGATTCAAATGCAAAAAGCCCGCCAAAGTCATAAGAGATCCACCAATCACCGCCTTACATGGAAACTGGAACCGAAGCAAGCATTTTGTAGTGACCATTACAAAAATAACGACAATGGAGAAAAAAAATATATATATAACAATGGTAATAATATAACTGTAGCTATAGATAATTACTAAACTTTTAATAAATTAACTTCTTGAGCCTCCCAAAAAGAGGGGTATAAACAATATCTTATTGCTGAGTTTATAATAACTATAGTTTGACTGTACAGTAACAATAAAATATATTCTTTTAATTTGGGAGAAGAAAAAAAACAAAACTTTTCTTTACAAAATCATGGTTAGGCTTTCTCCCAAGGTATAAAAGTTCTCCCAAGGTATACAAGTGTCGCACACATATACCACCAGTATTTTGTTGGTGTTTTAAATAGTTTTAGAGGACAATTTTGTAGTTACTATGATTTTACTTCAAAAACATAGTTATGTTTACTGTATAGTAAAACCATGATTAATTGTGTCGTTACCGACATGGTTTTACTTACAATGTGTTTTGGTAAAACCAAAACATGTTATTTCTTGGGTTACTTAGAGTTTTTTACATGTTAGAACCATGTTTCCTAGCGGTAAACCTGTTAATTTTCGTAAGGGATTCTTAAAGACAACAATGACTAGTTAAAATGACGATAAGGATGGAACCCACTTTACGAAGTGAGCCACAAGCAGAGAAACGACTATTACGTAAATCAGTCAGACTAAAGAACTACGAAGTCAGGGAAGCGGCAGGCCCATTTAATTTTTGACATAAAAATGATCTGTGAGGATAGTCCAATGCGTTCAGAAGATTGTACTGATTTTTTTTAACGGACATAGCATTGTTTCAGAGCGAACGAAATATTATGTAGACCAAACTTCATCATAAAACGGTTTGTGGAAAGACATGTTTATAGGACCGTGATACAGTGCTTAGACATTATAGAGACAGTATAAAGGCAAGTCTAAAACACTCTAGAGCCCTGTCGTTTTCCATCAGCATTAGATTCAAGGCTGGCCATATTAAGGTATCGTGGTAGTTCTATTTGCTGTGGGTTTTCTCACCTGTTTGATTAACACAATTTCAGTGTCCTTAAAGGTATAGTATCACAACCAAAAAAAAAATGAAAATGTTGATGTTTATATTAATCTGCTTACCCCCCACCAATCCCGGGGCCCAAGATGTAGGTGACTTTGTTTCTCAGTGAACACATATTATGATTTTTTAGACTTTTAACCCGGTTGGCAGTCTACTATCAGGAACACCTTCCCGTATAATGCATGGCAATGTTAACAAAATCTATGAGAGTAAAAAAACATGCACATACAAATCCAAATTAAACCCTGCACCTCGTGACGACACATTGATGTCCTAAAACACGAAACGATCGGAGGGGGGTGTGGTTGGGTGAGTATTTGTGCCAGAAACCGAACAGTCTTTATATAATTTTTTTTTTATACCTCTACTACCCCCTTATGTCCAACTGCTTTTTTGACGCACACAGGCATCCTGTGGGGGGGGGGTGCGTGAGTGTGTACGCGCTCTGGCGTAGTTTTGACCAAGATCGCCGAAATTTGATCTCCTCGCGCGGATACGTCCCCTCATTGTTTACACAGTGCACAGCCCAGTGTAGGTAACGTCTATCAAAATGGTACTTACTTCGCTTATTCCGGATTGTTCAAACAACCCGACTTAAAACTAAAGATTAAACGGTCTCGGTCCCACCTCCACCCCCACCCTCTCCCCTCCCCCCTCCCACCTATCAGGTCTCACGCTTCTCCTCAGCGCGTGAACTCATTCTGGATTGGGACATTTCCACATATTCCCAACTTCTGAGAGACCCCTGCTCGGCGGGCTGAATTTATGGTTTATTGCTCTTTCATTCGTCTTTAAGCAGCGCCTGTTAAGTTAAAAAAGTAAAAAATCATCATATGTGTTCTACTGAAGAAACAAAGTCACCTACATCTTGGATGCCCTGGGGGTAAGCAGATAAACATCAAATTTTTATTTTTGGGTGAACTATCCCTTTACAAGATCTGCATGCCATGTAATAACCAGAATCACCAACCAACAAAATCCCAAATTAATCCAACCATAATTGTCATCAAAATACCATACCCTGTTAGAAAATCCAATTTAAGCTAGTAGCTGTGCTTTGAATGGTAGCTGGGTCACAGCATGTCACTAGGTGGTGCAGGCAGGTAGATTACCTTGAAATGGCAACAAACCAGCAACCAGGTCAGAGGTTATATGGCCCTAAGTGGTCCAGCAGGTTTTTGGAATACGATGGCGGGCCATTAAGCTAATGATCACCTTGCACTAGCTAATGAACAGCTTAGTTCAGCTAGCTCTATTTCAAAACACAATAACTGCTGTAACTAGGTTTTTTACTTTCTAATTTGCCTTTCTCACATAATATGCTTTTATGTACAATTTCCCTACCCCATATCAAAAAACAAATCAGTAAAAATGAGTAGCTAATATGAGATCAAATTAATGCAATACCCTGTATCAATTGCACCATTGTTTTATTTTATTTAGTTTATCTAATATTTATGTAATAATCTAATTTCCATTTTTGATTGAGCCTTATTTTCTTCTTTACACGTTTCTTTGTTTTCTGCTCTCTGTGAAATTTCTGATGTGGTTTAAACCCATTGTAACATCTGGTAATAGTTATGTAACACTAACTGGTGCAACATGTTGTAATATAATACTTCCATGGGTGAAATTCCCAAGTTGCTGCTGTGTAATATTTCTCTCCCCCACACAGGCACTGGCAAATCCAAATTCTTGTTTCCATTTTTTTTTTTTTCATTTGTGTGACTTATTTTCATTGCTTTTCCAAACAGTTATCATTTGATGTCTGGCCAGAACAACTGAGAACACACTGATTGCATGGATAGTCCCTCCGCTGTGACCCAGAGGTTATGTGCTTCGCTCAAGGGCACAACGGTGATAAAACAGGAATGTGATCTTAACTCACCCGTTTCTAGGACACCCACATTGGGATTGAAACTTGCATTCATTGTGCTGGCACCCATGGTACTTAACTATTAGACTACCTAAACTTTTCTTAAAGAGCTCACATACTTTTTTTTAATAATTGTTCATTTTCCCCTGAAGTCCACTCATAATGGTAGTCTAGTTCATTCAGTTTTTTATGTGCCAGATTAGTTCTTAACTCTCTCAAATGTAAGTACACTAAAAGTTTGGGGTTGGTAAGATTTTTTTTTGTCTCTTATGCTCACCAAGACGACATTTATTTGAAAAATACAGTAAAAATGTGTAATATTGTGAAATATTATTTAAATGTAGAATAACTGATTTCTATTTGAATATATGTCAAAAGTAATTTATTCAGCCTAAATTTTCAGCATCATTACCCAAGTCTTCAGTGTCACATGATCCTTCAGAAGTCATTTGCTTCTCAATAAACATTTATTATTATTATCAATGTTGAAAAACATTGTGCTTCTGTGTGTGTGTGTGTGTGTGCGTGCGTGTGTGGAAACTGTGATACATTTTGTAACATCATAAATGTCTTACTGTCACTTTTGATCAATTTAATGCATCCCTTGGTGAATAAAAGTATTATCATTTATTTATTTACTTATTTTTTTAAATTAGGAAGGGCCCTGTGTGCCACAGAGGTACTATATTCTCAATCAGCTAAGAAAAGACCATAAAAATGGCGAGCAATGAATAAATATTAGTATTTTGCTTATGAACATCTGCAGCCATAAGGAAAGCACCACAAATAACTTTGCACACAGCTTCTGGTTTCTGCTTGTGGTAGGAGGCCTATTATCACTAACTGATTGCAGATATTTCTCACAGCTGGGCTGTTTTTAATGAAGGACTGGTTTAGTGGTCTGATGCAATATTGTGTTACCGCATGTGGCCTACATTAGTTGGATAAAACATCTGGGAAATGACATTTCATTTTTAGATTTACATATGTTGTGAACTATCAGCTTAAGTAAAGATAAAGTGCTCACTACATTAGTAGTAAGCACACTGTGTTGTCAAAATTGTTCCAGTTTATTTTTAAACTGTAACTCACTTCCCAGAATGCACCATAAACCCCAGTGAGCATTAGGTGCTCGCTATATTCACCGTCATTATGTCTTCTTCAGTCGTTATAAATGAAGAACAAGGGCATATTTCATTATGCCGCTGTACTATTGAAACAGCTATAACGAAGATGCACAAGAAATAAATCAAATGACACAAGAAGGATATTAGTCATGGCCTGTGTTACACAGCGAAGCTTTTGATAAATACCAGCTATATTTTAATGTGTGACCTTATAATTGTTTCAAATCAGTAATTGAGTCATCAGTTTACCAGTGTTTTTTGAATCAAGACCTTTGTTAGTGCCCAATTCATGTTTAAAATATACAAGGGAGAAAAATGAGACTGCCTAAAATACTAGTATACTATTTTCATTTTCAATTTTCCAGAACACGTCCTGGTTGCTAAATTGCCTAAAATGTCTGGGTTTTGGCTTTGTTTTCATACGTGTTGAAGGTTAACTGAAAAATAGGTTGACCAATAGCGTGCAGGCATTGTACATAATCGAAAAATTGTGGTGTGTGAGAAGGTGGGATCGACAGAAAACGGTCAAATCAAATGCAATTTTGTAAGATATGTATGGAGGAATGTCTAAATCCGTCAAGAAGGAAAACAAAGCTACAACCCAGACATTTTAGGCAACTTAGAAATCACTAACTTTCCTGGCACATGGTCACCCTACTTCATACTGACTACTATTTATTACAAATATGCAATGTTTTGGTCAATATTATCCTACATTGCTGTCATACGACCTTACTATAGTGCATATTTAATTTAACAAGTGCCATTATCTAAGAAATACTTTGCGGTATTTATTATCAATTTTTGACATGCTGCTAAAATAACCAAGGAAGGTTATTTATTATACTATTATAATATTCTATTTAATATTTTCCATTACGTTTAATTTAATATTAAGTTCATTTTGAGTAATTTTTTTAATTTTGTTTTTCCCCCCCAAAAAATAGTTGGATTTTTAAATACTTATAGCTTTAATTAATGTTTATACTCAAAAAGTTCATTTTTAGCTGCCAAAGCAAATTTTTTTACATTTTAACCTTTTTCATCCAACATTTATATTTTACGTCTGCTGTCAAAAAAATGTCTTTTTTTTTAAAATTAGACTGTAAAAATGATTTTCCTAAAAATAAATTGACATGAAACACATAAAACAGATTATTGGAGTATGTTTTACACGAAAATAATTTTGTTTAATTCGAT
Organism: Sinocyclocheilus anophthalmus; assembly: GCA_018155175.1. Taxonomy (NCBI): domain Eukaryota; kingdom Metazoa; phylum Chordata; class Actinopteri; order Cypriniformes; family Cyprinidae; genus Sinocyclocheilus; species Sinocyclocheilus anophthalmus. The sequence goes on along the minus strand of JADLZN010003281.1, from coordinate 298,813 downwards.
GTGTTACTTACAGTTTCTTCCTAGCCTAGTTAGCAATTTCTGAGTGAAAATTGTTTCTACACTATTTTTTATCAGTGCCATTTTAGATTTAGCTTTGGTTAACAGTAATAACTTTGGTCCTTACTTAATAAAAAGTGCGGTTTCTCTTAGCCTATTTAAAAGAGAGAAAAAAATCCCTTATGCAAATATATAAATATTCAGAATGAATGTGGTTAAACAGCTAAAATCATTACGATTTTTTTTAGTTCTATTGCTTTGCTCTCTTTTATGAGGCTCTTTGCAATATAATGTCCACCTGGTGGCGCTGTCTCCTTTTTTCCCCTCCGTTCTTCCCCCACCAGGCAGCCTCTGCATTTCCATTCCTCTCTCTGCATGTGCTTCCTCTCCAGTGTATCGCACCTTATTCGCGCTTTCTTTAATTCCCAGCTACTGCGTCTAGACACAACCAGAGGTCAAAGGCTGAGTAAACACGATTGAAGAGCAGCCAGAAGGGACGAATGGCTCGCAGGCACTGCGCCTTCATGTCCCCCCCTGCTTTTACCTCACACACACAGTACATTGTATATGCATTATTCCCTTCTTTCTGACTCCCTCCCTCTTCAGCTTGCAGTCTAGGCAGTCAGAGGTTAAAGGGATAGTTCACCCATAAATGAGAATTTGATGTTTATCTGCTTACCCCCGGGGCATCCAAGATGTAGGTGACTTTGTTTCTTCAGTAGAACACATATGATGATTTTTAACTTTAACCGTTGCAGTCTATCAGTCGTATAATGCATGGCATTGGTAACAAAATCTATGAGAGTAAAAGAAACATGCAGAGACAAATCCAAATTAAACCATGCGGCTCATGATGACACACTGATGTCCTAAGACACGAAACGATCGGTTTGTGCGAGAAACCAAACAGTATTTATATCATTTTTTTACCTCTAATACAACACTATGTCTAACTTCCTTGAGTGCGCGCACGGCATCCGGTTTGTGAGGTGTGTACGCGCTCTGGCGTATTTTACGCAAGCGCCGGAAGTGATCTCTCGCGCGTATACATCACTCATTGTTTACACAGTGCACAGACATTGTAGGTACGACGGCTAATCAAAATGGTACTTACTTGCGCTTATCCGGATTTGTTCAAACCGACTTAAAACTAAAAGGTTACGTTCTCTCGCGCGAACTCATTCGGGAGTGGTGACTTTCCACGTATTCCCAACTTCTGACCCTGCTCGCCTGAAGTTATGGTTGATTGCTCTTCGGCTGGATATCAACACACCCATTAACGTAAACTACGCCAATGCGCGTACACACCTCACGCACCGGATGCTATGCGCGCGCCCAAAGACAGTTGGACATAGTGGTGTATTAGAGGTAAAAAATTATATTAATACTGTTCGGTTTCTGGCACAAACAGATAGTTTCGTGTCTTAGGACATAAATGTGTCGTCACGAGCCGCAGGGTTTAATTTGGATTTGTCTGTGCATGTTTTTTTTACTCTCATAGATTTTGTTACCATTGCCATGCATTATACGACTGATAGACTGCAACAGTTGGAGTTAAAAATCATCATATGTGTTCTACTGAAGAAACAAAGTGGCCTACATCTTGGATGCCCGGGGGTAAGCAGATAAACATCAAATTTTCATTTTTGGGTGAACTATCCCTTTAAACCGAGCATTAGCCGTCAGCAAAAGGCCCGTTTTTAATCGCTGATTGCACATCATTGCTATCAACATTTAATCATGGCCCCAGTCGCATCCCCGCACGCCCACAGCTGACTTAACAGGCTCTGACACGGAACAATCGCCACACTCAGCTTGTATCTCATCAGCGACAGAGCCTTGAGATCCAACTCATTAAGGAAAGGGCTAACGAATGCGGGGTGACAGGTGCTTAAGGAGGCTATGTCGTTTAAAAAAAAGTCGCAAGTCGCGAGCCGAGCTGGAACTGCCTCATTACGACGCCGGTGTGGTACGCGAGCGCTTGAGAGGATAAATTAGCAATGTATTCATTATGTTCTCGTGAAAGCGATGTCAAGTCGTCGCGCGCAAGTGTTGAGGCCAGTTGGGTTTCAATTACAGAGAATGCAATGAAGAGTTAATGGGTATTAACACAGAGTACGTGCTGCTAATGAATCAGGCAGCCTTTTGGTGGGCAACAAATGGCAAACAGTGTCTGACTCGAGCAGCCTACAATCGCTTGCTTCTTCGGGGCGTCGCGAGGCATACAAATGACCGAACGGCAGAACGCAATAGTTGATGTCTTTGCAATGGAATTAGCATATTAATCAAAGACAACAGGGGACTAGTTCTCATTGAGGTAATTGCATTCTCCATGGTGAATGGTTTTAAATTTCATCAAGCTACCTGGTCTGGGTCTTTCTTGTGATGATCAAAAGTTGGGCTGTTGGAAAGACCCAGGCAATTTTCCTTGAGAACTGGCACACTACTGTAACTACAGTCTTCCTGCTATCTTACAAATAGCCTAGGCCAAAACACTATGCCACTTCATGATATAAAATTAATAAAAAAATAATTGAAGAAGTGATTGTAAATTACAAATAGGCTACTGTTACTAATAATATATAATTTTCATATTTCATATATGTGGTTTCATTTTTAAGTTTTGCGATCAGTCCTCTTATTCTTTTGCCACAGTTCTTTTAATTTGAAAAAAGGGATATTAAATGAATATATGTATATTTGATACAAGCTGCATGATTATTGTACTGTAGGTTAAAAATGTTTAATAGAAAAATGATCATGATCTATATATATATATATATATATAATTATATATATATATAATTATATATATAATTATTGCAGCACAATAATAAATGTTTTTTTTATTTACAATATTACTTGATGTACGGTATTTATTAGGTACAGCCTTCTAAATACACACAGATTCTATATTTGAAAATATTTACATGTGTATTACATGTATATGTTTATATTCATATAATTTATATTATATATTAATATATTTAATATATAAATGTAACATTTTCTTATGTATGCATGCATGTGTGTGTATTTATACGTAATAAATGTACACAGTACACACACACAAACTATAAACAAAAACTTTTATTTTGGATAATCGTTTGACAGCACTAATATATAAATAGTGTGTGTGTGCCTAGTTTTATAGTCATATTTTTTTTTAGACATGGAATCAGTTATAATATTTTCAAACGTTTGGGTCATCACTACCCCCTTTATGTTATTATTTAGATTAATATTTTATTTTATATGTAGCCACTTCTATCATCTTATAGTTATATATTTTTTTATTTTTATAAATTGCTTTTTTTTTTTAAGTTTTATGATCACCCCTATATTATTTTAATTATAATATACTTGTATATAATAATGGTTACACACACACACACCGCCCACACACACACACACACACACATATGTGGGTAGTGGATATGGTTTTAAATAAGATATTCCACTATATTTGTATCTGATCATAGTTAAAAATGGTGTTGTATAAAAGAATGCAGAAAGCGCTTGGTTTGGTCCAGTGAAGTCACGCCTTGTACAGATAATTTGCTTTTAACTGAAAATTTGCTCTCTGGAAATGTCACTCAAAACGGGTATGCCTTTTTCCCCGTGAAACACAAAAGGAGTTATTATCAAAATGTCAAAGTTGTTTTCCATACAATGGAAATGCATGGTGATCACTAGCTGTGAAGTTCAGCTCCAATTTTTCTTTGTTTATTTAAACAACAACAAAAACTCCAAGTAATATCCTTGCTTTAATATTTTGGAATACTTTTTATCCATTTTATGGTACAAATTCTTTTAGCTGGCAGGTAGCCTATAATGACTTTAAACCCTAAGTCTAAATGGGTCCATATAATTACTGAGTTAAACTCTTTTCAATATAAAATATAAATTGACCAGCTGAGTTAAGAGCAGCCTTAGGCAAAATACTTCAATGAAATAATGTTCATTACTGTTTTAAATATTCAAAAGTCATGCAATTTTTATTCATTACTTGTGTTACGATTGCCTCCGACCTCACAGCCATGAAAATATTTTATATAGCAGCAAAAGTATTACCACCACAATCTGTCATTTATGTTAACTTTTATCCGACAGATACGTAAAGTGTACATTCAAAGGCATCATAGCTTTTGAGAGCAAATCATCATTCGCAGGGAGTTTGATTGACAGGCGATTTGACCAATCAGAACGCAGAATCTGCCATTTTGTCCGACAACAAACCACACAGGAGTGAGAAGAAAAAAAACCCACACAGGAGTGTTAATAGATTAACGTCGGTGGACTTAAACTTGAAAAATGGTGTGTATTGATGTATTTTCGGGTTGAAACAACATATCTTCTGATGTCCATTCATGTTTATTCCGTGCTATAAATAGCAGTAAAGATTAAGAGAAGATCGGTTCACGTGACGCTTGGACTGAAGCGCTACATCACGACACATGGAAGAGACAAACAAAAAAAAAAAACGGTATTTATTGTTTGAATTTCTTAAAAAATGTCAACATTTGGAAGCTGAAATTTAGTTTTATACCAAAAGTAACCTGCTGTCTTGTCTGTCGTCATGTTATCTTGTACTCCGCAATTTATTTCTTACTGCGTGTAAACATGCGTGAGAGTGTCATGGCTAACTTAGAAAAGGGGCTCGAGGGTTCGGGTCTACACGACTGTGGGCGACTGGATTTCAAGTTGGTGCGGTCCCCATGGTTGGTGTGTGGGGCCGGCGAACTGCAGGACGTTCTGAGGGTCGCAGCATCACTGGCTGCTGGGGGGTTGCCCATTGCAGAACGATGGATCGCAACATGAGGTTACCACTGCCTGACTTTACAATAGAATGGAATGCTGCCGCAACCGGGTCGTTCGCGTGCCGCAAACTACTTTCACAAACAAAAACCAACCACAGAAGTGATAAGGAAATAACGCGCGAACCTGTGTGCGTCAGACCGGAGTTCTCCAGCAAGGCTGGAATTATTAAAAAAAATATATATACAGCCCGCAAATTGTCTGTGAGCTGATTTCCAGCTACAAGGAGAAAATGAAAAACAGATTGTGCAGGAGGAAGATGCAGGGAACAGGGATTGGGTGTTCTGCAAAGAGAGTTGGAGGTAAATAATTTCGCAGTAACTGTTATGCTGATGTTGTGGCTGGTCAAGCAAATATTTGTGCTTGTTTCTGTATGATGTTATTGTTCATATATCTATTAAAATACTTATATTCTGGTCTATAACTCCTCCCTGAACTTTCCTCTGCCCTGTATCTTGGTCTCTCATTGGCTGTAGGTCATCGCCGATGTAGTTTTCAGTCAGAAATCATTGCACACAGCGTGATTGTGAATCACCGATTCCCTCAGATCACGTCTTTGATAATTCACACTGCTTGTCACTGATTGTCACTCGTGTGAACGAGCACCGATTTTTCTCCGATTCCGGGCATTTGTCGGCGATTTCGCAAAACCTGTCGGCGAGTGAAAAATCGGGCTAAAATCGCGCAGTGTGAACTCGGCATAAGGGGTCAGGTCTTTGTGAAGAGTGAATTAAATAGATACTTTAAAAGTCTTTCAAAGTCACATATCTGTTCTGAGAACATCCCAAGCTTTTACTCTAGTTTGTTTGTGACTTAAAAAAAATGTATTACATTATGTATTCCTTATATTGCACAGTCTACCGGACATATTAACAGAATGAGAGGCTCTAAAAGCATCTAAATTTGTATTTACCTAAAGTCCTGCTCTTAAAGTTTAGACAGCAGGCTGATGTTTGACTTCAGAGTCTGACATTTTCACAGTTCAGGAGTTAAACGGCCAGATCTTGTGAAGGTCTCTCAGATGGTAAATCAATAAGCGGATGCCAAACACTTTTTGGGCATTTGGTAATATCCCACAAACTGCAGTATATTACGCTGAGATCTCAGAACAACAATAGCTCTAGATGATACAGAAGATGCATCACAACATGAGATTTGGCTTATAGTTTATTAGACATCACAATGAACCATAAAACATAGATCAACTTGCTAATGCATATAAAATAATCCCAGTCGGTAAAGAAATTAGATGCAAAAATTAACATTTTAAATAAAAAGAGTCACAATTCTCCCCTTTGGGCGGTCTATACAGTCAATGATTTCCTTTTGTCTCTGGCAAAACAAATCTGTCTGTAAAATGGCTCAAAACAAAGTAACAAAGGCACATCTGGCTTGACGATGACAGGGCAGCGCGCAAGCGAACACGTGGCAGATGACTTTGAAACGGTCTCTGATATGATTTGTGATAATGAAGTATAGACATATGGAAAATAAAGTGTGTTTGTTTTGCTGGAGAGTACATTTGATGAATGACAAGAGTTGTTCGGTAACCAAAGACTAATTTTAGAGGGCCTCTGTTTTGTTAAAGAGATCGTTCATTGGAAAATGGAAATCCTGCCTTCATTTATTCGCCCTTATGTTGTACTAAACATGCATGAATGATTTCTTCTGTTGTTTTGGACCGCAGCTGAAACATTCAAAATATCTTCTTTTTGTGTTTTACAGAAGAAAAATGGCAAGTTTGAACATCACAAGGGTGAGTAAAAGATGACAGAAATGTCATTTTTGGCTAAACAATCCATTTAATGTTCCACACTCCTTTGATTGTCTTTAAAAATTCACAATGGCATTACAACTTTAATATTATTTAAAACTATACATAATGCATACCGTATGTAATGAATATAAGACAGAAACATTTGAAAAACATTCCAAAATACAGAAACTTGAAATGAAAAAAATGAAATCACAGTTTAAAACACAAAAACCCTTATTTGATGAGTGTATAACATACAGTGATTGTCTAATACTGCACCATTTTAGCGAATGACGGTTGCGTGAAGACGGCCCGTTTGCGAGTGAGAATAACATAAGCGAACCCCAAATCTCATGCAGCATGCAGACGTACATTCCCTTTATCAGAAACAGTGACGAGACCACAACTCAGCTAAACCGAGACGACAGGTGAAAGATTGTCGTGTCATGTCGAGAATAAACGTTTTGCGAGAATCGCTAATTTTCTGCGATGTCCAACAGGCCAGAAGATCAGGCGGCGAATGTGATCGATGGCTAATCAAGAACGAGGAGGGCTTGTTAATTCATCTAGGTGAACTGTACCATCCATCCATCGATCGGTCTGTGTTTGTCATGGCGCCTGAACACCTATTCATCCAGTCGCCCATCTAAAGATCCTGCATTTTATGTGCTTTGTGAATGTGCATGCTTCCGCTCCATGTGACCGTTAAAAAAGCAGTCCGTTCGTTCCATTTATCACTTCTGTAACCTGTTAGCGAGTCTTTAGTTCGTTGCATCACTATGGTTTTGATATGAGTTCTTTGGCACAATTACAACAATGTATTCAGACACTATGACATGAAGATCTATCGACAGCTTTAAGTGGATGTGCAAAGATTACATTCAAGAGTGAAAGACATGAACAGTGATGGAATTAGTTGCCATGCCATCCAAGAACCAGTGGGAAAAAAAAAGAAAAGAAAAAACACCATTTCATAAACTACTTCTGTTTCTCATCCGTTTCTTAAAGGAATAGCACATCCAAATATAAACTCACTCTTATGTCTTTCAAAAGTCGTATGACTTTCTTTGTCTGCGGAACACAAAAGCACATGTTTATAGCTGCTCTCTTCCGTACGGTGAAAGTAAACGGTGACCAAAACCGGTAGGAATTTCAGCGAGTTCAGTCTGTCAAAATATCTTCTTTTGTGTTCCACAAACAGCTTTTGAACAACATAAATGAGTTTTAAGTGGACTGTTCCTTTAAGGAGGAGATGTAAACTTTCTACAATTCTTGCAATCAAAACTGGCACTTCTTTTCAAGAAAAACTATAGGAATATGAGAGCTGTAATGATAAAGTTTGGCCAAACAGACTGAAGCACTGTGGCCAAGAAGAAATCAGTGATACACAGTGCATTTGAATTTTATTACCACGCAGAATCAAAATCAGATTTTTCTGGCTTTCAATTTATGCCTGTTGACTTTGAAACTAATATACACATTAGCGGCCAAAAGTTTGGAGAAATTAAGATTTTTAAAAAATATTTTTTTAACAGAAATCTCTTATGTTCAGCATTTTATTTGATCAAAAATACAGTAAAAAGAGTAATATTGTGAAGTATTATTACAATTTAAGATAACTGTTTTTTGTTGTAATATATGTGACCCTGGAGCACAAAACCAGTCATAAACAATATATTTGAAGCAATAGCCAAAAATACATTGTATGGGTCAAAATTATAGATTTTCATTACGACAAAGTAAAGATCATGTTCCATGAAGATATATTTTTTTAATTTCCTACTGTAAATATATCAAAAACTTAATTTTTGTAGTAATATGCATCGCTAAGTGTGCTTCATTTGAACAAATTTAAAGGCGATTTTCTCAATATTTAGATTTTTTTTTGCACCCTCAGATTCCAGATTTTCAAATAGTTGTATCTCGGCCAAATATTGTCCTATCCTAACAAACCATACATCAAATGGAAAGCTTATTTATTCAGCTTTCAGATGATGCATAAATCTACATTTAAAAAAATGGAACTTATGACTGTTTTTGTGGTCCAGGGTCACATATATTAAAATGTAATTTATTCCTGTCATGCAAGGCTGAATTTTCAGCATCATTAATCCAATCTTCAATGTCACATGATCCTTCATAAATCATTCCAATATGCTGATTTGCTGCTCAGTTATATGCACAATTATTAATAACGGTTCTTATTATTATTATTATCAATGTTAAACATTTTATTTGCTGCTTAATATTTTCTGTAAACTGTGATACATTTTCTTCAGGATTATCTTCAGGAATGAGAATGTCCCGCCGACAATACAATCAGCCTTGACTAGTAACAGCAAGTAACAATTCATGTGATGTAACTAAAGCCAATTGACTACTTTAAAATGGACTGGATCTTTTGTGTTTTTGACCTTCTGAAATTAAGTCAATACAGAAGAAAACTGTGCTCGATGAGAGATTTCACGAGGACTTTAACATTAATGTTTAGCATCCGAAGGCAGAAAATGAAACTCTTTCTGTCACCTTCAACATCTCTATATGCATATTGTGCTTCTTATAGCCAGAAAATAGGGGAGCGAGGAAAGGCTGCGACAGGTGCCCACTGTTTTTAGGAAAGCAACCAATCATGCCATGCAGATTATACAGTAACAAAATCCACACGTATCAATAAGGAAAACAACAGCATACGACTTAAGTAATACCCGTTCAAAGAAAGTTTCAGAAAATGTACACTTTTTCATTTTGCACCCCATTGGTATTTTTTGGAATTGTTTGCATTTTTACTTCTTTGTTTTGTTTTATATATATATTTTTAATGCATGTTAGACTGGGTTTATATATTATTTCCTTATATTATTTACAGAACTTATTTGGTACTTTTCAAAAACAAATGAACACGCCAAACAACCAAAGAAACAAAAATAAGAAAATAATGCATACATCTGTTTTTAGGTGATATAATTGATCAAAATGACATCAGATATAAATAATATTAAAGCTGCAAGCAGCGATGAACGGGCCCTAGCACCCGGGCTCACCGCCACCCGGTGGCTTTAGGAAAACAGCAAACAGTGGGCAATATGCGATAAATGGTAAATATAGGAGGAATATGTCAAATTCATTCATATGTGCCAAACTTCCTGCTACCAGCTGGTGGCACTATGATTATAACTGAATATTGTCCTTTAGATGTCTTCAGGCCAGGACTCTAATCAAATGTGAAGTTTGATGCAGATTGGACATTGTATGTTTGGTTAGTGTAACGCATGGCATATCTTGTTGCCACAGGTGGCACTAAATTATACAGCTTGACAGTAGATGTCTTCAACCCCCCCGGTGTTTTGCACCTCCCCCTCCCCCCCCCCACCCCCCCCCCCCCCCCCCCCCCCTACGCCCCCCCCCCCCCCCCCAGTATCTTATAACAGTATGTTTTGGTGCAGATTGGACATTGCATGTTTAAGTTAGTGTATACAAAGTAATTTCCTGTTGCCAGCAGGTAGAGCTATGATTATAACTGAATATTGGCATTTAGATGTGTTCAGGCCTGGACTCTTATCAAACGTGTGAAGTTTGGGGCAGATTGGATATTGCATGTTTTAGTTAGTGTAAAACAAGTAATTTTCTGTTGCCAGTAGGTGGCGCTATGATTATAACTTAATATTGGCATGTACATGTTTTCAGGCCAGGATTCTTATCAAATATTTTAAGCTTAGGGCAGATCAGACATTGCATGTTTAAGTTACTGTGAAACAAGTCATTTCCTGTTGCCAGCAGGTGGAGCTATGATTATTATTGAATATTGGCTTGTAGATAAGGTTAAGGACAGGGACTCTCATAAAACATGTGAAGTTTGAGTCAATTATTTTTTTTTTGTTTTTTTTTTTTTTTTTTTTTTGACATTGTATGCAAGGTTAACAAACTTCCTCGTTGATTGTGTTAATAGCATGCTTTAGCACTTAACTAAGTGTTGCTAGCATGTTTTAGTATGTTTCTAGCATGTTTAGAACAATGGCGTATTATTTTATTGTGTTGCTAATAGTGCAGCACAGTCTTAAACATGTCACTTCCTGTTGCCAATAGGTGGCGCTATCACTAAACTGAATCTTTGCATGTAGATGTGGTCTGGTCAGGACTGTAATCAAACATGTTAAGTTTGGGGCAGATTGGACACTGCATGCCTGAGTTACAGTAACTTCCACTTTCACTCCATTAACAGCATGCTTTAGCACTTAGCTAAGTGACGCTAGCGGTTTTTTGTATGTTTCTAGTAAATTGCAAGCCTATGTAACAGTTGCTGACGAATTTTAATATGTTCCTAGGAGACCATAACAGTGTTAAGCATGTCACTTCCTGTTGCCAGCAGGTGGCGCTATGACAATAACTGAATATGGGCATGAAGATCTGTTCAGGACATAAAACCTATGAAACGTGTGAAGTTTGGGGCAGATTGGACACTGCATTCCTGAGTTACAGTAACTTCCTCTTTCTCTGCATTAATAGCATGCTTTAGCATTTAGCTAAGTGTTGCTAGCATGTTTTAATATGTATCTATTATGTTGCCAGCCTATTTTACACTTGCTGACGCTTTTTAATATGCTCCTAGGAGTCCATAACAGTGTTAAACATGTCACTTCCTGTTGCCAGCAGGTGGCGCTATCACTAAACTGAATCTTTGCATGTAGACGTGGTCTGGTCAGGACTGTAATCAAACATGTTAGTTTGGGAGGAAGAGTGGAAATGCATGCCTGGTTCATACATTCCTCTTTCACTGCATTAATAGCAGGCTTTAGCACTTAGCTAAGTGCTGCTAGCATTTTTAAGCATGTTCCTAGCAAGTTGCCAGCCTATGAAACAGTTGCTGACGCTTTTTAATATGCTCCTAGGAGTCCATAACAGTGCTAAACATGTAACTTCCTGTTGCCAGCAGGTGGCGCTATGACTATAACCGAAAACGGACATGTAGATGTGTTCAGGACAGGACTCTTATCAAACTTGTTAAATTTGGGGCAGATTGGACACTGCATGTCTGAGTTACAGAAACTTCTTGTTTCACTGCATTAATAGCATGCTTTAGCACTTAGCTAAGTGTTGCTAGCATGTTTTAGTATGTTTCTAGCGTGTTGCTAGCCTATTTTACACTTGCTGACGATTTTTAATATGTTCCTAGGAGTCCATAACAGTGTTAAGCATGTCACTTCCTCTTGCCAGCAGGTGGCGCTATGAGTATAACTGAATTTGGGTTTGGGAATTTGTTCAGGACATAACACCTATCAAACGTGTGAAGTTTGGGGCAGAATGGACACTGCATGCCTGAGTTGCAGTAACTTCTTGTTTCACTGCATTAATAGCATGCTTTAGCACTTAGCTAAGTGTTGCTAGCATTTTTTAGTATGTTTCTAGCATGTTGCCAGCCTATCTAACACGTTGACACATTTTAATATGTTCCTAGGAGTCCATAACAGAGTTAAGCATGTCACTTCCTGTTGCCAGCAGGTGGCGCTATGAGTATAACTGAATTTGGGCATGGGTATTTGTTCAGGACATAACACCTATCAAATGTGTGAAGTTTGGGGCAGATTGGACACTGCATGCCTAAGTTACAGTAACTTCCTCTTTCACTGCATTAATAGCATGCTTTAGCACTTAGCTAAGTGTTGCTAGCATGTTTTAACATGTATCTAGCATGTTGCCAGCCTATTTAACACTTGCTGACGCTTTTTAATATGCTCCTAGGAGTCCATAACAGTGCTAAACATGTCACTTCCTGTTGCCAGCAGGTGGCGCTATGAGAATAACTGAATTTGGGCATGGGTATTTGTTCAGGACATAACACCTATCAAACGTGTGAAGTTTGGGGCAGATCGGACCTTGCTTGCCTGAGTTACAACAACTTCCTGTTTCATGGCGAAACATCAAACTTTGTCAGGCCGCCAGAGACACGCCCCTTGATGAAAACTCAAAATCTTCGCAATTTAACGTCACAAAGGCCTTATGATGACCCTCACCAAATTTGAAGATGATCCGAATAAAACTGTAGGAGGAGTTCGTCAAAGTACGAGGCCTGGAAATGTCAAAAACTGCACAAAAATTGTACAGTAAATTCAGAATAACGTACATCCTGTTGGGTTTTGGATTTTGTACCAAGAGACTTTTTTGTAGGCAATGGTGTGTTACACATGTGTACCGATTTTCGTACATGTACGTAAAACGTAGCTCGATGCGCACTCCTTTGAAAATTTTTGTAGATGGCGCTATCGAGCCATTTTGCCACACCCACTTCTGAAACCCATATCAGATGTAAATTTTCGCCAGTTCTGACCCGTGTGGAAAGTTTCATGAGTTTTGGAGAATGTTTAGGCCCTCAAAAATGCGATTCACTTTGGAGAAGAAGAAGAAGAAGAAGAATTAAAGCTGCAAGCAGCGATGAACGGGCCCTCGCACCCGGGCTCACCGCCACCCGGTGGCTTTAGGAAAACAGCAAACAGTGGGCAATATGCGATAAGTGGTAAATATAGGAGGAATATGTCAAAGTCATTCATATGTGCCAAACTTCCTGCTGCCAGCTGGTGGCGCTATGACTATAACTGGATATTGGCATGTAGATGTCTTCAGGCCAGCACTTTTATCAAACATGTGAAGTCTGGTGCAGATTGAACATGGTATGTTTGAGTTAGTGTAAAGCATGACATGTCCTATTGCCAACAGGTGGCGCTATGATTATAACTGAATATTGACATGTAGATGTCTTCAGGCCAATATTCTTACTAAACATGTGATGTTTTTTGCAGATTGGACATTGCATGTTTAAGTTAGTGTATACAAAGTCATTTCCTGTTGCCAGCAGGTGGCGCTATGATTATTATTGAATATTGGCCTTAAGATGTGTTCTGGCCAGGACTCTTATCAAACGTGAAGTTTGGGGCAGATCGGACATTGCATGTTTAAGTTAGTGTAAAACAAGTAATTTTCTGTTGCCAGTAGGTGGCGCTATGATTATAACTTAATATTGGCATGTACATGTTTTCAGGCCAGGATTCTTATCAAATATTTTAAGTTTAGGGCAGATCAGACATTGCATGTTTAAGTTACTGTGAAACAAGTCATTTCCTGTTGCCTGCAGGTGGCGCTATAATTATTACTGAATATTGGCTTTTAGATAAGTTCAGGCCAGGACTCTCATAAAACATGTGAAGTTTGAGTCAGATTAGACATTGTATGCAAGAGTTACAACAACTTCCTCTTTCACTGCATTAATAGCATGCTTTAGCACTTAGCTAAGTGTTGCTAGCATGTATGAGCACATTTCTAGCATGTTTAGCACACAATGGCATATTTTACTGTGTTGCTAATAGTGCAGCACAGTCTTAAACATGTCACTTCCTGTTGCCAATAGGTGGCGCTATCACTAAACTGAATCTTTGCATGTAGATGTGGTCTGGTCAGGACTGTAATCAAACATGTTAAGTTTCGGGCAGATTGGACACTGCATGCCTAAGTTTCATACACTTCCTCTTTCACTGCATTAATAGCATGCTTTAGCACTTAGCTAAGTGCTGCTAGCATGTTTTAGTATGTTTCTAGCAAGTTGCCAGCCTATGAAACAGTTGCTGACGATTTTAATATGTTCCTAGGAGTCCATAACAGTGCTAAACATGTCACTTCCTGTTGCCAGCAGGTGGCGCTATGAGAATAACTGAATTTGGGTTTGGGAATTTGTTCAGGACATAACACCTATCAAACGTGTGAAGTTTGGGGCAGATTGGACACTGCATGCCTGAGTTACAGTAACTTCTTCTTTCACTGCATTAATAGCATGCTTTAGCACTTAGCTAAGTGTTGCTAGCATGTTTTAGTATGTTTCTAGCATGTTGCCAGCCTATTTAACACTTGCTGATGCTTTTTAATATGTTCCTAGGAGTCCATAACAGTGTTAAACATGTCACTTCCTGTTGCCAGCAGGTGGCGCTATGACTATAACCGAAAACGGGCATGTAGATGTGTTCAGGACAGGACTCTTATCAACTAGTTAAATTTGGGGCAGATTGGACACTGCATGCCTAAGTTACAGTAACTTCCTCTTTCACTGCATTAATAGCATGCTTTAGCACTTAGCTAAGTGTTGCTAGCATGTTTCAGTATGTTTCTAGCAAGTTGCCAGCCTATAAAACAGTTGCTGACGATTTTTAATATGTTCCTAGGAGTCCATAACAGTGTTAAGCATGTCACTTCCTGTTTCCAGCAGGTGGCGCTATGACTATAACTTAATTTGGTTATGGGTTTTTGTTCAGGGCATAACACATATCAAACGTGTGAAGTTTGGGGCATATTGGACACTGCATTCCTGAGTTACAGTAACTTCCTCTTTCACTGCATTAATAGCATGCTTTAGCATTTAGCTAAGTGTTGCTAGCATGTTTTAATATGTATCTATTATGTTGCCAGCCTATTTTACACTTGCTGACGCTTTTTAATATGTTCCTAGGAGTCCATAACAGTGTTAAGCATGTAACTTCCTGTTTCCAGCAGGTGGCGCTATGACTATAACTGAAAAAGGGCATGTAGATGTGTTCAGGACAGGATTCTTATCAAAACGTGTGAAGTTTGGGGCAGATTGGACACTGCATGCCTGAGTTACAGTAACTTCTTGTTTCACTGCATTAATAGCATGCTTTAGCACTTAGCTAAGTGTTGCTAGCATGTTTTAGTATGTTTCTAGCAAGTTGCCAGCCTATGAAACAGTTGCTGACGCTTTTTAATATGCTCCTAGGAGTCCATAACAGTGCTAAACATGTAACTTCCTGTTGCCAGCAGGTGGCGCTACGAGAAGAACTGAATTTTTCGGGAATGGGTATTTATCAAGACATAACACCTATCAAATATGTGAAGTTTGAGGCAGATTGGACACTGCATAACTGAGTTACAGAAACTTCCTCTTTCACTGCATTAATATCATGCTTTAGCACTTAGCTAAGTGTTGCTAGCATGTTTCAGCATGTTTCTAGTGTGTTGCTAGCATATTTTACACTTGCTGACGATTTTTAATATGTTCCTAGGAGTCCATAACAGTGTTAAACATGTCACTTCCTGTTGCCAGAAGGTGGAGCTATGAGAATAACTGAATTTGGGCATGGGTATTTGTTCAGGACATAACACCTATCAAATGTGTGAAGTTTGGGGCAGATTGTACACTGCATGCCTGAGTTATAGCATGCTTTAGCACTTAGCTAAGTGTTGCTAGCATTTTTTAATATGTTTCTAGCATGTTGCCAGCCTATTTAACACTTGCTGATGCTTTTTAATATGTTCCTAGGAGTCCATAACAGTGCTAAACATGTCACTTCCTGTTGCCAGCAGGTGGCGCTATGTCTATAACCAAAAACGGGCACGTAGATGTGTTCAGGACAGGATTCTTATCAAAATTGTTAAATTTGGGGCAGATTGGACACTGCATGCCTGAATTACAGTAACTTCCTGTTTCACTGCATTAATAGCATGCTTTAGCACTTAGCTAAGTGTTGCTAGCATTTTTTAGTATGTTTCTAGCATACTGCCAGCCAATGGAACAGTTGCTGACGAATTTTGATATGTTCCTAGGAGTCCATAACAGTGCTAAACATGTAACTTCCTCTTGCCAGCAGGTGGCGCTATGAGTATAGCTGAATTTGCATGGGTATTTGTTCAGGACATAAAACCTATCAAACATCTGAAGTTTGGGGCAGATCGGACATTGAATGGCTGAGTTACAACAACTTCCTTATTCACTGCATTAATAGCACGCTTTAGTACTTAGCGAAGTGTTGCTAGCATTTTTTAGTATGTTTCTAGCGTGTTGCTAGCCTATTTAACACTTGCTGACACTTTTTAATATGTTCCTAGGAGTCCATAACAGTGCTAAACATGTAACTTCCTGTTTCCAGAAGTTGCGCAATGAACCTTTAACGAAAAAGTCTTAAAACGGGCATGTGATTGTGCAGGACAGGACTTTATCAAAACTTGTTAAATTTGGGCAGCTGGACAACTGCGTGGATGAGTTACAACAACTTCCTGTTTCACTGCATTATTATCATGCTTTAGCACTTAGCTAAGTTTTGCTAGCTTGTTTTAGTATGTTTCTAGCAAGTTGGCAGCCTATGAAACAGTTGCTGACGATTTTTATTATGTTCCTAGGAGTCCATAACAGTGTGAAGCATGTCACTTCCTGTTGCCAGCAAGTGGCGCTATAATTTTAACTGAATATTGGCCTTTAGATGTGTTCAGGCCAGGACTCTAATCAAACATGTGAAGTTGTAGGCAGATTTGGGATTGTATGCATGAGTTACAACAACATTTTTTTTCATAGTATTAATAGCATGCTTTAGCACTTAGCAAAGTGTTGCTAGCATGTTTTAGCATGTTGCCAGCCTATTTAACACTTGCTGACACTTTTAATATGTCTAGGAGTCCATAACAGTGTTAGGCATGTCACTTCCTGTTGTCAGCAGGTGGTGCTATGACTATAACTGAATTTGGGCATGGGTTTTTGTTCAAGACATAACACCTATCAAACGTGTGAAGTTTGGGGCAGATTGGACACTGCATGCCTGAGTTACAGTAACTTCTTCTTTCACTGCATTAATAGCATGCTTAAGCACTTAGCTAAGTGTTGATCATGTTCAGATGTTTCTAGCGTGTTGCTACCTATTTTACACTTGCTGATGCTTTTTAATATGTCCTAGGGTCCATAACGTGCTAAAACATTGTCACTCCGTTGCCAGAAGGTGGCGCTATGGAATAAAAACTGATTTTGGGCATGGGTTTTGTTCAAGACCTAACACCTATCAAACAGTTGTGAAGTTGGGGAAGCAGAGTGGACACTGCATGCATGAGTTACAACAACTTTCTGTTTGATGCCATTAATAGCATGCTTTAGCACTTAACTAAGTGTTGCTAGCATGTTTACAGGAGGTTCTAGAGTGTTGCCTAGCTATTTTCCATTGCTGTATGCTTGGAATTGTTCCTAGGGAGTCCATTAACGTGCTAAAAATGTCACTTCCTGTTGCCAGCAGGTGGAGCTATGAGAATAACTGAATTTGGGCATGGGAATTTGTTCAGGACATAACACCTACCAAATGTGTGAAGTTTGGGGCAGATTGGACACTGCATACCTGAGTTACAGTAACTTTTTGTGTCACTGCATTAATAGCATGCTTTAGCACTTAGCTAAGGGTTGCTAGCTTGTTTTAGTAGTTCTAGCATTGTTGATAGCCTATTAACACTTGCTGACGATTTTTAATATGTTCCTAGTAGTCCATAACAGTGTTAAGCATGTCATTTCCTGTTGCCAGCAGGTGGCGCTATGAGTATAACTGAATTTGGGCATGGGTTTTTGTTCAAGACATAACACCTATCAAACGTGTGAAGTTTGGGGCAGATTGGACACTGCATGCCTGAGTTACAGTAACTTCTTGTTTCACTGCATTAATAGCACGCTTTAGCACTTAGCTAAGTGTTGCTAGCATGTTTATGTATGTTCTAGAGTGTTGCTAGCTATTTTACACTTGATGATGCTTTGTTAATATGTCCTAGGAGTCCATAACAGTGCTACCATGTCAACTCCGGTTGCCAGAAGGTTGGCGCTATGCAGAATAACTGAATTCGGCATGGGTTTATTTGGTCAGGAATAACACCTATCAAACATGTGAAGTTTGGGGCAGATTGGACCCTGCATACCTGAGTTACAGTAACTTTTTGTTTCACTGCATTAATAGCATGCTTTAGCACTTAGCTAAGTCTTGCTAGCTTGTTTTAGTATGTTTCTAGCATGTTGCTAGCCTATTTAACACTTGCTGACACTTTTTAATATGTTCCTAGGAGTCCATAACAGTGTTAAGCATGTCACTTCCTGTTGCCAGAAGGTGGCGCTATGAGAATAACTGATTTTGGGTTTGGGAATTTGTTCAGGACATAACACATATCAAATGTGTGAAGTTTGGGGCAGATTGGATACTGCATTCCTGAGTTACAGTAACTTCCTGTTTCATGGCGAAACATCAAACTTTGTCAGGCCGCCAAGGACACGCCCCTTGATGAAAACTCAAAATCTTCGCAATTTAACGTCACAAAGGCCTTATGATGACCCTCACCAAATTTGAAGATGATCCGATTAAAACTGTAGGAGGAGTTCGTCAAAGTACGAGGCCTGGAAATGTCAAAAACTGCACAAAAATTGTACAGTAAATTGAAAATAACGTACATCCTGTTGGGTTGGGTTTTTGTTTTTGTTTTTTTTTTTGTTTTTACCAAAGAGACTTTTTTGTAGGCAATGGTGTGATACATATGTGTACCGATTTTCGTACATATACGTAAAACGTAGCTCGAGGCACACACCGTTGAATGTGTATAGGTGGCGCTATCAAGCCATTTTGCAACACCCACTTCTGAAACCCATATCAGATGTAAATTTTCGCCAGTTCTGACACCTGTGGAAAGTTTCATGAGTTTTGGAGAATGTTTAGGCCCTCAAAAATGCGATTCACTTTGGAGAAGAAGAAGAAGAAGAAGAATAAAAAAACGGAGCAGCAAAGTCCAATGGTCCTCACACCAACTCGGTGCTCGGGCCCCTAATAATAAGAACGGAGCATTCCAATAGGGTCCTCACACATCGGTGCTCGGGCCTAAAAATACAAGGTTTGCTGTCGTGTAAAATAAAATGCAGATAACCAAGGACGTTCTTTTTCGTTAACGCACGAAACCGACGAAAGCTAAAGCTTAAAAGAGCACTACACCGAGATCGCTAAATAAAAAATACAGATCATAAAACATAAGCAACGGTTGACAGTATATGCAGTGTATTTTAAAATACTGAAAGCAATTTTTATATTTAGACCTTTCAGGAAAATTAAACGTTTTCTGAATGTGTTCGCTGTGCATGTTTTTCCACGTAACCAGGATTAAAATAAATGTAACATGGTAGCCCAAAAAATGAATAATGACCAATTCTCATGGTTTTGTTTTACCGTTAATTGCTAATCAAAGTGTGCTTGATTAAAGTACTAAAGAACTTCTTGTCATACATTATCAAATGTCCAAAATCCGATCTGGTCCAAAAGGTGTAATCCACAAAACCATGAGAATAGGTTAAAAGGTCAGTTAGCCACGTGTAAAAGAAATGTCACCAGCCTGTGTGATTTTGGATGTGTTAGTGCCCGAGCCGTGGACTATAGCCGGCTGTGCTGTAACGGGCGTCCGCAGCTGGGCAGGACGGTGGCAGTGCAAATCGCAGGCACAGCCTACGTCTTTAGACCAACATGGGCTTGGACACGAAACTTTCGTCACGGGCTACGCTAGTATAGTTAGCTTCGACGTCACTCTGGTCAGCTGGTTCGTACGGTGGAAGGGTCTCTTCGGTTGTGTCGTCCTTTTCGGGAGGGTGTCCTGAGCCGTCCCAGACCGTGGGGGTGCCGCCGTTAGCCGGAGGGCCGGTGTTGTCATCATCTAGATCCTGAAGCACACACACAAATCAAAGCATAATTTAAGCTCAATTAAATTCAAAGACGTGTAAATGTAAAAAGTTTAAGAAAAAATTTCAGTATGAATTACCCATAAATATGTGCGCATATGTATTTCTATATCTTCATTCGTAAATAAACATTTAAATAAATAAATGTGTATATAATATGAAACATTATAACACATAAGGTGTTGTATATTAATTATTATTAATAATATATAACATTAGACTGATAGACAAATTATGATTATTATTAAATAAATTATTGGATAGAAAGTATGGCATAATAATTCATTATTATAATAAATAGAACATTTTAAATATTAACATGTTAAACGAGTCATATATAATAATATAAGTGTGAAATATATTGTATTAATATTATAACATATTATAAATAATAATAAATTTCGCATTGGTTTTAACATAATTCAATTATAAAAAATATACAAATCAATTAGATACTACTGAGAGAAAAATATATGTCATCATACTAATAATATAATAAAATAGTTTTGAAAAATGTTTTTTTATAAATAAATAAGGTTTGCATTAGTTGGAATCTGTAAAGTATGATACAATTCATATTATTAAAAAATAATAAAATATATTTGAATTATTATATATAACATTCATGTAATAATATTAGACGTATATAGACGTAATCATACATAAACATAAATATAATATTAAACATGTTTCATATTTATAAACAATGTTGCATTAGTTCAAATCTGTAGAGTGTGAAGTTATTTAAATGCACAATCCTTAGAAAATAAGGATAATGAATGAACGAATTAAAACCAATGAATCGCATTCCTCGTAAAATGATTTCAGACAGCTCCTCTGATCATAACCGCAGTGATGAAGTTTTGTCACGGCACACACGTCCGGTTCAGACACATGTAAAAAGCTGCACGTGCACTCATTCACAATTCATTACAATCACTGAGGTGCTACTAATGCTAATTTAATAGTTCCTCAATCGGTCATTAAGCATCAGTGTAATAGCTGGAGAACAGAAGCGCACATTCTTATTTATTAGAGTTAATTGATACCGAATGAAGATTCAGCAGATAAAACGGTTTGATAGAACACTTCACCTCCTGACTCATAGTGAGCCCAAATTTAATTTAAAAGTGCTAATATGGTGTGATGGTTATCTCGTGTGTGTGTGTGTGTATTGCTGTCTGAGCGATGAAGCAAAAGTTGGTTTCTAATTATGTGAGGCGAATGTTCTTTTTTATTTCTCAGTTATAAGGTGATGCAAGTTTCAGCCCCGGTCATTTAACCATTTTATAAAGGTCTGGACAAAGAAAGGACTTTATTTTTCTTAGCGATGGTCTTACAAAGAAGGTCATTTCAATTTCACAGATTTAATACCAGTTATTCCAGCAAATTTCCTTCAGATGGGCTATCAGGGATGTGCGCCGTTCAGAATGGAAATGATCTACCAGTGCAATTCTTCATCATCTTCATCATCATTCTTGTGAGGGAATTTTTCATTTTTTGATAATACATTTCATTTTTCAGTATCAATTACTCAAATGTGTGATTATATAGAATTTCTAAATACAGTTTGTAGATTTATATGCAATAAAACAATATTAATATGACACTATTCAAATAAAAACATTTGAAATGAATTTGATCATCAATTTATAAAGAGTATATTTTATTATATGTAATATTATTAAGAATATTTATAACTAAAACAAAATGCAAACATTTGTAATATTAAATAGACCTCATAATTTCTTATTTATAAATAAATACAAATATAATAAATGATCAAATAAACAATATTATACGCCAATTCATATTTATGAATATCTAAAAACAATAAAATCATACAAAAACACAATAAAAAATAATTATAAAATAAAAAATCGTATACACAATCAGATTTAGAATTTATAAAAGCAATAAAACATTTAATAATATAAACTGGACATTATAAATAACTAAATAATTCATTAAATACATAAATGTAACAATATTAAAACATTTATATTATAAAAATTAAGATATTAAATAATATGGCACTTTTATTGTGTGGACCATGTTAGAAAAACACTATTTCCAGTACAGTATAGAAAAATAAGTCTGTATATATGTAAATGTATGTCTGTATAAATATATATTACTGATATGATATCAGGAAAACAATAATCATGATTAATGTCATGAATGATGCACACAATTATTCCTCTTTTGTGTGCCTGTGTGTAATTTTATTGAAATGAAATAAAATAAAAATCACTAAATTCTTCCGGTCATTCCAGCTCAACTTCCTTTTGGGGTGTGGCCAACTCGATTTAAAATCACTAATTAAACGGGCACTTATTGAAAGCCCAAACCGAGTCCCCTGGGGATTTGATCACAAAGGTACGTGTCTCAGTCTGGCCTTCATACACAGAGCCGCTGTAGTAATTGGCTTTACGGTTATCATAGTTGATGAAATAACCAGCTCATCATATTAATCCACATAAAAGACCCTTTGGCAGTGTTAGCACATGCCACACATCGCTATGAGTCACTAGCTTTCGCCATTGGCATACGAATATAAAGCGCCTGCTGCAAGATGGGGGTCTTTAGTACCTACTGTGATACAAGTACACTGGTGTGTATATATATATATATGTGACCCTGGAGCACAAAACCAGTCTTAAGTTGCTTGGGTATATTTGTAGCAATAGCCAAAAATACATCGTATGGGTCAAAATTATCAATTTTTCTTTTATGCCAAAAATCATTAGGATATTAAGTAAAGATCATGTTTCATGAAGATATTTATTAAATTTCCTACCATAAATATATCAAAAAAATTTTTTTTTATTAGTAATATGCATCGCTAAGAACTTCATTTGGACAACTTTAAAGGCGATTTTCTCAATATTTAGATTTTGACAACAAATAGTTGTATCTCGGCCAAATATTGTCCTATCCTAACAAACCATACATCAATTGGAATGCTTATTTATTCAGCTTTCAGAAGATGCATAAATCTCAATTTTGAAACATGACCCTTATGACATATCACAAAATGTAACTTCACCTGTTAACTGTCAGCATCCCGATTGGCGCCATTTTATTAAATGCCTTTTTTCCATATCACATATTTTAGTAATCACCCTAAATTAGATTTCATTCAAAATCTTAAACACTCAAAATTCATACTGTGAAAACTGTTTTGAAATCGGACATTGGTACTTTAAATCCTTTTAGCGATGGGCCCGTTGGGCTTTGTTAAGTGTCAAATTACTAAATTTACTGCATTTTATCATTAGAACTTTTTCTATTCTTGACAAAATACATATCGCTGGAAAGGTCTGAGTCTCAAGATTCCATATTTGGTGACTATTTTGTCATAGACGTAAGTTCTTGACAAAATATTTATACATTTGTGACAGGAAAATGCATCAATAAAAATTAAATGGAGTTTGGGTGTCACCCGGTGACTATTTCTATTATAGCGCTTTAAATTTCACAGGAACCCTAATTTTTTAATGACAACTTCAAATTTGGATCATAACTTACTTAGGCATATAGCTTTGATTTTATAGCACTTTTAGATTCCAAAATATCTTGTATAACTTTTTACACTTTCATTTTTTAAAAATGCTTTCACTTCAATAAGCAATAATCTGCCGATTTTCTTCTTTAAAAACCTAGGTTGGTCAGAATTCCCAACCCCCCCAAGGGTATGTCAGTATGTCCCCCAAAAGGGACTGGATTCAGGAACAGGATTCACAGCTCTTCAAAGTAATGTATACTCAGCGTTGCACATCAATGTTTGGGAAGGGGGATCTTACCGTAACAGGCTCTGCAGAGTTGGTTTCGTAATAGCTGGTCTCGTAGTTGCTGAGCGGCTGAGTTTCCGTGATGGTTGTGGTCTTGTCCTGTGGTTTATTCAGCTGTGAGAAACCAACACATGAGATGATGAGTTCAGCATGCACACTTTAGGAGTTGGTTGTGGATCAGAGGAATATTTCTTGTCTTTAAGGGATTTTTTTTTTGTCATTTGTGATGCGATCTGGGAAAACCCAACACTACCAAACCAATTTGACTTTTTTAGGTTTTGATACCATATGAAAGCTGGGTTCAAGCCCTTTCCAAAACTGTTATTTTGTCCATAGCTTGAAACGTAACAAAACTTATGGCTATCTGAAGTTGGCTGATAGCTATGATTTTCAGGAATTGAATTTGAAGAAAAACGGGTTTAAAGTGAGACGGGTTTCATTTTCACTTCACGGGTTTAACGAGAGCTGTCTGTCAGGAGCGCTATACTGCATCATTACACAAACAGACTCACGTTACCCTGAAGAAGACAGTTTTCCATTGTTAATCATGGGCATAATCTCTGAACTTTTGATCAGCCTTTGTATGTTTAGATAGCTCAAATAGTGTACCTTAGAGTTTACATTTAGAAAAGCGAGCGCAGCGCAACTGTTGTTCGCACACCTGTGCATATAACAGACTGTCATCGGACTCCTCCTCTTTAGTAACTTCATCATCTGATCCTTCATCTCTGGATGTGAAATAGTCCATAATAACATCATTTAGGGCACTGCCATCACCAAGATTGAGCAAGATCGTTTAAGTGAGCAGCTACTTCAGACGGCGTTGTTTTCTTGCGCTCCGATATCTCACGATATAAAAAATAAATCAATAAAAAACATTGCGTGCCATAGTTTACACAGGACTGGCGGGAAATGTGCATTGATACACCTTTGTTATTATGAAGAGTTAATTTGCAAAAACCGATAAACGCCACTTTACTTTCAATTAACTTTAATTTTGTAAATGACCTGTATTTGTTTAAGTTATTATTACTTAATCAAAACAACCCAACTGCAGTTTGATTGATATTACTTAATAATAATAATTTTCAGAGATGATAGACAAAATGTTATAGAATAATAATTTAATAAACCAAAAAATTGACATTCAACCTATTTTCCGAATTTCCTGAAAACGTCCCAGCGCGACATCCGACGGGTTTTCCCAGATCGCATCACATTTACTCATCCTTAAGTCATTCCAAAGACTTTTTATCTTCTGCTGAGCACAAAAGAACATTCATTAAAAAATAACATTCATTGTTTGGGCAAAAAACTCTAAAATATCTTATGTATTCCACAGATGAAAGTTTTGACGGAACATGACAGAAGGTTGAGTAAATGACAGAAATATCAATTGTTTGAAATTTCAGAAGTTGGAATCTTGTTCAACTACCAACTTTTAAAAATAACTAAGTCTTTTCTGATCACCAAGGCTGCATTTATTTGATTAAAAATACAAGTAAAAACAGTGTGAAATATTATTAGTTTAAAATAACTATTTTTCATTTGAATATATTTAAAATAGAATTTATTTCTGTGATGCAAAGCTGAATTTTCAGCTTCATTCCTCCAGTCTTCACCGTCACATGATCTTTCAGAAAACATAACGTGCTGATTTGCTGCTCAAGAAACATTTCTTATTATTAATATCAGTGACAAAAACAGTTGTGCAGCTTAATATTTGTGTAAACAGAATTTTTGATGAATAGAACATTCAAACGAATGATTATTGGAAACATTACAAATGTCTTAACTCTCACATTTAATCAATTATGCATCCTGCTGAATTTTTTTCAAACAAACAAAAGTAGTAATTAAAAAAAATTATAAAATTTTAACCCAAGTTTTTGGGATAGTCGGGTATGACCATTTAAAGATTAAAAAAAAAAAAGCTAATCAAAAAGTTTTTAACTTAAGGCGGTATTTAGAGTGAAATAACCTCTTACTGCTGCTGCTATTTTCAGCAAACATGAAGAGAGATCTCATAATCACATATTTTAGGGGTGCTGACAGCTGAATTAATCACAGATTTTTAGGGCAGCGGAGATGAAAGATGCCTATGATGCACACGTTCATTTGCCTGTGCGTGCACACACAAACATGTACGCACACACAAATTTAGCTCCACCCACACGTTCTACATTAAGCTTCAATCAATACACATTACCCCCATGTTAACCCTTTCTTTCTTGTCTGTGGCCCGAGGGCAGCATTAGGAATTCTCATTCCCTTCGCTCCGCTTGTACTTCACAATGCAGTCCAGTACCAACCGAGAGAACAGGAAATAATCATTAGCCAGAGAAAAATGCAATTATCCTATTCTGAGCAATACGAATTTCCTCCCCATCCCAGAACTAAGCTTGTTCTTCAAAAGGTTTGAATTCAAAGATCTATTTTATGGTGGCTTATGCATATGCTTATCCTTTCACCAGCTCTGCTTTAATTGCGGCGTGTAGCCTGGAGAATTGTAAGTCATCTCAACATTGTATAATGAAGAAAGCTCAATACGTCCGAGTTGAAAGAGAATGTCAGATGTGAGCGCTGAGAGGTGACTGATGGAGAAAAGTCCGCTCACCATTTCTGTCGAGCTGCCAGACTTCATCGGAGGAGGCGGCTTGTGTTTGGGGGGGCCTCTGGAAAGGAGATACAACGAGATGTTTAGCTATAACCGTGTTGCGCATGCATGCTATACCGTGAACGCACCAATTTAGATGCATTGAGAACGAAAGGCACAAAAATAGCTTGGATGTTCTAGCCAGGAGAGAAAGAGAGAGCAGAAAATGGATGTTTGACATGAATGTGTGATTGTGTTTGTGGGTGCGCGTTCACACTCACTCTCCGTTCTGCATGCTCTGGCGGCGTTTGTGGTACAAGGCCACACCAGCGCCGATCAAACACAAGATGATTATGGCGGCAATGATGCCCCCGACAACTGGCCCCGCGTTGCTGGTTGGTGCTGGTAAAGGTTGATCTGAAACAAGCAAGAGACACGTACAATCATATTTGTGGGTTTTTGTTCTCTGAAAGTACAAACCATTTATGTGACCAGATATATGAGAATGACAACTTTACCACCAATGTTTCTTTATTTAATCTATCTATCAATCTATCTATCTATCTATCTTAATTTGAATTGTGATAGCAAACATGATGAAAAATTCATTTAAATTTCAATGCAAGGAAGAATTAAAAATAAACTACAATTTGAACTGCAAAACCAAAGTTTGTCAAGAAGACAAACTATTAAAATTAGCGTGACAAACCCTGTATGAAAGTTTTATTGGCCTTGAGAACGACAGATTGATATAGACAGATATAGATAGAATGACAGATGGTAGATAGAATGATAGATTGATAACAATAGACAAACATGGATGGATGGATGGACAGACAGACAAGCTGTAGAATGAACAAACAATAGGTAGATAGATAGATAGATAGATAGATAGATAGATAGATAGATTGATAGTAGGGCTGCACAATTAATCGAATTTCTAATCGCGATTACAAGTATGGATGCCACAATTACGTAATCGTTCAAAGCGGCAATTAATCGTTCAAAGTCCACTTATGTTATTCTGTGTGCTTAAGATGCGTTTTTTCTTTCTACATGTTATCTTAAGGGGTTTTCCCATTATTTTAATTTTAGTATAACATTAGAATAGCATTCATATTTTTACTTTTTTATAATTTAAAGAAGAAACCAATCTGATGTATAGTTGACATTTGAGGCTTAATACTATAGAAAAGCACTAAAGGTTTAAATAAACCCCCAATGTTTATTTAGCTAATTAAAATTTTCACCAATAAGACTCTAGTTCTCTCAGCCTCATTTAACATTTTACTATGTTTAAACATGCAGATTTTCTCCCATAAAAATCAGCACAGAAAATACAAATAACATGTGCATATTCAATCTGCGCCTGGACATAGCCGACTGTTTACAGTGATTACACGTATAAAGATGTTGAGCGGGTCACACAGATGCTGGTCAGCATCACACGGATCATTTCAGTAGCACGGTTCGATCCGCTTTTGGAGCATTTGGTTTCCCAAACAGCTGTTAACTACATAAAACAGGCTGTGTGACTATGACGAAGGATTACTGTAATAGGTTTATGTTGTTTGACATGCAGAGGCAGCGGATTTGAACATTTCTGAAATAAATACATATAAAATCAAGCGTTCTTGCTCTTATCGCTCACCAATGGTGGCAAACGTGCTCCCATGATTCATACACGGGCATTTCCATAGGTTCACTGAACGCCAATCAGGATTTTAGACCCAATCTCTCTATATAAAAATATATAATCTGAATTCTGAGGAGAATCAGATAAAAGCAGGGGTGTGCTGAATTGCAATGCACTGTAGATTGCAATTCTACTGTTTGCTACTACAGTGCAAATTCAGGAACTGAATTTGAATTATGTTAGCAAGCATAATGAAGAATCGCATTCAAATTTGAATACAAGGAAGTACAATAAAAATGAATTCAAATTCAAAGTAAATTATAAAACGATTTTTTATCTAGAAAAGCAAAGTTTGTCAAGACAAACTATAAATATTAACTCTTAAATCTTAATCTTAAATCTTGTTTGAAAGTCTTATAGGCCTTGAGGATGAAAGATTCTGTGCTGGCTTGTGCTGGTAAAGGTTGATTTGAAACAATAAGCAAGAGACACTAAAAATAATCATTGTGGGGTTTTTGTTCTCTAAATGTACAAACCTCTTGAGTGACTAGACATATGAGAATGAAAACTTTGATTTTACACTGCAAAACCTAATAAGTTTTCCCCATTTGTTCATATTTATTTAAGACATAGTCAGGCCCACACAGAGAACTTCACAGAACTGGCAGAATCATGATAGATCAATAGACAGAAAGAATGATAGATAGACAGACTTCTTCTGTGGAAGGGTGGAAGAACACCTCACTTCTAAGAATGCATTACCTGTGTTGAACTGTCATTCCCTTCATTCCAATTCAACTTCCTGTGGAATGTGGCCATTTCAATTAAAATTCCAACTGATGAGTTGAAATTCTGAATTTTGCACAACTCTGGTATGCATGTCAGATGACCACATGCCAGATACCAGCTGCACTTCGTTTAAAACCACATTTGAAAGTGGCCCAAATTGGGTGTGGAAAGAGATATTTATCAGGTTTTTTTTGTTTTGTTTTCTGTTCCAACACCATAGCGATGTCCACCATTAGCGGACCAGTAAACCCCTTTGAGAACTACTACACCACCACTCCTTATCTTTCCCTTTGCAGTTAGACATTTAAAGCTGGAGTGATAAGGTTCTTTGTAGTGCGGCTCAGTTTGATGAGGTATTCACAGGCAAAGCTTGCCAAGACTTGCTGCTGGGGTGGGTATGCTAAAATTAGTAAGTCCCACTGCTCTCAGAGCGACTGATGAGACAGAAGGGGAGAGAGAGAGGGGATAGAGACGGAGAAAGATAGACGAGGGGGACTGCCATCACCAAACCTTTTTATTAAAACCGTGTCCATTGTCGTGCCAATAAAACGCTCTTGAAATGAGGAATGATGATTGGGAGTGATAGGAAAGGACAGGAATATTGAGTGTGTTTGGATGGAAATGACAGTGCAGTACTGCTGCTGTCCACCAGGTCTGACATTTCTAATGCACGTCTGATCTGCAAAGTCACAATGGTGATCTTTCTGTGAATTTCAGCTTATTTCGGAGGGATCAGATTAACTCTGTTTCCAGTGCTTGTAAAGAAACAGATGTGCTCATCGCATACACGCCCGCACGCACACACTTCAGCATGTAGTCACACATACATTTCTAATATAAAACAGATTCTTGATGAAACCGGGCAGTGAGCCACAGTAACGCGTGAAAGCTCTCACACAGAGAACTTGAAAGGGGAGCGAAAACAATATTGGGCACTCTTAAAAACACCAGTATTTCAACAGCAGGATCGAGCTAGAGAGATCAGACGAACAAACGAAAAAAACCAAACTCTTTATTTGATAAAAGCTGATAGCCACACAGCATGAGACCTTCAGCGATCGTTTTTGTTTAACAAGAGCATTTGTTATCAATGTTCTAGTGAGCGAGAGGGTGTGCATATATTTGTGGGATTTATTGCATAGATCAGGCCACCTAAAACAAATGAGTCTAAACAAAGAGCTGTCGTATATCGTGCAATCCTGAAAATATATTGCAATCAGCTGCACGCTGTTCCTCAAGTCGTCGGCTCACGTCTTAGACTAGATCCTAATTTGTCTCGCATGCTTCCTCTATTGGTTGGTTCTTACATTTGCAGTGCATTTATTTGGCCTGGGTAAATTTAGGGTCTTAGCTTGTGCCTTGCCGCTTGTTTGTTTGTTGAATCTCTCAAGAAACGACTTACAATTAAATGAGAAACATCAAGGGCAGGAAGAGAAAATGAAAATCCTTCAAATTTTATTAGAATGAAGACTTTAGGAAGACGAGACAAAAACAAATATAGACCAAAAAAATCTGGCGCAACTGCTAATTTTGAGTTTAGCTCATGCTGCTGTGTTTATTTCATTTCAGTAGTCCCTAAACAAACAACTTTCAATTTATTGTGAAATGTTTACATCCATATTGGGATTTTATGGTTTTGCTGTCCTACTTTTTCCTATGTGAGTAGAGTCTCTCAACAAACCATAAAATGCTGAACATGAAGAAGGAACTTCAGAAATCCCTGAGTATATCATCTGTATTGCAATCTTGTTAAATAAATAAATAAATAAATGAAACAAAGTAAAATGATAGAGACAACAAAAGACAGGCAGAACGAAAGATAGACAACAGACAGACAGACAGATAGATAGAGCTGCTGTATTTACTTTGTCTTGTAATTAACAGGTGAACTGTGAGGGTGGGGGAGGAGCTTCGGAAATCCTTGACTGAATAATAATAATTATCTGAAAAATAATTTTACTAGAATGAAGAAAAAAATAGACTGCCACCAGCAAATTACTGCTGAAAGCGCTGCGCCTGCTGATGCGCTCGCGTCGGTTTGAGAGGAACTTCTTAAGTCACTGAGTGCATCATCCATATTGCAATTTTATTAGAACGAAGTCTGAGGAAAACAAACTAGACCGTGACCAGCAATAAACCACAATTTCTCGTGAATCCATTATTAAGGAGGAATGTCAGCGAGGGAGAAGATGAA
The DNA here is from genome assembly GCA_018155175.1 of Sinocyclocheilus anophthalmus. NCBI lineage: Eukaryota > Metazoa > Chordata > Actinopteri > Cypriniformes > Cyprinidae > Sinocyclocheilus > Sinocyclocheilus anophthalmus. Next base: position 267,732 of record JADLZN010003281.1, on the reverse strand, counting down.
TAAAGTGAGACAATGGAATGACAAAAAGAAAGAAGACAGGTAGACTTGGGCATTTTTTTTAAAAGTCTGTCGATTTCCAGAAACGCGATGAGACGTGCAGCACGAGAACGAACAACAACTCCACTTTGCACTGCATCGCTGGAACACACAATCAACTAAACTGTCATTTCTCTTCCTAATTTTCTCTTAACATCTCAAAAACTTTCAACACCTTTATGTTTCTGCTACACGGGCCTTTTCCTAGCGATGTCACCCAAGGCCGGCGATCCCTGCTTGTGTAGGAGGAAATTAAAACACACACACAAGTGTAAGAGGTGGGTGGACGTTTTGGAGGGACTGACAAAAGACTCATTGTTGAAATAATAATAATTATCAGCAGCAGCTTGACTTCTGATTCATCCCATTATCGCCCATATTCTTTCAGCATTCCACCACTATACTTAGCCGCCAGACTTAGAAAGAGAGAGAGAATTAGAGAGAGAAAGAGGTTGTGCTGTGCTGCCCTTAAATGCTTTATAAAGATCATGATAATGGAGACGTGCAGTCTGAAATCTGTCCACATGCCGAAAAACAGCCCTGCTCAGTCCACTGCGGCCGCTTAATGCCACAAAGAGGATTACATGTGTACACACACACACAGTTTTTGCTAACCCTTGCTCCTATTTTGGTGACCTGCTAGATTTCTGCCTTTGCCTCACCTTCACTTTACACCAATCCAATTTGCATACTCATCTGTGATTTGTTCTCGCTCTTATAGAGAATGTTTTGATTGGCTGTGGGGTTTCACTGACTGGATTTGCTTAACTATTACAAAGTGGTGTATATAAACAAATGAAGAGTTAATTTGCAAAAACCGATAACTCCCTTTTTATTTTATTTTTTCAGAAATCACGTTTTTTTTATTGCGCATTCCAAGTAATATCAATCAAACTGCAGTTGGGTTGTTTTGATTAAGTAATAATAACAAAAAAGGTATTACAAAATTAAAGTCATTGAAAGTCGTTTTCTGACATATTAAAGTTTGTGGATAGCAAAAGCAGATAACTCCAACAGTCGTTTTTTTTTTCAAAAGCCGATAACTCCACATTTCATGTTTTAGAGTTAAAAAAAAACACTCGTTTAATCTTTGTAATCTCCTCAGATGACAATGTAGATGCCTGACAAACGTTGTTGTTGTTGTGATCATAAACTGTATGGATGTGATTACACGCAATACACAGAGCTTTTCCCTCACCATTGTAACGCGCTTCTTTTGCAAGGTTCCGTGAAAACGTTTCAGCTTTTATTTTCCTTTTTTCACCCTGAAGAAAATATCACAGGTTCATCAAGTTCATCGAAAATATCCATCCTCGATCACTTTTAGTCAACTTTGACGAAACTCCTCTCAGCTAGCACTTTTCAAAGTGAAAGTAGCCTTGTCACACCTGACCTGAATACAGCGCGCTGATGCCCGAAAATAGACTTATCGGCTTCTGTTCAAAAACAACAAGGGCGCTTGTCGGCTTCTGCAGTGAAATATGGGAAGCCAAACAACCCAAAAATGGGATGAAACAGCGTGGTATTACAGTGTCCGCGCCGCGCTGACCTGTCATCGGCGCGCCTCAATGGTCCCCGAGCTGCGTGACCGACTCGACAGCGCAGAGAGGACGTGTTACAACAGCGCAGCACGAACATTACACTCCGCAGAAGTTCGTGTTTTTTTCCTGCACATAACATAATGAAGAGTTATTACATTTCATTATCTTTCATATTACTACATGTAAACAGTAGTGTTAGCTACTTTGAAGCATGTATAGCCTATATTTAGTAGTCACGCTCACAGCAGAAACTTCCATTATCCTTCTAGAATTAGAGTTTCGTTCATCAAGGCATATTTTAAGTACATTTTACATTTAAGGATATTTGTGTTACTGTAGCATATGATTATACTTGAAAAAAAAAAAAAGAGTTAAATGTACTGATACTTTTCTGTCAGGACATACATTTTCCCTTATGGAAATACGGAAATGAACAATGGTTTTACTATAGTAAAAGTGCAGTAACCATGGATTGATTGTCATTTTTTAACCCACAGTTTAACTACAAATATATGGTTAAAAGGTTAGTGTAATAAAATCATGGTTAATTTTAATGTGTTTTCCGATAAACCTAAAACACAATGCAGTGCAAAATTCAAAATACATCATATTGAATTTACATACACTGTCCCTAATTTTTAAAGATTTTTTAAAAATGAATTAAAATGTATTTATTTAATTTGGAGTGTAGAGAAAAGCCTTACAAACAGTATCCATTATATAAAATTGCAATGTTAAAGTTAAGTAACAATGTTTCCCTTTACTAGAGACAACAAAAATCCCATATATATACTAGGCTATTTAATAATAGTTTAAATTTAAAATGGGCAATATTGTGCTGAATGTAGAACTTGACGACAACAACAATAATAACTAAGTACAAAATAAAAAAATATATATACTAGAAGCTGGGTGTGCTCCTCAAGAGGACTATGGTGATAGTTTTTCAAAGTACAACTGTTTACATATAGTAGAAAGGTAAGCAAAATAAATGTAATAACTTAATACTGATCTTCATTATGTTATGTGCAGGAAAAAAACACGACCGTCTGCGGAGAGTAATGTTCGCGCTGCACTGTTGTAACTGATCAGCACTACGCTGTCAGCTCGGTGGCGCTAGTAAACACATCCTCTCTGCGCTGTCGAGTCGGTCGCGCAGCTCGGTCCATTGAGCCGCGCCGATGACAGGTCAGCGCGGACACTGTAATACCGCGCTGTTTCATCCCACTTTTGGGTTGTTTGGCTTCCCATATTAAAACATGAACTCGCGATGCCTTGAAAGTGGACAAAACCGGCTTTTTTGACAAAACTTAGGGTTCAGATCGCGCTATTTGGAGAATAATGCACGGCATTTTTTTTTAAAGTGCCGTTTATCGGTTTTTGCAAATGAACTCTTCAAATATAAACAAATAAGGTACAAACAAAGTGAAAGAAAATGCGTACCATCCAAAATGTTTTTGAAAGAAGCTCTGTTCACCAAGGCTGCATTTATTTGATCAAAACAGTAAAAATTCTAACACTTTACAATAAGGTCCTATTAGTTAATGCATTAACTAACGATGCACAGTACAATCGGGGCAGTATATTTATGAATCTTGTTTAAATACAACTGATCATGTTACCTCAGGCTGAATGATATTAACAGATAGGATTTTGAATAATGTGTTAGTAAATACTGAAATTAGAACAAACTAAGATTAACAAATGGCTTTGAGAATTTTTTTTTTTCGTTTTTTAATTATGTTTCAACAAATGTAGTTAACTAATGCTAACAAAAGGAAACTTATTGTAAAGTCTTACTGAAAAAACAAAACTATTGTAAAATATCACATTATATAGCAAGTTAATATCTGAGATATATTATCGTTTTTATTAATATTTATTCATGTTAAAGTTTTAGTAATTCTGTTGCATGTTTTTGCCATTTTTTAAAAATGTCTATAGTTTTCATTCATTTTTAGTTTTTGAAATGAAAACGAGAAACGTTGAAATAAATTAAGTTTGTCTTTATATTTTATTTCATTTAAAGTTTATTTAAATTGTTTAGGTTTTGTTTTAGTTTTCTAAAACTGTTATATACTAACTGAATGCTTATATTTTTGGGATCTGGAACTTGTTTACTTTTAGGATTCTTGAATGAATAGAAAATTCAAAAACAGCATTCATTTGAAATATTAATATTTTGTAACATTATAAATGTCTCTTTCGATCAATTTAATGCACCCGAGCTGAATGCAAGTATTAATTCCTTTTTAAAAAATATTACCCACCCCAAACTTTGGACAGGTAGCTTAAGTGGCTAAACAGTTTTTTACTTTACTAAGTTTGTTACTTTAAAAAAAAAAACTCAAATTTCCATTCGAGCCTGTACATGAAATGACATACATCCTTTGGTAATAATTACTTATGTTGTTTGCAAACCTAATCCAATCCCTTACATGTCTAAAACATTTTCTTTCCCTCACTCTCTGACAGCAAGTCGGGGAACAGTCTCTTCTGAAGAGCAGCAAATTCTGCAAAAAGCGTTTGTTCAATTCGCTCCATATTTGATCCATCTGCCAGCCCTACTCAACGGATTAAAGGCACGTCTATCATGCGGCGTCTCTGCGAAACTCCCTCCGTCACTCTTTCTCTTCCTCACAATTGTAAGTGCATTTATTTCTCTTCAAATAAAACAGTAGGATTGATTCTTTTCCCATAATAGCCTGGATGAAGTGAACTAAGTAAATGGGTGGGGTGGGGGTTCAGGGACAGGAGAGAACAATTCCAAGCTAAAGTCAGTTTGATACAGGCCAATCACTGTAAATTGCTGCCATTGGGTTGCCTGAATAAAAAGCATGTAGTAGAAGAACAGATTCAAACGTAGCTCGTTCAGAACCCATCGCAGCCAAAAATACTCTTTGTCTCACAAGGTCAGATCTGTTCGAGGATTTCGGAAGATCAGAACCATACAGTAGACTTTTATTGTTCTGCTCGGATGTCCTTGTGTAAGTCAGGGATTTTCAAACTGAGGTGAGCCCCTAATATCTAACATTCCACTAATACTGGGTAAAGACTTTGTTTAAATGATAATTTTCAGGTTTTGGCTTTAGTACAATGACATACTAAAGCCAACTATTTAGTTTCAAAAACAGTAAAAACATTATTTTTAATATGCATGAATCTGGTGCTCTTCAGTAATTTTTGACCAAGACAGTGTGTTTTTTTCTTAATTTTTTATTTATTTGGTATGTTACAAAACTTGTTAAAGGCCTTGACACTTGATATGTAAACAAACATTATCATGGGGGGAAAAAATCCTGGACATGATTCAAAAAGGTTAAATGGGAACGAACGAAAGAACGAACTCTGCATTAGAAAGGAATGGGAAGCAAGTTGAAATGTTTGGCACTGTGCCGACTGTAAACTAAATCTTACTGAAAACTCATTTTTTCTGATTTCAACAACAAATTTGGAACATAACTTTAGATTTATGCTTTGATTTTCTCAGTTTTATAGTAAATATGATTTGGAATATATGTATTTCATAAAATGTACGTTTTTTGTATTTTTGTGCAATTTCATAACTATAAACGTAAACTTTCACTTAAGCGATAATCTCTCATAAAAAGTGACCAAACTTAAGTCTGTGCTTCAAAGCATTGAAGATTTACAATACGACAGTTTAAGCTGGAAATTTAATTTTCAAATTTATGCTCAAAAAGAGGTCAACAGGTAATAAATGGTTTATAACTACTGCATAAATATAATTTAGTACCATAAAAAAAAATTTAAAATTAAAATGTATTGAACAAATATATTAATTTAATTGAAAGAAAAATTTTTAATTTTTGATTGCCATGTGAGGACCACTAGAGGGTTAACAGTGATAGTACATTTTATCTGTAGCAATTATTATTATTGAAATTTACTAGCAATTACAGAATTAATTTTTTTTAGTGTAGGTCTTTATACATGCAGAATATACTGCAGTATTTGCTTTCCTTCCATGGGGATCATCATATTTGTGCATCTTTGGCATCAAAAAGTAAAACCCTCAGGTGTTGGTCACAGCGACTTGAATCATTCATTTTAAAGAGTTTTCAGACTGATTTAACATAATATTATACCTGGCTTTGTCTTTGCCTCCTGTGTGTATGTGTATGTTTGGGTCCGTCTCAGCTGTGGGACTCACTAGATACTGTCTTACCTCCCTGATGGAGTGGTTACCTGGATACTGCATGCATAAATAATTGAGCTTGAGACAAGTGAGTAAGAGTGTGTGTTTGGCTGCCCAGGCTCATGTGGAGTTACAAAACACATATGTGGCTGGAAGCAAAACTGTCCTGCTATGAATTAATAAAGCAAACCATCCTTGACTTGCACTAAGGTTTTTCTCTCGTATCTGATGCGCTCTCTGTAGGAGAAGCCAATGCTACTTCATGGCATTATTTAAAGGGTTAGTTCACCCAAAAATGAAAATTAGCCTGTGTTTTACTCATCCTCGAGGCATCCTAGGTGTATATGACTTTCTTTCAGACGAATATGCGAATATACCATCAGGGAGGTAAATATATATATATACCAATAACAGTAACATTTTATTAAATAAACTCATACTTCTCAGAGTAGGATTTTAAAAGCCTTTATAACGACTATTCAGTTAAAAAATTGGCCTATTAAGCCTTTGTAAGGAAGTTTTTTTTCCCTGAGTGCCTTATAGACTATAAGTGAGGATCCCTTATTCAAAGAGCAGAAATATGAATTCATTTTACACCTAAGCAGCATTCCTTGCATTGACTGAATATTTCAAAGTGATATGCTAAAGAACACCGTTAAAGGGGGAAAATATTTATTTTATGGCCAATAATTGACCGATGGCAAAATTCAAATTCTATACTATTTTGTTTAAATAAATAAATAACACTAATACTAAAAAGGAAAAAAAAAAGTAAATTAATTTTGGGATTTACATTAAATGGTGATTAGAACTAGAAATAATAATAGAAATCGAAACCGTTGAAAGGTTTGCGGTCAGTATGTTTTTTTTCTTGTTTTCTAGTTAATACTTTTAAGGGTGTTTTAAATTGATAAAAGTGACAATAATGACTTATATTGTTACAAAGGATTTATACTTATATACATAAATGCTGTTCTTTTTTACTTTTATTCATCAAAGAGTCCTGAAATAAGTACCACAGGTTCCAAAAAATATTAAGCAGCACAACCGTTTCTGACACTGATAATAAATCAGCATATTAGAATGATTTCTGAAGGATCATGTGACACTGAAGACTGGAGTAATGACTGATGAAAATTCAGCTTTGCATTGCAGGAATAAATTACATTTGAAAATATATTCTGATAGAAAACAGTTATTTTAAATTGTAATAATTTCACAATAATACAGTTTTTACTGTATTTTTTAAATAAAAAAATGCAGCTTTGATGTGGCGTATATGTGTGTAGATTTGTGTATATAATATATATAGGTGTGTGTGTGGTATTTTTTTGTTTGAATATTTTTGTATCTGGAGTGTGTACACTCTTAAAAATAAAGGTGCTTCAAAAGGTTCTTCAAGCGATGCCATAGAAGAACCATTTTTGGTTCCACAAAGAAACATTCAGTCAAATGTTCTTTAAAGAACCATGTCTTTCTTACCTTTTTTGTAATCTGAAGGACCTTCTTTTGCCACAAAGAACCTTTTGTGAAACAGAAAGGTCTTTCAGATGTTAAAAGTTCTTTATGGAACCATTTAAACAAAAAAAGGTTATTCTATGACATTGTGAAGCACCTTTATTTTTAAGAATGTACTGGGTGCTGATTTCATAAAACTAGTTTACCAAATAAGCTAGGCTTATTTCAGTTATTCTGACTTATTGTCTCTTGATTTGGTTTCCGAAAGCAAAATTATCATAGCTCAAGCTCAGTCACTGTGGCAACTTATGCTGGCAAACTAACCCGGTCCGGGGCAGGCTAACTGTCAGGCTAAGCTGAGCTCCTTTAACACTGACCAATAGGAATGCTTTGATATTACCACTGACTCTCTCACATCCTATTATTTGACTTTATTATCGTTCCAAAAATAAAAGTATGCAGAAAATGCAACTTAAATAATCAAATAAATAAAAAATAGGCTACAACCAAGTGTATTTAATGTATTGTGCCCAAAATGCAATGAACCTTTTTTTTTTTTAATTATTATGAAATATTTTTACACAGGGTCTGCTTGCATATTCTCAGTCTTGATGTTTCAGCAGTTTTTCGGCCATGCCAGCCTTGTCTCCTCGGTTCGTTTTCTGACAGCTGTTACCTTTAATGGTTATTTTTATAACATTAAAACCTTAAACATCTAAAATGCTCTTTAAAAATAGTCCTTAAAAACACTAATTAAAAGTTTAAACCACTGATTAAAAATTGGAAAAATAAATAATAAGAATTATACTACATTTTACTGATAAGAGACACATTTTAATTGTTGGAGATAGTAGGTCTGTAGGAGCCCGCTTACAGTTACGTACAGTGATAAATACCTTATATTCTGATTAAAATTCTCATGTCACCTTTAAGTCCAACAGCGGCAGGCCCCCCAAAAAAAAAAAAAAAATATTTTTAGCAGAATGCATATTTATTCCCGAATTAATTGTGCTATTAAATTCTATTGCGTTCCATCTGTTTGCACATATTTTTGTTGGGGGGCGCGCACTCGCAGCAGCGCTCGTTCACTCGCGTAAGCCTTGCCCATTCCTGACAGCAAAATGGATATATTTGCCTGACTTTCTAACATTTACAGATGAAAAATATACCTGTGACATGTCAGTTATGCACTGAGGATAACACAACGTCTCAAATGCATTAAACGGCACAAGTATATTCCCTATTTGCCATAGTGTATCGATTTGATCCATTATCGACATTAAGAGGTTTATTCACCCAAAAATGAAAATGCCATCATGCCGGCTCCGTTCCTACGTTGTTTGTGATTTGATCTGAACGGAAACAGCGTATCCATGTGACACAGCTGACACAGAACAGCATACACTGTTTACGTCCAGCAGATACTCTCCAAAATGGCACCAGGGTGATGAGGAGGAGACGAATTGTTGAATAAAGTCGTTATTTTGTTTCTTTTGTGCACAAAAAGTATTCTCGTAGCTTTGTTTAATTGCAGTTGAACCACTGATGTCACATGGATTATTTTACCGATCTCCTTGCTACGTTTCTGGACTTGGGAACATTTCAGTTGCATTGCTGCCTATGCAGGGTCAGACAGCTCTCAGATTCCATCAAAAATATCTTAATTTGTGTTCCGAAGATGAACGAAGGTCTTACGGGTTTGAAACGACATGAGGGTGGAGTAATTAATGACAGCATTTTCATTTTTGGTGAACTAACCCTTTAAGGGCTGCTTAAGAATAAGCGTGCACATCAAATTATCCTGACTCAATGAACCTGGATCGAATTAGTGAGATTGCGTGAACTTAAATTGTCGTTTATGAAACCGCTTTAGTCCCGATTGATTTGTTAGGTTATTTCAAGTCAGGATTTGGACTTTAATTCCCGCTTGTCTTAGCCTCTTTTATGAAACAGCTCCCTGGTGTTTGTAAGTGTAGCTGGTGACTGAAGCAGCAGATCTGATCAGATTCTGCTGAGTTTATAAAATAAAGCCACAGCCACCCTGAGAGCAGAAGACGCGTGTTAGCATCACAAGTGTTGAGAAAGCGTCAAAACAAGATGCTCAGTGCCTTGGTGTACAGTGCTGTCTGGAGTAAATGCTGTGCGTGTCTGTCTCCAGACTTTTGCATCATTCTGAGTCTAAGCTAATCTTCTCTGATCCTGACCGCGCACATTTGAACAGTCTGCGGATTACGGCGTATGACAGCAAGACGTCTGTCTGTCTGCCTGGGTTTCTCGTTGCTGTAAAGACTACAACTCGAGCTGCGTGACAAATCAAATACTGAAAATGCTTCTAGCGACATGAAATGAAGGAACATTGCAAATTTTGCAATGACTTTAATGCAACCATTACATTTTCTAAAGCATGTGTGGAACTCATTCAGCACCATTTTAGTGATTCGATTCAAAACTATGAATCAGTGATTAGTTTACAAACGCACACACATATATATGTATGAATATATTTTGAATGTATTTGAAAATAATGTTTGTTTAAAAATTTTTTCACCAATCTAGGACAAGTAAATAAATAAATCTAATCAAATATGAATCATTAAATGTCTCAGAAAACACTCAGTACTGGTGTTTTATTCCTGAATTAATTATTGTTTTTGAACGAATCGGCAGTGAATGATTCAGTGACTCAACAATTCAGAATTGCAAGATATACACCAGCAATTCTGAGAAAAAAGAAATCAAGATTGTGAAAAAAAAGTTGCAATTTTCTTTTCATTCTTTTTCATTTTATTCTGTGGCAGAAACAAAAAAAACTGAATTGTGAGATAAATTGGGAGATATAATCAAAGTCTGAAATCAAGATATAAATTCGCAATTGCTAGAAAAAAATATCAAAATTGTGCGATAAAAAAAAAATCGCAATTACTATTTTTATTGTTTTAACCTGTGGCAGAAACAGACTTCCTTAAATTTGTCACCACCTACTGGCATAACAATTCAGGAGGAGTCACTGAAAAAATAAATTTTTATATACATTTTAACAAATAAAATTTAGTATACATTTTCATATTGTAAAAGGATGACAAAGCTTAGATACTGTATAATATAACTTTTAGCTATATTGCACAGCTCAGCTCTCGACTTCTAAAACTCCCCTCTATGCCGTGTCAAGTTTCTCTCTCTTTGCTGTCTTCCACCCTTCTCTCTCTCTCTCTATCTGCAGGAGAACAATCTGCTCTCTGTCAGTCTGTGTTTCACTCTCTTTCCCGATGAGTGTCAGTATCAACACAGCAGGTTCTCCCACCTCTCTCCTTTTCTCCCCATCACTCATTCTCTAACAGACACATATATCCGGCCTTCGCGCCGCAATATCCTTGAAATCCCTCAATCATTCATTCCTCAACATATGCTGCCCTTTAATGTACATCACGCGCTGGATACGCTCTGTATATTTGATGATGTGTGATGGGTTATTCTGACCCTGCGCTCTCGTTGAATACCTCTCGAGTTGATTGTAGTGTATTATGTAGAACCCATCTCAATATCTGCACATTTTGAGCATCACTATGCTATTTTATTCTTAAGCACTGGAATTCAGAAGTCAAGAGCGTACCCAGGGTCAACAGTTTGTGTGAAATGACTGTTTTCTGTACTCTCAACTATTCATGAGGCACTCCGTTCCGCCCTTCTTATTGCATCTAGTTCTTCATTTGCACTTTTCTATGTAACGCTCATCTAATGCACCTCTTTCTAATGTAGAGTGTTGTTTTTTTTAATCTATATGGCTACATGAAATTGCTTGCCGAGATATTTTTTGATGCATTTCCTACTGAAACATCAAATTTGATCAATCAACTTTCAAAAGGGAGAAGAATACATGGTAACACTTTACTTGAAGCCATTAAATATAATGCATTATTAAAGTATTTAAATGTGTCAATCACTTATTGTTTGTAAGTGTGCACTGTATGATCTATATAATTGTAACCTACAGTTATCTGTATATGCATGCTTTGGTTAAGTTGTTACATTTAGAAACTATAATGCATTAAAACACACGACGAGGCACAAGTTCACTTCCCATGGGTTATCAAGGAATTATACTGTATTATAATGCATTTTAAAAGAATGGTTTACCCCAACATGAAAATATACTCACCCTCAGGACCATACAACAGAATGGAATGAAGTGTTGTTGGTTTTTTAATGGGAACAGATTTAGAGAATCACTTGCTCTGTAGTGAATGGGTGCCGTCAGAATGAGTAGCCAAACCGCTGAATATAAAACCACCACCTACTCTCCACAAGTTTTTACCACACCTCTAAAACACCCAGTCCAAATCAATTAACATCTTGTGACGAGGAAAGCTGCACATTTGTAAGAACCAAATGTATCATTATATTGTTTTTAACTTCAAAACATTGCTTCCAACTAAAATACGGGTCCTCTATCCATAATATTTCTTTCTCCAGTGAAAAAGTCTCTCATCTGAATCAGGAGAGAAAACTTATATGTACTGATCAAACACTGTTTGCAAGCAAAAACAATCCAAAACAGTTATAAATAAATATGTTGGTGGAGTCTAACGTGAGAAACACAGGGAAATAAACCTTTATCCCTGCTTGATGGAACAGCCTTTTGTATTCATGGATTATGAACTCATATTTTGGCCAGAAGCGATGGTTTAAAATGACTTACTGATGGGTTTGTTTCTTATAAACCAGCAGCTTTTCACTTCACAAGATGTTAATTGATGGACTGGAGTGGATTATTGTGATGTTTTTATCAGCTGTTTGGACTCTCATTCTGACGGCACCCATTCACTGCAGAGCATCCACTAGTGAGCAAGTGATGTAATGCTACATTTCTCTAAATCTGTTCTGTTGAAGAAACAAATTCATCTACATCTTGGATGCCCTGAGAGTAAATACATTTTCAGTAAATACATTTTTGGGTGATCTATTCCTTTAACTTTGGTTACAATCATTTATGAAAAGAAATAATGCATTACCACATACATTATGAATACATTTATAATGCATTATACAAAAAATGTATAAAGTTTAAAGTAAAGTCCTATGAAATATGCTTCACATATCTTTTAATGTTGACGTCAAATGTTGTGCTTCCAATCAGACTTTACTTGGCAGAAGACACCTTTGAAAGAAATTAGGAAACAACATAAAATAAAGTTAAAATCTAGGTCCTGAAGCAAAACCACTGCTAATCAGTTTACTTTTCCGAGTACACTAGCATACAGATGAGCTCAAAGCTAATGCACATGGACTAAAAGCCACAAAACTCTAAATTTGATTTCATGGTTCTTTAATATCTCTCTCCACTCACCTCTGCTCCATTTCTCTTTCCATTCAGCCTATTTTTTTGGTCGTCACCTCAGATATAGTAACAATAGCAAGGCTGCCACCCATCAATTCCTCGCTGAGCCAAACATGCACACGTGCATGGTGCACCAAAAACAAATTGCATAGCTTGAGTTGTTTAATGGCTTAACTCCCACAGCACAGGCTGTGCCATGTTTTTCAATCTTTTTCTATTCCCCTCTCATTTTCTTGCTCTCTCTCTCTCTCTCTCTGCGGAGCTCAGCTGCACATAATAAATTCATCTGCTTTCAGTATCTGGATCTGCAACAGAGCCACAGCTGCCCCACGCCGACCGAGCGCTAGACAAAATGGTTGCCTGTCTTTTGTTCTTTGTTCGCTTTCAATCCACAAAATCTCTAAAATAAAGGGTTTTCTCTGTTTCTCTTTTTGAGAATCATGTGTTGGGTCATTCTGTGAAGTGGGTGCATTATGAAGAGCTACACACAGCAGCATCACACTCCTGCCAGCTGTTTATTTAGCCTTCTATTGTGTTTCTCTGCAGTATGTGTTTGCCGGGTCAAACTGACCTCAGACAGAAACAACATTGCTGCAACAGTCTCATTTCTGAAATGTGCTTGTGTACTGTGTGGTAAAACAGTAGGAGAAATATCATCAATTATGCCTACTGGCTTTTGATTACATCAGAGGAATCTGAAGAAAATAACAAATAATAAAACAAACCATGAATATTACTTTTTGTGTCAATTAATTATATAATTATATATATATATCTATATAGTTTTTTATTTAGAGAGTTAAATAATGAAATCGATTACAATTTATAAGTAAAATATATATAATAATATAGTAGATTAATATATAAATTATATATTAGATATAAATGACTTTATTATGTATTTTTATTATGTAACTCATCATGTTTATATATCTATAAAGATTATGTTTTTATTTTATTATTTATATTTTTGTTCATTTATTTCACTTTAATGGCAATGAAAAAACCTATTCATTGCCATTAAAGTTAATTTACTGAATCTGCACATGGGAGCCTGAGAAAATTTCAGATGGCACTTTCGTAGAGCTTAGATTCACACTATATAATTTACACATTATATATATAGAAGGAAATTTGGGTTTTATAGGTTGTAACAAAGCTCTTAAGTACCACCGGTTTAATTAGCCCACTAGTGCGCACATACCCATAAACCAAACCCACTATAGTAACCTTGATGGAATACACACTACGCACTAGAAAATAAACTTATCACATCCTTTAAAGGGTGCTTATGATGCGATGTTTTTTTTTTTCAATTTTCCTTTCTCTTTGGAGTGTTAAAAGCTTATTGTGCATAGATAAGATCCCTAAAGTTGCACAGACTAAAGTCTCAAATCCAAAGAGATATTCTTTATCAAGTTAAGACTCTGCCACGCCCCCCCAAAAAAACGGCTCGTTCTAACACGCCCCAAAATATCTACATCACTATGTGGGAAGATAACGCCGCCCAAATGTTCACGCAAAAAAGAAGGCGTGGTTTCAGTAACAGCACTTAGTGTTGAAGCAGCATGTCAGGGAGAGCTGTGTGTTTGGCCTTCCGAAAGTAGATGCATTTAGGAGTCTTTAAGATTACTTACAACAGAGCAGCAATGCATTTTATGGATGACCGGTTCGTGAACCTAGGAGAGGAGGTAATTCTGACTTTGCTATGAGAATCTGGCGTTTCTGAATCAGCTACTGTTTTGTTATTAGTTGTAGTATTTGCTATTGACTGTTCAAATGCGTAGTTTTCGCATCGTGTTGTGTGTGTGTGTGTGTGTGCGTCGTGTGCGAGCGAGGGAGAGCGAAGAGAGAGAGCTGAGAGAGATAGAGTGCGCGGCGAGAGAGAGAGAGAGCGAGACACATCACAGTGGAGTCAGCTGTCTTAACCGTGGCTTGTGTACTGCACACATACCAGCTTCATCACTGTGTCTGTCACGCGACTCTGTTCCCCTTTCGGGCTCTGCCTTTACATTTATTTTGAAAGATGAAGCTCGCGATTATGGAAGGTGTGTTACATTTCCGAACGATGCTCTGCGTTGTTCGTTCATAATGCGCCAATCACAATGCACTGGGTCAGCTGGCAAATCAGAGCAGACTGCGCTTGTCTGAAGGAGGGACTTTGTAGAAAACTAAGCGTTTGAGATAGGCGGGGCATAGAGGACCTACAATATGTACAGTATTTGAAAAATAATGTGTTTTTTGAACATTAAAGCATGTCAACATATTCTGTTACACCAAATACACAAAATAATGATCTTTAAAAAAGCATCATATGACCCCTTTAAGTCAAATAGCTTCACAAACCCATTTTTCACTACCGTATGTGTCGTATTTCCACATGACACTGAATATCAAATGGAAAAAAATGTATTGAAGTTGATTCTGGAATTGATTGCATCATGAAAAGTGAATCAGAGCTGAACGTCAGTCTGCAGTGGATTGTGGAAAAATACTACCCTCCATATTATATTATATTATATATCACATCATAAAATTGCGCTCTGTTGCATATAGTTGCATGCAGTTGCAAACCAGCCTGTCAGTCACCCTGTCACAGTTAACATCCTCCCTTCGCATTTTAATTAAATTTACACCACTCCGACAATTCTGAACTGAATGCCCCTCCAATCGCAATGGGTTGTGAGAGATATTAGCTGGCAAAGTTTGAAAAATGACTTAAAGGGATAGATCACCCAAAAATGAAAATTACCCAATGATTTACTAACCCTCAAGCCATCCTAGGTGCATATGATTTTCTTCTTTCAGACGGATACAATCGGAGTTATATTAAAATGTCCTGGCTCATCCAAGATTTATAATGGCAGTGAAGGGGGGGGGGTCGAGGTTTTGAAGCCACAAAAAAGTGCATCCATCCATCATAAAAAGTACTCCACACGGGTTAATAAAGGCCTCCTGAAGCTAAGCAATTCATTTGCATAAGAAAAATATCCTTATTTACAACTTTATAAACTGTAATGTACAGAAACACAACATGATTTTGTTTTCCCATTGAATTAAGTTTATTTTTCTGACCTCATTGTCAGGTATTTGTTTTAAACATAAGTGTGCTTAATTTGAAAAATTAAGATAAATATACCGGAGAAAGACAACTTTTTGCAGTGTGCACACCGGGGTACAGGGCATATCATGTTCCTTTTTCGAATTTGTTGCAGTTATTAAAAGGTTAGTTCACCCAAAAATGAAAATTCTGTCATTAATTACTCTCCCTCAAGTCGTTCCAAAACCGTAAGACCTCCGTTCATCTTCGGAACCCAAATTACGACATTAGGGGTTCAACCGTACTTTTACGAAGCTACAAGAATACTTTTTGTACGCAAAGAAAACAAAAATAACGACTTTATTCAACAATTTCCACAGTTATCCACTATACGTAAACAGCATATGCTATTCTGTGTCAGCTGCGTCACACATTTTCTACATCGTTTCCACTTTGATTTGATGAACGAAACAACATATCCGCTTCAAGCAGCTGACACAGAATGCGCTGTTTACGTTCAGTGGATACTCTCCGAAATGGCACCAGTGTGACGCGGAGATGACGAATTGTTGAATAAAGTCGTACAAAACTTTTCGTACAAATAGTATTCTCATAGCTTCGTAAAATTACGGTTGAACCCCTGATGTAACATGGATTATTTTACCGAACTCCTTGCAACGTTTCTGGACCTTGATCGTGGTAATTACATTGCTGTCTATGGGAGGGTCAGAGAGCTCTCAGAATTCATCATAAATATCTTAATGTGTTCCGATGTATATCTTAAAAATGTTCCGAAGATGAACGGAGGTCTTACGGGTTTAGAACGACATGAGGGGGAGTAATTAATGACAGCATTTTCATTTTTGGGTGAACTATCCCTTTAATGCTAACCAGATTTCAGTTACTGTGTTAAATCCTGGCAAGATTTTAGCCAACAATTACCTACCGGATTACCTACAACAATGGCTAAGCAGCCATTTAGCTATTGGTTAATATAACTAATACCTGCAGTCTTAATGGCCTGAGCCAAAAAGGAAAGTCATTTCAGAAGCAAGCCATTACATTTTGAAGAAAAGACAAAACAATTTTCTTCTTCAAAATAACCTGCAGAAATCATGCATAAAAAGATTAGAAAAGTGTAGCAGGAAAGTAAAAAAGGCCAATTTTGATTGCATGCTGATTTAAAACATGGAAATGGTTCTCTTGGTTGTACAACCATTTTAGTTCAAAGGTGAGGTGTGTCAGTTTTCTATTTTAAAATACTTTCTTCGCTCCTAGTATTCTTTGTTCTGCGCTGTCGCTATTCATCAATATGTTTATCTTTTCATCTCCTCCTTGTTGTGGGAGGACAATAACTTGTTGTGTTGCTGGGTCAAAGGTTGAGGCGAGGCCAGATACAGCTCCACTGAACCAAGAAACGCTTTCACAACACACACACACACACACACACACCCATCCGTCCATCAGCAAACAGCACTCGACTATGACTTTCCAGCTCTTTTCTTCCCTCTTTTAGCACAACAAAACAGAACTCAAGAGGGAGCGAATCAGAAAGAGCGACAGAAACAGAGTGGAGGGACATTGGGGAAAGCCTGAAGCACACTTAACCTCTATTACGAGCTGGTGAATGCGCTCCAGCGCTGTTGCGTACAGTGGTAGAGCCACGGGCGTTGCAGAGGAGCGGGTGCATGGGGACACGACCACTCGCACACACACACCTCGATTTAATGGAGAGCCCGGTGGCGATGGCACGGGCAACATACTTCACTCATTTGGCCTTATCTTCTTATCTTATCTATAGGGGAGTTCCCACGAGGCTTCCAGTCAGAAAGCATCAAGAAAGAGAGAAATAAATAAGAACAGTGGCAAGACGGAGAGAAAAACCTCATCTTTATCTCTCTGCACATATTTCTCCTCACCCTCACAGAGATCAAAGGCTCCTCAGATGCAAGCCGACTGTTTTCTTACATATTTTCTTTCTTGTTGCGAGCTAACTCAATAACAGAAAGAAAAAAAAAAACTTTCATTAATATTCATTTCATTCAATCTGCGGCTCCATTCAGTGACTAGAAGAAAATCCACCATATGGTGGAGTCTGAAAAGACTGTTTCTTCCCTATTGTGAGAAAACGTGTTTAGGGAATGCTCACGGATGATTTTAGGAGCCGGGATCCGAACCAATCAGAAAACGTGCGATGTGAAAGGAGATACGTACAATGGAGCCCGAGTGTGACGATGGCCTTGCTCTTTATGAGAGATAATTAAATTTTTATCTAAAGTTCATATTAAGTTCTTAACAAAACTCATTCCGCTGGTTCTCGTACAGAAGCGAGGCGGCAGGGGAAGCTGACCTCTAGCGGTTCAAGGCTGAAGGGTTTAAAGCCAAATAAAAGATGATCTTCAAAAAGTTTGAGAGTGCATACGTTTGAACGTGAAGTAATGTAACAGTGAAGATCTTCAAAAGCGTTTGTGAGACGCTCTGCTGCTACAAGTTTTGCATTGAATTTCTGCGCTGGCAAAGAAAAAGGAGACATTGTGACAGTTATCAAGTAGCAATGCTGAGAAATCAAGCCTGGTCATCAAACAAGCTGCAGCGTAAGTTATGCTAGTAGAAATGTCTGAGAGAAAGCAAGTGTGAATTTCATAGAAGCTGCATCTTTTAGAAATGTGTCTGCTAGAAAACAAACAGGATTAACCAGGTTAAGGTGGTCAGCTGGGTTTTGAACATGGTTAACCAGATCAACCCAGTTCCTACTAGTTATGCAGAGAGAGTTTGGACTATCAAGCTATAAATGCAGCTTATTTGGGCCAAAAATGCCCATGTAGACAAAATCAGACAGTCTGACTGGCACAAAACAACCAACAGCGTTTTGTTTTATTTTGCATGGCATACAAGGGACGGGGTAAATCAGAAATCAATGAAACTACAATAACTAACTGGTGTGGAAAAACTAAAATAATGACACAACAGAAATAGCTCGAAGCAGGTTCACTAGATGAATTTTAAATCACTGTTGAAATTCGGCTGGTGAACCTGCATTTGTTCCACCAGTGAAGGGAAATCAATGTGATAATAGTCGACCAATATGTGATTTTCAGTGGCACACTGTAACAAAAAGAAAGGGTTTATTAAAAAAAGCTTAAAATGCAATGTTGCATTAACAGCTAATACAAATTTTACTACTTCGTTTTGCCAATTAGAATTTCATTAATCAAACTGTAAATTCACATTCACTAATCAAGAAATAGAAAAAGATGAGTTTTTAACATTGAAACACAAAATCAGTGACGACGTCAGCAACAAGAGTAGAAATAATTTGAAAAGATTTGAAATAAAATTTGCCACACCCTACAGGAAGTTGAATTGTAATGACAGGGAAAATTTACATTATAAATGTATAGGCTAAAAATATAAAATATACAAACTACATACAAATGACTGTCGGTCTCTCTATGCATCTGTCCATTCATCTACTCACCCATCTCTCTCCCTATCCATCCATCCATCCATCCATCCATCCCACCATCCAACAAACAGCCATTACCCATCTCTCTCTCTCTCCATCCAACCACCCACCCATCTCTCGCCATCCATCCAACCAACCACCCACCCACCACCCACTCTCGCCATCCCCTCCCTCCATCTTCTCTCTCCATCATCCATCCTCCCAACTTTTCTTATCATTCATCCATCCATCTCTCTCTCCATCCATCCATCCCTCTCTCTCTATCCATCCATCCATCCATCCATCCATCTATACATCCATCCATACAACCACCCACCCATCTCTCTCCATCCATTCATTCCTCCATCTACCCACCCATTCATCCCGCTCTCTTCATCCATCAATCCCTCTCCATCCATCCAGCAACCCACCCATCTCTCTATCCCTCATCCATCTCTTCCTCTTTTTTCTATCCGTCCGTCCTTCTGTCCATCCATCCATCCATCCCTCTTTCTTCATCCATCCACCCACCTATTTCTCTCTCCATCCATCCATTCACCCTCCCATCTCTCTCAATCATACATCCCTCTCCATCCATCCCTCCCAATTTTTCTCTTATCATTCATCCATCCATCTCTCTCTCCATCCATCCATCCATCCATCCAATCCATCCCTCTTTTTTCATCCATTCATCCAATACACCCACCCACCCATCCATCCGTCAGTCCATCCATCCATCCATCCATACACCCACCCACCTATTTCTTTCTCCATCCATCCATCGAATTTGATCAAATGATCCAAATTTCGGGATAGTTATGCTGGTAGCCATTATATACTATATGTACAAAAGTGTGTGGAAACCCAAACATTACACCCGCATGTGCTTGATGAATATTTAATTTCAAAACCAGCTTCTAGCTAGAAAATGGCTGTTGGCAGAATTTAGATCAGATGCAAGAAGCAAGTACTTTTTTAATTTGTTAGTTTTCACCCGATTCAAAGGTCTTAAATCGGCCACACATTGATCTATAATGTATCTACAATGTTGCTGTGAGCCGACCGCCCCTCCTTTATCTCACTGAGGCCAGGACTGACTGCGCCCAGAGCAGTCGCCAGAAAACAAGAGGCTAACCAGCCGCTACATAAAAAGCTTTACACTACACAGTCTTTCCCACTCACTCGTTTGCTTTCACACAAACACATTTAGAGCACAAACCACTCACTCAGAATGGACAGCATCACAAATGGACATCCCACTCAGCACTCCTTTGAGCGCTAGCGGCCCTATTAGCATCATTAGCCGCTAATATAACGTACATTATGTGGAGATGATGGACACAGAACACTAACCTTACTGCTCCTGAGAGTAAACATTCAAGGCCCATTAACCACTGATCAGACTGCATTAAGAGAAGCAGGTTTTCGATCGTAACGCAAGGTGATTTTCAAGCCAACGTCTCGTTTTAGCCAAGCGCCCGGCCCCCACAGGACCATTCCTAAATACATTTAAAGGAAAAGGAGGAAGAGGGGCATAATCTCTTAATTGTCTTCTTTGATGTTCAGTGGTCTAAAAGCCATCTGGAGAGTCTTTTCTACTAAATGGCACTAGAAATTTAGAAGTGTTCCTCTCTCAGCGTTTGAAGAGCCGTTGCCTTTTTTGTTTGTGACAAAGTTAAAAGGAGCTGCTGCTGCACAGAGCACAAGCAAGTCATAAACAGCACATTGATATTAATAGCAGCTAATTATATATTTTATGTGCAGTCAGGCAAACAAGTACAACTACAGCCTCTGCGAACACTAACCAGCATCTTTAGTTTTGGACATGATGAAATGGTCACCATCGCATTGACGCCTGTTTGAAAGGTGTTTCCTCAAGAAGATTTACTGTTTGTAAATCTAGTGTTTTCTCATCATGTTGCTAAAACGTTCCCTGTCGGATGTCAGAACAACATGTTGCAGTTTTGGAGATTCTGATTCATAAAGTTTGTAATGTTTAGATGCCTAGCAGATCTTTATACACAAATTTGATGCAAAAGAATGCAATGCTTTCCAGATGATGCACTTTTTCACAGACATCTTGGCAATGTACATTTCCTTAACTTTAAGAATGATAATTATAGAAGCTTGTTTTATATAAATAAATAAAAACTTAAATGAATAAAAGGTAATTCCACTAAGAACTGCAAAAGAAAGGGCAGTTTCTCACAATTGCACCTATTTCCTCACAATTGTGACTTCATATATATTACTAGAGCCCGACCGATATATCGTTTAGCCGATATTATCGGCCGATATGAAATTTTTTTTACAGAACATATAGATAAAAGCAGATAAAATGCTTGAAATGGTGTAATTACTTCATTTGTCCAGCAGAGCACACTCCATTGTTTGCTATTGGCAACCTGGATGAAACGCTTTAAAGCTTAAGTCTATGGAAAACCATTGAAATTTTTAACTGTCATATCTCTGTAAAGGCACGGCGAATCCGCACCAAATTCGGAGGATCCCTTCAGCTCAAGGAACCCTCACGATCGAGTGTACGTCTAGAGGCCCGCTTTCAAATGAGACCACCCCCGCGTCGATAGCCCCAAGGGTTCGGGAGTTATGGGTGGTTTAAATTTGCGGTCCGGCGCCGACCGATCTAGCGATCCCGGGGGGCTACCGACGCGCGGAGGGTGGTGTTCGAGAGGGCTCCTCGAGATGAAGGGATCTCCCGAATTTGGTGGAGATCCGCCGGCGCATTCGCAAGATAGTGACACCAGCCAACACTTCACTTCCCCCCCCCCCCCCCACCCCCCCCACCCCAACCCCCCAATAACACCCCCCCCCACCAAACCCAGGTAAGAGGTCTCTGTTCAGGGCAGAGCGCATTCAAGCGTGGGCTATTCGACCGCAAGTGCACTGCGAAGTGGCCTTCAATGATATTCCACCTGATTCCAGTTCCAAGGGAGTACCTTTACATGCAAAGGGCATTAAAGTGCGCGAGACGTGACTTTAATTATTTACAGAGGTATATGATGTCACACTTCTCTAGTAAGCTTCGTCTTTGTGTGAAGACAGCAGCGCAAATCCGTTAATGAATGTTCCGAAGTGAAATAAACTTCAACGGAATAAAGTTGAATGGAATTAAATTGAATTAAAGTTGAATAAACTTCAACTTTACTGTTCAGTGCACTGATGTCAGACTCATTTTGGATAATAGTTTATTTATTGTTAAATTTTTAAATGCCCTGCCTCCATCATTACATATTTTTGTCACGTCATTATAAGTGTTTGATTATCACATTTGAGTGATCATTGCAAAAAAATGTGTTTATGTATATTACTGATCTATATATAGTACAGTCAAATGGTGTGGGACACGACAAAGGGAAAAGAGGTTCCAACGTTGACTGGTACTGTAGTCTAATATACTCAAAGAATAGTGTCCGATATTCGATATCGGCTTTTTTGACTCCCTAATACGGTATGGCCCCAAAAAAAAAACCCATCTCGGTCCGCTCTATATATACCGCTGGCATTTATTTGTGCTTAAAAATCACAAGTAAAAACAGTATATATGTGAAATATTTTAGAATTAAAAAACTGTTTTAATTTGAATAATTTGAAAAAGTAATTTATTCCTGTGATGCAAAGCTGGAATTTTAGCATCCTTACTCCAGTCTTCCGTGGCAGTATGATCCTTCAGAATTCATTCTGATATGCTGATTTGCTGTTGAAGAAACATTTCTGATTATTATTTATTAGTGTTAAACATGTTAATAATAGTTCTGTGGAGGAAAGTGATGCATTTTCCACAGGTTATTTGTGAATAGCAAGTCAAAAGAAGAGCATTATTGAAATTGAATTTTTTAAAACATTATAAAACGCCAATTCCATCAATTTGAATCAAATGAACATGTCCTTGCTGAATAAAAGTATTAATTTCTTAAAAAAAAAAAAAAAAAAAAAAAAAAAAAAAATTCTATATATATATATATATACACACAAGGACCCCAAACTTTTGAATGGTAGCTAGTGCAACTGCAACTTATCTCTACAATTGCAAACCTAATTTCCCTAATTGTGAAAGGACACTTCCTCATATTTGCCTACTTCTGATTTCTCACAGTGAACTTTTTTATTAGTTACTCTGAGGAAGCTGAGCTTCCATAAATATTACCGTATGACACTGAACCATTATGAACACATACATACGATAAACACACAACCGATCCTACACACAAACACACACACATCCATACTGTAGCTCCTCATACACACTCCAGACACAGCAGGATGCTGCTTTTATTAGTATATTAAACAAGCTGACGTCTCATTAATGTAAATTTGGTCATGGTCACCTTGAGTTAGTGATAAGGTGAGGCGCTGGACGCCAGCTAGAATGACAACTCGGTGTGTGTTTGTGTGCCTGTGTGTATAACTTTCCCCCAGGCAACCCTTCCTCTGTCTGCCAACTGCACTGTACTGAAGTTCCTTCCCTCAGCCCGCATTTCAAAAAACATGAGCTGTGAAGTGACGCTTCTAATGGAAGAGGTTTTAAAAAGCAAAGCTTTGAAGGGTGAAAACACACACACACGCACTCTTTCGTACACTGACACCTTGACGGGTTAGCACAAGCTTGACATACCCAAGTCTGATTCGGAGGCGTGTCAGATCCGGTTGCCATGGATACCGAGAGCCCACGGCAGCGTAATAAATGAACACATTCGCACACACACACACAGGCATGCATGCACGTATCTCCTCTTTATTGAGCACAAAAACTCGCAGCCTTTCTTCTTGGTCGCACACTGACAAATATTCTCTGTCTTGCAGGTTGCTACACTAACAAACACATCCAAACGCACTTCTATTTGCCCAAGGCTGGCCACTGCTGAGGTACCACCTGTATTTCAGGCACGCAATCTTCGCCACTAGACTCTTGAAGCGAAAATCGATGCATATCCGCCTCAAAGTGCTCTCTGGAAAACCCTGCCCCATTAAAAACAAGCTGACAACCTGTCAGCCATTTTCCCTCCTGGTGCACTTAAACAGTACAGCAATTATTTTTTTTCAAACCATAGTTTTCTTTTCAGTGCTTTTGTAGGAGCGTTCGTGCTTTTACTTGGAGATTTTCACAACAAATGTGCGGCGTAATTCCATAGCGTTACGTGTCAGGAGTACATTCTGTGCTTCATTTTGGTGAAATGAGGTTTAACAATACCACACCAAAAGGTACATGCTGTGGTGATTGGAGACGGTGGCATTTACATGCAGGCAAGGACTGGATAGCTGATGGTGTTCAGAGCGAGAGAAAGAAAACTCAAACACCAAGTCGTTCAGTACAGATCAAACAACTGTCCATATATACTCAACAAATGAAGAGCTGAATGAACTCCTGAAGTCTGTACACAACCTGATGATCATGTTATCCAGGAGATATTCCACCATATATATGGGATGAGATGGCAGAAGACTGCCCCCATAAGAACAATGTACATTTACTTTTAAATTGAATCATATTTAGAAGTATAAGTTTAGCATGAGCAGGATGATGATGATGCATCAGCCAATGTGTTATTATAGGAAATGTAAGTAATGTAAAATAAATAAATGTAATTTATTGCTGTGATCAAAGCTGAATTTTCAGCATCTTTACTCCAGTCTTCAGTGTCACATGATCCTTCAGAAATAATTCTAATATACTGATTTGCTGTTCAAGAAACATGCATTATTATTATTATCAATATTTAAAACAGTTTTTAACGGTTACATTATTTTTTGTAACATTATACCATTCAAAACTGGCGGACAGTATTACATATAATATATATATATATATATATATATTTTGTTGTTGTTAATTTTTTTTTGTTTGTGGGACCGAAATGATCGAAATAATTATTTTATTCAGCAAGGATGCATTATTTTGATCAAAAGTGATAGTAAAGACATTTATGTTATAAAATATTTCTATTTCAAATTAATGCTGTTCTTCTGAACTTTTTATTTATCAAAGAAACCTGAAAAAATCTACTCATTTGTTTTCAACATCATAATAATAATTAATAATAATAATAAATGTTTTTTGAGCAAATCAGAATATTAGAATGATTTCTGAAGGATCTTGTGCCACAAGACTGGGGAAAAATTCAGCTTTGAAATCACAGAATAAATTACATTTTAAAATATATTCAATAGAAAACATGTATTTTAAAATAATAAAAAAAATATTCAAAATGTTTACTGTTTTGCGTACTTTGGATCAATAAAATGCAGGCTTGGGAAGAAGAATTCTTTTTTTTTTTTTTTCAAACATAAAAAGATTACGTTCAAAAACCTTTGACTTGTGTAGTGGTATATATAAGAAATACAAACATAATAATCATTTTATTATTATATAAAATATAGATTTTTATAAGTCAAAAAATTATACGTTAAATAGCTGTTTTCTATTTTGATATTTTTAAAATGTGTTTCTGCAATGGCAAAGCTGAATTTGAATTTAGAGGTAAAATTTGAAAAAAGCTGAAAATGTAGCTTAAAAAAAAGAGAAATGAATAGGATTTTCTTGAACTAGAAATCTTCTTGTAACAGTGTAAAATCTAACAGACTCCAAATAAATAAATAAATGATACATTTTCCAGTTTTTCTCAATTTTTAAAAATGTCCTGTAAAGTCTTATGCATATATATAAGGTCGTTTCTACATTGTGTTTGGCGAATGGGAGGCGTCCCTGCTGGTGCATCAAGATGCATTAGCGTTTACAAAAAAATGTGACGTGGTCACATGCATGTCTGACCACTTTTGACTGTGGTTTGAGTGATGGGATCACAAAACGTTTTGGACCCCCGGTTACACCTGTATTTAGCACTGTCAGCTTGTGATCAGATCACCCGTGACGGATGCTAATAGCAGGTGAAAAGAGGGCCAATGATTTGGAGCACATGCACTTACATGAGCCACATCTGTGATGAAAAGACAGCATTATAGTTTTGTACCTAACAGAGCACTACTTTTAACCATAATAAATACACCAAGGTTACATGTTAATAATTAAATCGAATAAAATCGATCCAATAAAGCATTCTTCTGCAGCGGATGGCTGTTGAATGCAGGCAATGCAGACAAAAGCGTTCCATTTCATCAATGGAAATTTCTCATTCCATAGAAAATTCCCTGAAGTTCCACCTCTTAGCCTGCAGTTAAAGAGGAACTGAGCAAGTATGTGGTGGGTGTGCTTCTGTTCCATAGCATCAAAAACATGCATACACACACACACAGCTGTTTAGACGCTGAAGGAATGCCCCGGGGGAACGACATGTTTCACCATGCTAATGCTAAACACTACCACTGAAGAAGCGAGCGCCAAAGAGGAGAATATACTGTCTGACAGCCGTAAAGCCCCATCAAATGCATTTCACACATATGGACGGAACATGTCACATGCATAATGCAGTCAAATCACACACACAGAGTTCTTCCCTGCAATAAGTATGCATGCAGGAGGTTAGTTGGCTGGTTGGTACGGGGTAATTTCTGGATCATAACTGGATATTGTCTGATGAAGAGCATCTAAGCTCGAAACGTCACCTGTGGTGAGATCATAAATAAATATTTTTCTATCTCTGGAGCTGTGGTGTGCCTACTTCGATTTTCTTTGGTCATAATTGGATGCGAAAATTGGGGAGATGTTACCTCTTGGACTCCCAACATCACTGGATTCCATCAAGACATTCTAAAAAGAGATAGTTTCATCCCCCTTTTACTGCAAAAACAAAAATTAACCCCTCCAGCAAAACTAATGTTATAAAATACTTATTCTTTAAATGATTAAAAAAAGTGTTTAAAACATAAAAATCGAATGCAACACTGTAAAAGATTTCAGAAGTCAATTCAAAATTGTACTTTAACATGCTGCATTGAAAATTTTCAGTTGGCTCAAATTATGTGAACTGAACATCTAACATTGGCACAGATTTGACATTGTTAAAGTTCAAAAATTAATTCATTTCAATTTTTTTTTAAAGGACGTTTCTTCTGAACTTTGAACTTCCTCTTCATAAAAAAACTACTGTGATAATATTAAATGTTTCTTGAGCACCAAAATTCCAGCTTTTTTCAAATTTAAAATTCAACTTTGGCATCGCAAAAACGTTATATTTAAATCCGTTCTTTAAATGAATGTTTTATCAATTATTTTATTAGTAGTAGTCGTTTAGTAGAGGAAGTATTCTATGACCGGAATGATGTAATTAAAATATATCATAACTTACCATTAATATATAATGAATCCGTTTACATTTAAGGTGATTTACTAGCACCGCAAATCATTTAAAATAAGCCAAAGCATTTGATTAACACATATTATTAATAAATGCTTTTGCAAACACTTAAATGCTTTTTTAAACATACCTTTAATCATGAATTGATTAAAGCTTGGGGTAATAGTTGGCCAATGAGTGTTGTTTGTAGACTAAGAGTCTCTTAAGCCTTTCATTGAATCTAGATGGTTATCTAACATTGTCAGTTAGAGATCTTCCACAAAAGTGTTGAAAACGCTGGTAGCTCCATAACACGTATGGTTTTTTATGTTAGCATGAGTAACACACACACAACACCCACACAACACCCACTGCAGTCATACGCCAATCTGGAGCTCTTCAGCTGCCTGATAGAAGATAGAGAGAGAGAGAGCGAGCGACGGAGAGCGAGAGACTCTCCATTTTCCCTCCTTCACTTGTTTCTTTCTACCATCTGCCATGTTTCTTCCTCCTTTTGCCACCCATCCAATAACACACATTTTTCTATAATGGCAGGGACTTTTCATTGACACTTGTTTTCATAGTGCGCTAATAATATAGTGTTTAATTAAATGCTAACACAAACTGTTTTCATATTTTTTGTAAGACATTTACATTAATTATATACACTGTCATGCAAAAGTGTGTTTGTGTGCGCATGTTTTAAAGAAATTAATACTTTTATATAGCAATGATGCATTAAATTGATCAAAGGTGACAGTAAAAATATAAGATGTTGAAGAATATACATTTTTCAAATAAATCCTGTGTAAATAATGAATCCTGGGGGGGGGGTTTAGCGCAGTTTTCACAAAAACATGAAGCAGCATCTGTTTTTGGTATCACCGTTGGGGTTGTGGGGGGGGTGTTAGTTCGTTTGAGTTTCCCTCTTTTCTTCGCTTTCAAATGGCTTGTAAAAGTGCTGTGCGCATTTTACTTTCACTTTCAAATTAGCGGCAATTGAATTGCCGCAATTCGGCGTCAAGCAATTGTTCGTTTGAGTTTTCCCTCTTTTCATCGGATTTCTTGGCTTTCAAATAGCTTGAAAAAGCGCTGTGCGCGTTTTATTTTCACTTTCAAAATTAGCGGCAATTCGGCGTTGATTCAATTAAATTAAATTCCATCAAACTCATAGAACTTTTATTAACAAAATGAATAAAAATACACCATATAGGCCTATGCCTAATAAAATAACAAATTACTTGGGCTACACAAAGTTTAAATAGGTATATAAAACTTTTTTTTTAAACTTTTATAAAACCTTGATGTCAAATAAAATAAATAAAATACACAGCAATTAATAAAGTAATCAGCAAACACCGTGGAACCAAATAAATAAGAAACGAATGTTTAAAAAAAACTTCAAAATCTAAAATATTGCCAAACAGGCGCCTTTGCATTTCCTTTCTAAACTATTTTCTGCCATCGTCTTGTCTTTCTCACCTCACTGTCGTCAGTCAGCTCGACTCACTCTCCTCACGTGATAGATAAAATATGTCGTTTGCGCACGGTTCGGCACGCTGCATTGAGCGTTTAGTTTCTGTCCTCTAACTGAACTAGCCTAAATTATTTTTGTTACTATAAAAAAATCAAAACAACGGCGGGGGTCGGTGATGCGGTGGGCAAATGACGTAACCGGTGTTGCGGCTTAACACCGGTATAACCGAAAACACCGTCTATCGCAGCAAGCCTAGTACATATTAGTACTTAAGTGTACGTATAGCTTTAGCACCCTCGCAGTGACAGCTTTGTATCTTTTTTTTTTAATACATTGCAAAAAAATGTAAGTATTTAAAAATAAATAAATGCATTTTACTTTTGGCAGCAAAACTATAGCCAAGCATATGCACATGCACACAAACAGCCACAGGGGTAAAACACTAATCATCCTGCATTTACACTCAGCACTTGAGTTGAAACACTCTCAAAGACCTTTCCTCAGCTTATGATGTGCTCAAAGTTGTGTTTTTCACATGCATTTATGCAACCCTTTGAGATGCCACCAGCACAGCGAGTACAAAGCCTCGTCCACACACACACGCAAGACCAGGCAGTAAATATGCTTTTTACTCTCTGAAATGGAAACGCACACTGGGTCCTTTATCCAACACACACACACTCCTTCATGCATAGCGAGCGCAAATCTGCAAGGCATCATGCCTTAAGACCGAGCGTGAGATTAAAGTGTTCATATTGCTCAGGAAATACAGCATCTAATCTACACAAACACACACCTTCCTTTCCTCACAGACGGTACAGTCACGTAATTATAACTTGGAGACTAAAAGCATGTTAGCGATGCTACGTAACCACACACAATCATATCCAACACATGTAATCCTGAGCCGAACATCGCACCGCCTTGAGACTCAATATCCAGTTCACCGTCATAACAAATATTAATCGCGGAGCTGATGAAATATTCATCTCTCTTATTAAATGTGAAGGGAACATCCAAACCGTGAAGTACACGATAGACAAAGTGCGGTTAGATCAAGCGAGTGCATTTGATTAAAACAAATAAGCCATTCTTATTTGTAATATTAAGTATGATGTGTTTCTGGATCAACAGATATGATGATCAGATTTTAGGGTTACGTCTAGGATTGAAGGAACGGTTCACCCAGAAATGAAAATGTACGGTCCCCTCAGGCCATCCAAGATGTAGATGAGTTTGTTTCTTCATGGGAACAGATTTATGGAAATTCATTACATCAGCATTCCATCACTTGCTCACCAATGGATGCTCTGCAGTGAATGGGTGCCATCAGAATGAGAGTCCAAACAGCTGATAAAAACATCACAATAATCCACAAGTAATCCACACCACTCCAGTCCATCAATTAATGTCTTGTGAAGTGAAAAGCTGCATGTTTGTAAGAAATAAATCCATAATCGAAGACGTTTTTAACTTAAAAATGGTGCTTTTGGACAAAAGTCCAAAAGGTTT
Organism: Sinocyclocheilus anophthalmus; assembly: GCA_018155175.1. Taxonomy (NCBI): domain Eukaryota; kingdom Metazoa; phylum Chordata; class Actinopteri; order Cypriniformes; family Cyprinidae; genus Sinocyclocheilus; species Sinocyclocheilus anophthalmus. Next base: position 237,480 of record JADLZN010003281.1, on the reverse strand, counting down.
GGAGTCCCCTATCCATGATATTGCTTTGTCCAGTGAAAAAGTAGTCTCGTCTGAATCAGGAGAGAAATCTGCACAGATCAAGCACCGTTTACAAAAAGTCTAAACAGTTCTAAATAAATATGTCAGTTGATTTTAATTTGAGAGGACAACAGGGGAAGCGTTATTATAGATTATGGATTTATAGATTGGCCAGAAGCGATGGTTTAAAATTAAAATGCCTTAATGATGGATTTGTTTCTTACAGACATGCAGCTTTTCACTTCACAAGACATTAATTGATAGACTGGAGTGGTGTGGATTACTTGTGGTGTTTTTATCAGCTGTTTGGAATCTCACTCTGATGGCACCCATTCAGGATCCATTGGTGAGTCCGTTCTAATGAAGAAACAAATCCATCTACATTTTGGATGGCCTTAGGGTGAGTAATTTTCAGCAAATGAATGAACTATTCCTTTAAGGCCAAAGGGGAAAAACGATTCATCGTAATTTGAACTATCATAATCACAATTTAATTGAATTATTTATCATTCTGGTTATTGGAAAACCTAAGTCAAAACAGTACAGATAAGAACAAGAAAGTCAGTCATACAGGTTTGAAACAATATGAGGATGCGTAGATGAAGAAATTTAATTTCAGGGTGAACTATTAAGTTTCTGGTGTGTGTATATGAGTGTTTGTATGTGTTGTTTCATGCTGTGATGCTGAAGTCTTGCAGATGGCACGAAAATCACTACTGAAGGCCTTTAGCGTGTGCACAAATCACCTAGCATGATTTAAAAGATGCATATGCAGACGAACACACATATGCAGGAATTTTTTCTTTCGCAAACACTCTAAATGTGAATATCAAGCCAAACATGAGGGCAAATGAGCACTTAATGAGTTACAGGACACTATGCATCTGTAGGTGGATTTAAAGTCACATATTATTTAGAATTTTCTTAGCGTGTGAAATATGACTAAGTGTTGACTAAGCCGCGTTTCACAAGAATGAGCTTGTGGCTGAGTGGAAAAACAGTTGCCTGTAAAGTCCTAGGGCATTAATATAAAATAGGGATGAAACAGAAACGAAAAAAAGAAAGCAGCAGAAAGTAAGTACAAAGCAAAGGAAATCAAACTTCCAAATAACCAACTAAATCAAAAACAAAGTGATTCAATTTACAAGAAACATCATGCGAATGATTGCCCGAGCTGAGGTGCAATCGTTCTGCGAGACCTGCGAAAACAGCGAGTATTTCTTCATTATCTACAGCTCATCTGCGCCGGGGAAATTCCAGCTCTAATCTGCACAGAGAGTCACGTTCACTCACTCTGCACTCCGTTGAAAATGTTCAGGAAATGAATCATCTTCTCAAATATGAACCAATATAGAAATCACCCTGTTTAGCAGTAAAACACACCCAAGACGTGGTCTTACTCACGTACAGTTGCCAACTATTATATTTTAACGGTATAGTTAACCTAAAAAAATAACAATTCTGTCACCATTTACTCACCTGCATGTTGTTTCCAACCTGTGTGACTGACTGTCTTCCGAGAAACACAAAAGGAGATGTTAGGATGAATGTTCACGCTGTGCTTTTCCATGTAACCAAAGCATATAGTGACCACTGACTGTTAAATAAAGCACTATTATGTCCAGTTTGTGCACGCTCTTCTAAGAGGTTTCTGTGAGGATTCCTATCTGTTATTGACTGAAATTTCATTAGCATCCAAAACACGGTGCGCAAAGGAATGGAAAATGTGATTTGAGAGCAGCAAGAGTGAATAACAACTAACCAATAAACAATAACAATAATAACTTGAATATTGGTCTACGTCTCACACAAAGCTATTGTATGACTTCAATCTGAAGATTTTAGTACAAAAGATGCATGGACTATTATATGGTACTTCTTTGTGGAATGGTGCTTTTATATAGTGTTTTTTTTAGAGATTTGACAGCCAGGTGTTAATGTTAAAAATCATTTTTAGTAATTAAAACGTTTTTAAGTAAAATACAATATAAATACTAGATGAAAATTGTTAACTATAAGAAATGCTAAATAACTGAAATAAGTTTCAGTATTAAAATAACTCAAATGATTTTCAGTAATTAAAATAATTTTGAAATAAAATAGGACACAAATATTAGATGAATATTTGAATTTTAAAATGTAAACAAAATTGACAAATGTTGCCTTGGCAACTTACCGAAATAAGTTTAAGTACTAAAATGCTAAAACTGAAATAATTAACGCTATATAGAAATATTTTTTAAAAATAATAATAAAAAAATGACAAAAGCACATTGCTAAAATATTTGTACAAAATTCTAAAATTAACCAAATTAATATAAGCTCTGAAAAGCAAAAGTCTAGAGGGACTGTACTTTTTTTTTTCCAAAGATTATTGTAGTATGTTTTACAAGAAAACACTATTTCATTTTTTTTACTTCAGTATTACATATTTAATTCAATGTGTTATTGTTATTACATGAAAACAAACAAATGTGCCCTTGACGCAAACTGAAATAAGAATTGAAATTACTAAAAAAAAAATCTCTCTCTCTCTCTCTATATATATAATAGACTAAGTGTATATATAAAGTATATAATTAACATTACAATGGCACCGTTGAGGCCCCTCCTGGTTATTGTATGCTTTCATTCTGTGGAAAAGAGCAGCAATATTCTGCAAAACGCTTCCTTTTGCGTTCCACAGAAAGAATTTTGATTGTTCTATTCCTGTGAGAAGAGAATGAAAACTCATAATAGAGAAGGCAGTCTGGTAAATAAGCCAGTATTTAATCTTATGTTTGGCCTACGATATGAAATACTGTTGCTCTAAATGAGCTCTTTTCACAATCAGGCAGTGTGTCTTCATAAAACCCCTGAATCATGAAGAAAAACCTTTACGGCAAAACCTCGTCCTCATCCCGCGACATAATAAACAACACTGACTCACTCAAACACGCAGCAAAACAAATATTCCCGACCACAACCAGTCATCAGAAGCCAATTCACAGAAACGCCAACAGACATTCGCCGTCATATCAAAGGTTAAGGTTCAAGCCAGATCGTGCCATTTCCCCATTTACATTCCTCTGCACTGATTGATGGGAAATTCAGCTCCTTTTGCCTGATTCGAGTCTCTGACGAACTCTTCAATCAAATGAAAACATCTTTTGACGGACTTTATTCACTTCACGGCGCACCACTCCATCAGTTATAATTACATGCACATAATTGCATGCTCTCAAGACTTGCCTATATATTAGCGCTCAGTCTGCCTTACAGTTATCAATCATACAGCGTGAGGATTGAGTGTGCAGCGGTGCACATTTGCAGATTTATCAGGCCCGTTTGGACCCGTCACATGCCTGTATTTCAGTGCGATCACATCTGCAGGCATTATGCTGAGATTAGCGCAGAAGATGACCGTAATAAACACTCTCCACTCTTTACTTTCATGTAATTGGGTGTTATCTTCTGGTGAAGCTGGGGGAGAAAATGGCTAGCGGTTTGGAAATGCTGCTTTTGATTACTGAATTAAACTCGGGCTTTGTGTGTGTCTGGATACTTGGCAGGTTTCTTTTAACGCGTATCGACGGCCTTTCACGTGTCCAGGTGGACATCGTTCGTCCATCACTCTAACCCGAGGGGACACAGACGTAAGCATCTGTATCATCAGATGCTCAGCATGAGCCGTGGAGTCCTCTAGCGCGCTGATTTATTCCATACTGAGTTTGTTTGTGTATGTGACAACACCGGGAACCAGAGAAGGACATGAATAAAAGCTGAAAGAAAGAAATAAACAAAAGCGGGAACATGAAATGCGCTGTGCGTACACGCTGTTCGGCGAGTGATTCGGCACATCCAGCCATTTGACAACTAGATCTTTTGTGTCACCGTGATCTGAACCCAAACTGAACAAGTGTGTCTCCATACAAGACAGACTGATGGAGAGAGAGAGAGGAGTAGGGAGAAATGAAAGTGGCCTATTCTGATTGTGCAAGATTATGATGATTGTATAAGACTTAAGGGAGACAGACAGACAGACTGATGAAAGCAGAACAGGGGTATTAGGTGCCCTTCAGGAATGAATATATGGATAGACAGATGAAGAGAGTGAGAAAGAGTGAGAGGCCACGGCCCAAATAAATGCATAAAACAGGGGCACATTCTGAAAAAATGAATGAATAAGCAGATAATGTAATGCATATAAAATGTTTCCAAACGCACTATGGAGCAAAGTGCCAAGATAAAAGCATTGTAGCATGCTGGTAAAAGTTCAAATAACATCAACTTCGACTCCATAGATTGCTGTGCTTTTCAAAAATCAAACCAAATTAAATGTAGAATTAAATAAAATTTTAAAAATTTTTAATTAATTAAAATAATTACAATATAAATTAATAAATACAACCAATATTCATTCAGAATAATAAGAGCGAATTGCGCCTTCAATTGTAGAATTGTTTGCATGCACTAACTTTAGAATTTGATTCACTAAAATAATGATAAAATCAGAAAATGCAACAAAATGTATCTTCTAGAATGCTTTTTTAACAATCTAACCAAAAAAAAAAAAATGAAATGGTAAATGGAAAAGTATTACTATTACTAATATAAAAACATAATCAAATCATAAATATTAACTTAATTTTAGTTTATTAAATCAAACCATTTACTTAGAAGTCTTAAAGGTTCAATGCATGCTAAAAAAGAACATTATTTTGTTTATTTGGTGTAATGCAATGTTTTTATGCGGTTTAAGGTTCAAAAAACATTATTTTCCACATACTGTACTTTATTGTTTCTCTTCTATGCCCTGCCTTTCTGAAATGTGTAGATTTTTTACAAAGCTCATCGGTTTGAAAAGCGTGGTGTGCTCTGATTGGTCAGCTATCCGGTGCGTTGTGATTGGCTGAATTCCTCATGCGTGTGACGGAAATGTTATGTCCCTTGCCATATTGTGATGCCGTGTCTGGCCGGAGAGACGAGACAAAAGCATTAAACCCATCATAAACGAGGCATTTGTTATATCCAGTGAGGACATAATTATGGATTATAATGACTTATCGTTTTTTAAACGCGTTGCGTTGCATCGTGCCGCGTAAACATAAAACCATGTCTGCATTTGTGATGGAGGAATGACAAACAATAAGCGCTACTCTACACTGCTCAAAACTCGCGTGAATCATCAGTGCAAAATTCTTTAAATATGAAATCGTCTTCCAGTCCTTACAGATGCATTGTATGCTACTCTGCAGGTTCAGTAAACAGTCTTCCATAAAATGTGTTGCACACATCTGCATATTTGGGTTGAAGTGTTCTGGAACAACTTAACCACTGATTTCTAGTCGTGGCCTCTTTTGGAAGACCAAACAAAAGTAATTTCGCTTTCACAACAAAACACACAGAGCCTTCACGACATGGCGGCAGCAACAACAATACTACAGCGAGAATCAAAGTTATGCAAATCTTCTCACACAGTGACGTAGACATGTTGGGGCGTTTAAACGAGGCGTTTTAGGGGGGCGTGGCAGAGTCCTAACTTTGATAAAGAATATCTCTTTGGATTTAGACTTTAGTCTTTGGGTATCTTTAGGGATCTTATCTATTCACAACAGCTTGTAACACTCCAAAGAGAAAAAAAAAATTAAATCGCATCATATGACCCATTTAAAAAAAAATTAATTGCTCCTTCTGAATGGTATAATTTGTTTGCATGTGCTGCTTTGCTTGGAATTATGAAAATCAGATGCAACAAACATGCAAAGAGAGTTTTGGAGAACTTTTGAATGATCCAATTCCCGATCTTGTATGCCACTTTTTAAAACATTAAATAATAATAAAAATAATTAAATAATTTACCTAAGATTTTTTTAATAATTAAGAATGGATTGCTCCTGCTGGTAGTGTCATTTGTTTGCAGGCATTATCTGCTTTGTTGTAGCATTCAATTCACTAAAGGAATTATGCCACAAATGTGCAAAATTAGTGTTGGACAACACTGCATGGTGCAATTCCCAATCTCGTAGGCCAGTCCAAAATGCCCAACAGTTACAGTTGCACCATGACTCCTGTGAACATAAAAAAAATAAAAAAAACCCTGCATTGATTTAAATACACATGGCACACAATACTAGCGCAGAGAGTGACTGGTTATTGGATTGCAGTGGATACATGCTGAAATAACATGCAAACTGCTTGTGAAATCAGACTCATTGAGATCATCAAATGCATGTTATGACTTTCACAGATCTCAATATACACGTTCATCTATATGAATTAACAAACAGTAAAATCGCCCCTTTTAAAATAGCAAATATGAATGTAAATGCAAACATTTATATAAAAGAGCCTTGAAAGACGATAGGGGGTAAAATGAGCACAGGATAATACAACTAAGCCATCAGCAGCATTTAAGCGTTGATGACAAATGGAGGAAAGCCTGCAGCGGAGAAGAGAAGGATTAATAAAACAACTGAAAGAATGAGAATTGAAATTGTGCTTCCTGCCAGCAACTGGGACGAAGTGAAAAGTTATTAATAGCAAGATGTTAAAGTTGCAAATAATGCCAAAGTCTCCAACTCCAAGCGAAGAATATCGACTCAAATGTAAATAGCCTGTTTTTCTGCAGCTCGTGTAGACCGAAGCCTGTTTGTATTGTTATTTGCGAGATTATTAATATTTAACGTCGACAGAAGTCGATAAAAGAAAATATTAATTATGAACGCTGCTTGATCTAATCAAATTACAAAATTTGCTCGCCATTGTTCGCGTGAGCTCATAAAATCTCACATTTATTCAACCACTCCATCTAATTTCTGCTTTAAAGTGATGAGATAAGGAGAGAAGGGAGTGCGAAAAATGGAGGTGCATCATTTCAACATTCTGTCTGCATTAAAGATGCAGCGCGTGTGTCGGGAATTGTGCAGGAGGGGGAAGTAATGGATTCAACATTGAATGATCCACACAGCGCCTGTAGGTGTGCGCAAACACACACACACAAAAACACTGCATCCCAATCATTTCCGCTCACAAAGCTATTCTTAGTAGCGAGACTAACCTTACTTTCCCAGTCAAACCAGGGGGTATGTTAAATCACGCTTTTAAGTGTTCAATCTGCCAATCATGCTGACAGCGGCAATTAACAGCAGAACATCTGAGCGTGTGGCTGTGTCATTGTGATCAGAGAGAAATTTGGGCCTTTTTGAACATCACAGCGTCTGACCGCGTAACATGTACAGCCGCTCAAACCACAGCTTTTCAACTTCCTCTGAGTGACACAAACCGTCAGAGGCACTTTTACAGGTCCAGCTGGACTTCGCCGTCGAGGTACGTGCCAAAAAACGCTCTGTTAACACGGCAATTAGGTCGTAATTAGCCAAAATAATTATCAAGACCGAAATTCAAAACAGCGCCCCGAATGCACCCGCACCTCCCTGAACACGTGGACACACGCTGCAAGTGTTTGAGGCTGGTTTGATAGAGACATATTAGGAGTTTCATTAAGATTGAGTTGCGCATGCTGCTAGCATCGTTTGTTTTGCATGCTTTTGCGGCCAACTCTCTTAAGGAGTTATGTAAATCAAGAAACAGTGCAAACACACCCACAAAATTAGTGCCGAATGCATCTTGAAGGCCGGTTTTGAGTCACTGGTGGAAGATGGCAAACTACCATGATCTGGCATACATAACTAGGACTGTAAATCATTCCAAGACAGCAATCCTGAGTCAAGATTTAAAAATAAAGGAAACGCATTTCTTGAACATCCAAACTTTAAAAAAAATAATAAAAAAAACTTTCCTTTCCGTTGGGGGGGAGGGCAAAATAAAAGATTAAAAATATAAAATAAATACAACAAATATAAATATGTATAATAAATGTGTAAAAAAATAAATATTTTCGGGGTCAACAATGATAAAACATAGTATAAATAAATTATGATATATATATATATATATTATATTATATATATTTATAAACAACTTCTATAATATATACATAAGATATACATATATATATGATATATATAGATATAATATATAATCTCTTCTATATTATTTAATACAATATATAAAGAAATGATTATTATATATCTAGGATATATTATATATATAATTTGAGTAATAAACAAATATTCAGGCTAACAAGGATCAAAAATAGATCAAATGAATTTTGAAAAATGTTAAAAAAATAATAATTTCACCAACCTATAGCATTTGTATATAGATATAGATATAGTATATTATATAGAATATATATATATCATGATATATAATATAGTATATAATATTAATAAGTAGTATAGTAACACATACTTCTTCAAGGTCAACAAATGATAAAATCACTATAAACAAACAAACAAAACATAAATAAATAAACAAATAACAAATGGGAACTGATATACAGTAAATGCATATAAATATCTGTGCCCATTTGAACTCTATCTTAGTAAAGAGATATAATTTTCCCCCCTGAAATTGACTGATGTGGCTTTAGAAAGCAATACAGAGTTAAAAAGCCAAAAAAGAGCTTCAACACAACCCAAATCTGGATATATATCTATGACCGGCTAGAACGCTTCATCTTTTCATCATCAGTTGATGAATAATTGCTGCCATAATCAATAGAAAAATATGTACAAAGAAAATACTAAAATAAAATTCAGTTTACTGCCTGCTTTCCTGGGGCGGTAATAGCGCAAAGTTAATAGACAAACAGTTTTGTGAATAAAGCACATTCTATTAAAAAAACTAATTTACATAGAAGGAAAGTGTGATCGTGTTGAAAAGAATGACAATGAGTTGATTTAAATACAGCGGCACAATATTTCACATTTAGAGCCAGGTTCAAAGGTATCGCAAGCCCTGATGACGACCTTGGTACTTCGTGAATAAGACGGAGGGTTTTGTGCTGAAACACTCAGCAGCTGCTCACCGAAATCAGCTCAGACTGTTTTTGACACGGAAGAAACTGGGACACATTGGGCACAAATTCTGATAGAGTCTTCAATATGTTCTGGGAAAAAGTGTCCAGCTCAGGTATTTTGCTCTCAGACAGTGACAGACAGAGGAAAAGCCTGACAAAGGGATGGAGGGAAACAGAGGGAGGAAAGAGGAGGCAAAAAAAAAAAAACAGCCAGGGCATTTCAGAGTCTCTTTCTCTCCCAGCCAAGAGACACAGTGTTCCTGTCTGCCTCTACTGTCATGCACTAATGGATGTCTGCGGATAAACACACACACACACACACACACACACACACTAAACAGATCGGGGGTAGAAAGTGGCATAATAAAACAAAACACACAGGCTGATACTCGTACACATGCAGCCAGATAGCAGTCTTCTCACAGGTTGCTCCAGCCTAAAGCTGCTGAATCCAAATTCATGTGAACGCTGTGGTTCAATACTTCATAAACCAAAAACAATTCTCACAAAACAAGCTCACACACAGCATCCATTTCACCAGTGGGCATTACTAGCATTTCCTACCAAATGAAAAACAAGGTTTAGTGATGTTACCTCAGCGAAATTAAATAGATTTGCTGCGAGTGCACACAAAACGGAGAATATTGACTAAAAAAAGTGTATTTATATTTATAATGATAATATATATATAATTATATATATATTATATATATATAAGGGCCATTACAGAATTGGTCTAAGTCAGAGTTGGAATCGTGCTGGAAAAAAAGTTTCCCCCCAAAAAATTGTATGTATGCAAATTGTATAATATCCAAGATACACATTTCTAATAATTGTGCAGTTAATTCTCATATTGTATTTTCAGAAAGTTTTGGAATATTTTTCCTCTTCCCAAATTTGTTCGAAACCGAAACACAGTAGTAATAATTTAATTAGAAGGATTATATTGACCTATTAAGATTTTGCTTGCATCTACATTGTAAATATATTTTTTTGCTATTTTTTTCCAGAGGTAAATCAATAAATTAAATTTATAAAATTTTTTAACAAATTTCAGTGTAATTTAGAGAATTGTGTATTTGAAAGATCATATGATTTCAAAAGTTAAGGATTCATTAGCTTGAATATACATTGAACTGAAAACTATCATAACATCTTAGGTGATAATTCAGTATACTTTATTTTTGACAAAACATCCCATGTTTCGGTAGTGACTGCACATTTTCGGTAGTGACAGTAATGCGTTGGTAGTGACCACATCACATTACAGAATTTTAACTTGCATACTAAAACACTACTAAAACATACTAAAATACAAAAAAATTACTGTACTAAAATTGTTTATTTTCCCCAAATATGAGGATTATGTGTTCCATTTTGTCACTACCGAAACAATGATGAAATGCTTCAGTCGTGACTGTTTCGGTAGTGACAATTCTATAGGATAACACCAAAAAAAAACAAACAAACAATGTCACTACCGAAACTCCACTAAATGTTTCGGTAGTGACAATTTGAGATACTTTTGAATGTAGCTCAAAGATGCAATCAGCAAAACCCCCCCCCCCTCCCCCCCCCCCCACCCCCCCCCCACCCCCCCCCCCCCCCCCCCCCCCACCCCTGGTAGCTAGCACAGTTCTGAACAGTGGTATGCATGTAAAAACTAAATGTTATGGAATAACTCCCAAAAAAAGTGTGCTTAATTGCAGACAAAAGGTGTTTGGTAGTGACGTTCCTTAAAGTTACAAAGATTTTTCAAACTTCTGAACATATTTACCTCAAAATAATGGGATCTATCTACTCACACCTTGTAGATATGAGAGAGGGGGACACAGGAATATTTCCTAATCATAAATGTATGGGTTTAGTTAAAATCAGTCTCAGCCAATAGACTAAAACATACACTGTTTCGGTAGTGACATGAAAAATGCGGGACACATTTTTATACATAAAGTTTCATAATTTACAAAGAAAATATAAAATAAATATTCTTTTTAACTTCACTTTTTAAAAGAATAAAAAAGATACTTTTAAAAATGACAACGGAAAAAAATTAATTTATTTCAATATTTTCATAAGTTGAATTTTAGGGGTTAGGGTTCGGGACAGCCGCCTCCCAATTGAAAGTATCCGATAAATTATGATTTTATATATATATTAAGCTTACTATTATTTTAAATATTATTGTGGGTTTCAATAGATAATAGAAGGATCTTAATAAACATCTAAGATTTGAATACTTAAATGCTTTTTAAATGTGTTTTTTGGTTGGGCCATTAGGCTGTGTGTGTGTATATAGGCTATTATAAACATAATTCTATACTATTTTGTTTAAACAAGCAAATAAATGTGTGATTTGGTTCATCAACTATTTAATGTACAGTTTGAAAATGAATGTTCATTTTGATATTTGCTAAAGATTTAAGTGTTATTAAACCATTAGTGTATTCAAAGATTAGCTTGGGCACAATAGGTGGGCTTTAATAACAGCAGAGGTGGTCTAAATCATCTAAAATTAAAAATAGCTTGACTGGCTGTTAAATCTAAGGAGCTTGTATCTTGTTGAAGCCCTTTTAGAAGCAGACAGATACCTCTCACCTTCCTCCAAACTTCATCTCTCTTTGCAAGTCAACCTGTGAAGAAACAGACTCAGGTAAAGCAGCGCTATTTTAGGCAACGGGAGCTGCTGTAGCGCATCACAGAAGAACAGACAGACATGATGATCCAACCGCCACGCTTTTGTCTACATGAAAGCGGGGGGAGTCCCACAGAGAGCGCCAGTGTGTGTGAACCAGAGGCTGTCAGTGTGTTTCGCCGAGTTTTGGGGAGGCCCTCGCGGAGGATGAAGAGAATGAAGGATTGAAATGGAGAAATAAGAGAGCGGAGTGGAGTTTAACAGTGAGTTTGGCGAATTCTCCAGAGCCGTTTATCTGTCCATCTGTGTGGAGCTGCAGCGAGTGATGGAGAGATGAGAGCTACATCCACACACACAGGGGACACACACTCACACTGACACGCTTACATACAGTTACACCAGGATTAAAAATATCCACCGCATCTGGAGCTCTCCAAAACCAGAGAGAGGATAAAAATAGCCCGTCCACAAAAAAATAAACGCAATTAATGTACATTTACAACACAGCGGCAGTACGGGGCAGATCACATAGGTCACGCTCTAGTGTTCAAAAGCAGCAAGAGCAAAATGGAAAAGGATGCAGAGATCGCACACATTTTAGGAGTTTAACTTCTTTAAATTCTTTAAGTGCATGAATAAACTGAACAATTGTCATTCAGATGGATGCAAGAACACCTCATACAGTACAGTGTATATGAACAGTCCTTAACGGTCTTAAAAATGGCACTTTTTCTACAAAGGGGACAAACTGCCCAGAGAATAAGCAATTCTATTATAATAAGAATGAATCTATATATATATATATTGTATATATATATATTATATATATTATATATATATATATATATATATATATACACATACAGAGGGGAAAAAAAGTATTTAGTCAGCCAACCAATTGTGCAAGTTCTCCCACTTAAAAAGATGAGAGAGGCCTGGAATTTTCATCATAGGTATACCTCAACAATGAGAGACAAAATGAGAAAAAAAAATCCAGAAATCACATTGTAGGATTTTTAAAGAAATTATTAGCAAATTATGGTGGAAAATAAGTATTTGGTCAATAACAAAAATTTCATCTCAATACTTTGTTATAGACCCTTTGTTGGCAATGACAGAGGTCAAACGTTTTCTGTAGTCTTCACAAGGTTTTCACACACTGTTGCGGGTATTTTGGCCCATTCCTCCATGCAAATCTCCTCTAGAGCAGTAATGTTTTGGGGCTGTCACTGAGCAACACGGATTTTCAACTCCCTCCAAGATTTTCTATGGGGTTGAGATCTGGAGAATGGCTAGGCCACTCCAGGACCTTGAAATGGTTCTTACGAAGCCACTCCTTCGTTGCCGGGCGGTGTGTTTGGGATCATTGTAATGCTGAAAGACCCAGCCACGTTTCAACTTCAATGCCCTTGCTGATGGAAGGAAGTTTTCACTCAAAATCTCACGATACATGGCCCCATTAATTTTTTCGTTTACACGGATCAGTCATCCTTGTCCCTTTGCAGAAAAACAGCCCCAAAAACATGATGTTTCCACCCCCATGCTTCAAAGTAGGTATGGTGTTCTTTGGAAGTAACTCAGCATTCTTTCTCCTCCAAACACGGCAAGTTGAGCTTTTACCAAAAAGTTCTATTTTGGTCAATGACCATTGACATTCTCCAATCCTCTGGATCATTCCACAATGCTCTTAGCAAACTTCAGACGGGCTGGACAGTACTGGCTTAAGGCAGGGGACACATTCTGGACTGCAGGATTTGCGTCCCTGGCGGATATTTGACCACACGGGGGATGGATCTTGGGTGGAGCCCAGATCGAGGGAGAGTCTCAGGGTCTTGTAGTCTCCATTTCTAAAATGCTCCCACAGTGATTTCTTCACACCAAGCTGCTTAGCTATTGCAGATTCAGTCTTCCCATCCTGGTGCAGGTCTACAATTTTGTTTTCCTTTGACAGCTCTTTGGTCTTGGCCCTGGTGGAGTTTGGAGTGTGACTGTTTGAGGTTGGGGACAGGTGTCTTTTATACTGATAACAAGTTCAAACAGATGGCATTAATACAGTTATGAGTGGAGGACAGAGGAGCCTCTTAAAGAAATTACAGGTCTGTGAGAGCCAGAAATCTTGCTTGTTTGTAGGTGACCAACTACTTATTTTACAGAGGAATTTACCAATAAATTCTTTAAAAATCCTAAAATGTGATTTTCTGGATTTTTTTTTTTTTTCATTTTGTCTCTCATAGTTGAGGTATACCTATGATGAAAATTACAGGCCTCTCTGATCTTTTTAAGTGGGAGAACTTGCACAATTGGGGCTGACTAAATACTTTTTTGCCCCACTGGTATAGATATATATATATTAATTGATATTTTTAACACGGGTTTTAACACTAGTTAATTTCATCATGTTATAATTGGTTAAATAATCGATCTCCATGAAATACTATACTCTATAAACTCTCTAACAGTTACTGGGCTTAAAGCAGTGGTCAAAATGAAAAAGAATAAGGAATAAATACTAAAAATGATGGAAATAACCAATACTATTATATTTTAAATAAATGAATTGAAATAACTCTTATAATTCTTAAGTTTAAACAAAAACAAAGATAAAATGATAAAAAAAAGAGCAAAAAAAAAAAATAATAATAATAATCCAAAGATATTCACAAAAAAGTTTTCTTTTAAAAGTATAGAAAAGCAAAATATGCATTTGATATTTAAAAAGATGGGGGGGGGGGGGGGTCCTTCACAAAGTTATTTTCGTGTAAATTAGTTTTATATTCTCTTTCGGTTTAATTGTAGAGTTTTAGTCATTTATAGGTCATTTTTTAGTTTGTATTCAGTTTTATTCCAGTTTAAGTTAGTACCTCAAAATAAACTAAGTGAAAATGAGAAATGTTAACCTGGCAACTAGCTGAAATAAAATAAAAAGGACAATCATATTTGGGGGGGCGGCATCTAAAAGATTGAAAACCTTAGATTTTTTTTAAAAGAGATCCCATAAACCAGCACACTAATCTAAGGAACATACAAGCAACATGAACATCAAGAACTACTTCTACAGAGCCAAACAGCAATTTAGGAAGCCTGCTGACCAAAGTTCTTCATAAGAGGACGGCTCTCTTCTGATGTAAACATATTACTAAGAACCTCTATTGCACCCACTAATGTTCAGCAGCAAGAGGTCAGTGTACACTACATCCGAGCATGAAAAACACACTCACTGAAATATAAGATTCAAGTCACAGCCAATCCCATCCCTCCATTAGCCGACACAGACGAGCCATTAGAAAACATCAATAGTGCAGCTCTCTTGGAGAGGTCATGCGTGCTGGAAGACCAGACCATTAACCAGAGGCCGAGGGATTTCAGCTCCAGCGCCGGCGGCCAGGGAATCTCAGCCAACCGCATTCGGCTACGGCCCGGATCGTCCGGCACAGCCATGCCCCTGAGCAGGGCACTTAACTACACCGCTGCTCCGGTGGCTTTCGTCTGCTGCTAAATCCTAACCTGGCTTTCCATAACCTGCTTTGAAAGACCTTCAGGACATTCAGAAAACACTTTCATTCCGCAGGTCCTTCTTTGAAACCAAAAGCCAGGGTCGTAAAGACTAAAACGAACCGCATTCACTGTTCAAAGAGATCAGCATCTCCAATTGGAAAATATTAGTTAAAAAAAATCAATGCTTTCATCGATTAAAATCACAGATGGTTTAATTTCATAACTTCAGGGACTGCAGTTGCTCATTAATGCTATGAAATTTGTTTTAATCAAGTTACACTGACCTGCTCATGAATGAAATATATCACTGTTAAGATTTTGATTACTGCATTGATTATTTATAACAAAGCAAGGATTTGGACACTTAAAATGTATGAATTTCAATGCATTAAATAACAAAACATCACAACCAATGGCATCTGTGAACAAATGATGGGTGCTTCATTCTAAGAGCCACCTTTGCCAACAATGACTTTAATCATCTTGACACCTAGTTGGTTTAATGTTTGATATCCAAAAAGTGTCCAAATACTGTTCGTCTTCATTTTGAACAGTAGGCCTATATCTAATATTTTAACATTTAAAACCTCTTTTTGTGAAATGTTTTGCTTGAAAAGTGTGTTTTTGATATTGTTTAATGCACAAAAACCTAAAAAGTCAAACTTCGAATCTCAAACATTATTTAATGCATTGGGTATCATAAACTAACAACGACCAGCTTTTACAGCTTTATTATTAATCAAATTTCATGTTCATTTTTATATATATTTGAACATTTCAAAACATTCAAATCTGTTTTATGAATAAACACAAATGAACAATGAACAGTTTTAAATTCACACTATACTCTTCAAATTTTGAGGTCAGATTTAAATATTTATTCAGAATATTTAACATTTTTAAAATTTAAATTTATTTAAAATTTATTCAGAAAGGATGCATTTAATTGACCAAAAATGACTATCAAGACATTAATAATGTTTTTACATGCTGTTCTTTCTATTCATCAAAAAATCGGAAGCAGCACAACTGTTTTTAACATTGATAATAATCAGAAATGTTCCTGGAGCAGCAAATCAGCATATTAGAATGATTTCTGAAGGATCATGTGAAACTGAAGACTGGAGTAATGATGCTGAAAATTCAGCTTTGATCACAGGAATAAATTACATTTGAATATATATTCACCTAAAAACAGTTATTTTGAATGGTAAAAATATTTCACAATATTACTGTAGTTTTCATCCAATAAATGAAGCTATGACGAACACCAGAGTCTTCTTTCAAAAACAATCTTATGACAACCAAACATTTGAACAGTTGTGTAGCTGTGAAAGAATATGAACCCAAATAAATGCTATAAATAATGTTTTGCCCATTGTTTTTTAACTACCGTTGAGCTTGAACGTCTGTCAGAAAATGCAAATCTAGTTTCATTTTCGTCTCTTTAATTACTTAAGGGAGTCAAGAAAGTCCAATAAATGAAGCAGAGAAGAGGCGAGATCAGGATACGCCACACAAGCTCTACTCACATGTCGAGCTATGCGTGTTAAACACTAGGCCGCAGCTTTTACGCCACATTGATTATTGATGTTAATGGACGAAAACGCTCCATTTTACCACAAGTCCATCTAGACTCCAGATGGCAGCAGTCAGTTTGACGTTCCCAACTCTACTCGATCCGTCACGGCATTATTACAGTAGCAGATTTAGAGCTGAAAAGCAATAAAAACTGGGCTTAAAAGTTCACAAGAAGGCTTAACAGGTGCTGAGCAATTCAATCCCACTTCAGTAACAAATATTTAGCCCATTTTATCTTTAATACAGAGTGCAGATAGTCGGGCGGCGTTTAAAATAAGTCCCCCACCGGCATGTTTCAGTGGCTCATTAGTTCAGCATGAAGCGTTTGGTTGGTAATGTCTTAATTTCTGAAGACCCCATTTGGGGGTTGGAGGCAAGAGGACTAATAAAATCTCACATCCAGTGGGGGTGTTAACCATAATGAGCCCGAGCGCAAAAGAGTGAATTCACCCAGACTGTGAAACGAATAAAACCTAAAGAAGAGGAATAAAATCATTCAAATGAATATGACAAGGCAAAATGAAAAAGATCATATCGGAGAAATTGTGAATTATTTCACGCCCGGGGAACAGATGGCTGAGGTAATAGGTGTTGGTTAAAAAGAGCTTTCATTCCTCTCGAGGCTCAAAGGGAAATTTGTGAAACTGCAGGGCCTAGATAAATGAACAACCCTCTTCCTATTAGAGGTAAAAAGATCTTGATGCAAGCTAAAATAAAAAGGGCACAAAGAAAGTCTGAAAGGAAGAAAAAAACAGCACCAGATGGAAAAACATCTAACTTCGTCTTCCTACATTTGCGTTCTACCTGTTCTTTAGAAAAAAGTAGTTGTTTTTGAGTGTGCGTACTTGCGTGCAAACCGTAGACCTATTGACCAGTCGTCCGCGGCATGAAGCCATGTCAGACAAACGAAAAGCTCTGTGCAAATGGCTTATCAGTGCTCGGTGTGCCATTAAAAAATAACATTCTCACTGAGAGAAGCAGCAGGAAAAATGCGTTAAAAGAGGAGTGCGGCGAGAAAGACGGCAGACCTACATTCCTCGAGACATAGGACTTATTTTAATAGCATCCATGTTTTTTTTTTTCTCTTGTTCGCAGTGAAAATACAGCTAAACAGGCAAAACGTCCCAAGCAGCCTTATTAAACAACTCATTAGGTCTGGTATGTCAGTCGCACATTCGGTTTTGTTTACTGTATATGTTGATACCTACAGACTGTAGTCAGTGTCAAAGGCACATTTAATTGACTTGAACAAAGAACAAGATGTTATTTCAGAAATTTTCATTGGACGTGACCTAAACTTTAAACGGGAAGGTACATCAAAAGGACTGTACTTTCTTCAAAGCCTCTTCGTTCGTGTTCAATAAAATATGGTGTCTTCTCTGACTATATATAGAGAGAGAAAGAGAGTGGGGTCCAAAAGGCTGAAGACTGGGATGTTTATTTATCATATAAACTTGGAAATAAAGAGTGTTTTATTTTATTTTTTTAAATGCATAAAAAAATACTAAAGAGTCTGCACTATTTCTAATCCCTAATCAAATATGTAAATGTAAAACTGCTATCATTAAAGCAATTCAATACTATAAGATAACATTCTCAAATAACGTGTAAATTGTTTCAAATTTTCAGTTGTTTTGCTGGAAATATTTTTTTTTATACAAAATTAAATACTGTAGATGCATTTTATTAATATTGATATTTGTAGCTATGCATTTATATAATTACTAGAAATAATATTTATATTTTTCATTCAATGTGAGATTTCTCTACATTTATTTTCTTTACAAAAAATAGGTATATAAATGATACACGTTTTTCAATACTCAACATTGTCAAAATCATGTTAATTGTTCAAACTTTTTACAGTTGTTATGGTGGTAATATTATTTTTCTAAAAAATCAGTGTTTGTTATTTGTAGCTATGCATGTCTTTATCGTATTTACTAACATAATATTATATTTTTATACTATAAGTGAAATTTTCTTTAGTTTTTCTATTTAAATTCATAATTAGTTCAACTTTGTACAGTTTTATGCTGATATTAAATGAAAATCCTATTGTAATAGTCACTGCATTTTCAATATTTATTATTAGCTATATATATATATATATATATATATATATATATCTAATATAGTTTTTTTTTTTTTTTTTTAATTTTCAAATGCAAAAGGAAATTAACGGTAATCTAATGAATCTAAATATGTTTGTGTTGAGAGAGAACATGTTCTAAAACAGATTGTGCTGATAAATGCATTCTTTCAAAACTCTCCCAAGTCATTTTTGCAATTTCTACTACACCACATCTATGAAAGCCGGCTTGATAACAATCTTGGCGACAAATCAGCAAAGTTTGCAACAACAGCACAGAATACATCACAAAAGCCTTTACGTTTGCAAGGCATAAAACGGATGTGGAAGATCAATGAATGTGAGATTTTCAGTGGCATTGCAGCCCTGGCCTGAAGGGATGAGTGACAGTCCTGTCAACTGGCTCCAAACGCTCTCACACTGGCTGCAGGCCATTCTTATTGTTGAGCGCTGATTGGTCTCAGACTCTTGGACCCTACTGTATATATAAAGGTCAAATCAAATGAATGGCAAGAAGCCAATTTATCTGAATTCACCCTGTGTTATGAATCCGTACAGTATGGATAAAATCCACCTGGCAGATGGCCGAATGTGGCATTCCTTGAGAAATTACAATTCCAGTTGTATAATGTTATGATATTAAATTACGACAATCATCTCAGCAGGAGATATTCTTTTGGAAGATCACTCTTTTTTTTTTCCAATCGATGTCAACTATTGATGTACCTATCACTGTGTCCTAATCAAACCATAATACAGAGCGATTTCAACGTCTCCTACAACCTACACTCTTAGAAATAAATGTTTTATGGCCCTTTAACACCCATGAAACCTTTCCAATGCACAAAAGTGTTCTTTATGGTGGAAAAACATTCTTTAGATTATTCAAATGTTCTTCACATTCGGAGTTTAAAAAAGTGTGGAACATTTCCATTCAACGAAAGCTTCTTTAAAGAGGAAAATAGTTATTTAGATTATGTTCTTCACACTAAGAAAAAATATGAATTGTTCACTAAAAAGTTCTTTAGGGAATCAAAAACTATTACTATTATTATTAGAATTTTTCATTTGTGTCGCTAAAAATATTCAAATGTACTATAAAGACATACAAAGGTGAAGGGAATTCTATTATTAGAAATAATCATTTTGAACTATTTTCAAGTAATATAGCAAAATATGAACACATTCAGTCTGTCAAACAGTGAAATATGTCGAATACATCGAATAAGCGCAAACGTTTATATCGTCACATTCATAAATTAATCACATAAATAATACCATACTTTTGATTCTAAACAGCCTTTTTTTATATAAAATGTCGAGTGGTTTCCAACACTGGATATTACTGTTGTTCGTTTAACATTTCTATCATAACACAGCTGTAAAATATTACAGGTTTCGCTACTTCCATCTTACCCTCACCGTGTTTCTTTATCGCTGTTACCTGGTTAGTTCACCCAAAACTGAAAATTAGGCTGCATTTTACTCACCCCCGAGGCATCCTAGGTGTATATGACTTTCTTCTTTCGGACGAATCCAGTCGAAGTTATATAAAAAATTGTCTTTGATCTTTCAAGCTGTTTAATGCCACTCAGTGGGTGTTGCATTGCTTCAGTCCAAAAGAACTTAAATAAAAATCGCCCATCCATAAAAAAAAAGTGTCTCACACGGCTCCAGGGGTTGAATAAAGGCCTCCTGTAGCGAATCGATGCGTTTTTGTAAGAAAAATATTCATATTCATAACTTAATAATTACTTGAATCTAGCTTGCGCTCACTGTTGTAAACGGAAGCAGTTCCGGGCGGATGACATATGAGTTCAGCACTGCGCATGCGCCGCTCAGAAGTGACAAAAGCGAAAGCGCAGGGGAGAGATCAAAACAAAACAACGGTCCAGAATTAGAAGTACAAAACGAGGATTTATAAAGAAAAATGTCAGAGATTTTCGATATAAGCCAAGAGGAAACTGTTTTTTTAAAGTAAGGAAACTTTGCTTCCTTTTCTCCTGTTAACAAACGTTGGTTTTCAAGAGACTCACTATGTCTCCCCCGCAACTGCTTCTGTGTACAACTGTTGGCGCAAGCTACATTAATGTGATTATTATGTTTTGAATATGGATTTTTTTTCTTACAAAAATGCATCGATTCACTACCAGAGGCCTTTGTTCACCCCCCGGAGCCGTGTGAGACACTTTTTTTTTTTATGGATGGGTGCTTTTTATTTATCTTCTTTTGGACTGATGCATGCAACATTTTTATTTGTTGCATTAAACAGCTTGAAAGATCAAAGACCATTTTTTTATATCACTCCGACTGGGATTCGTCTGAAAGAAGAAAGTCATAAAAACCTAGGATGCTTCGAGGGTGAGTAAAACGCAGCCTAATTGTCATTTTTGGGTGAACTAACCCTTTAACTGATGATTCACACTGGAATTCACGCTCTGCTTCTGTGACGGTATGCCCTACCTACTTGACTACTTTGCTTTCTGGCCCTCCAAGTCATTGACGCTGCCAACGCCCATTCTGAGACAGACCAAATAGTAAAGTTACACCTTTTTATCATCCTAACAACAACAGGGATTAGTAAAGGAATGAAGCTATCAGTGCAAGAATTTCAAAAAAAATTTATTACAAAGTTTGAGATTTTGACTGACAGGCAATCTACCAATCATAACACATATCTGAATTTTTGTCTGACAAATAAACCAGACGAAGTAGACTAATGTCGATGGACTTGAACTTGAAAAATGTTGCGGATTGACGCGGTTGAAACAAGATACCTTCTGATGTTGATTCATGTTTATTTCAAGCCATTACTATTAATGAGGAAGAGATGATCGGTTCACGTGCCGCTTGAACTGAGGCTGTACAGCGATCTCGACACATGAAAGAGCCACAAAATGGTATTTATTGTTTGAATTTCTTTTTAAAAAAAAAAAGACATTTTACAGTTGAGACTTTGTTTTATACCTAAAATAACCTGCTCTGTTTTGTCTGATGGCGCGTTGTCAGTTTCCTCTTTGCTCTGGGATGCTTTTTTTTTTTACCTGCGTTAACTATGCGTGTCATGAGAGCGCCGTGGCTTGTCGAACGTAGTAGCCTAACAATAAGTAAGGGGGAGCGGGTCTTTGCGAAGGGTCAATTTTGCAATTTCTAAATATTGAGGAGGGGTACTTGTCTCTCTCAGTGTCTATGGTTGTTATGGCCCCGCCCCTTTTGAAACTCTTATTTTTAAGTGTAGTCAGTGTTTTCAGGAAAATTATTTGTATGCATTTGGCACAAAAGCCGAGGCGAGCGTGTGCAGACTCATGTCCTTGTGCAGGGAAGGAACGAGAGAGACTGGAGGTGGTGACAGAACAGTGGCAGAGTGTTGTCAAGGTGACAGATGCAGTGCCTGTAGTGGGTCCTCAAGGCTGAGGGGAGGCTCGCTGTGTCTCGCCGGCTCAATGAGAACGAGGCCACAACGGGCGGCAGGTTTGTCAAAAGACATTAGCAAGTGGAGGATAACGGGAAAGGGGTGAGATTCCTGTGTGTACATCCTGATGGAGGCTACCTCTGGAACCCCTCAGGCACAGCTAGACTGCCAGAGTTTGCTTAAGTATGTATTTTTGTTATGTACATGCTACCGTATAAAGGTTTGGAGTCAGTAAGTTTTTTTTTTATTCAGCAAATAAAAGATCTTTATTTTAAATGCGTTCTTTGAATTTTCCTACAGTTGTATTAATCACAGGTGACAACCATATTAGCATATATATATATATATAATATCTAATATATATATACTACACACACACAGTATTGAGTACACCCCTCACATTTTTGTAATTATTTTATTATATATTTTCATGTGACAATGAAGAAATGACACTTTGCTACAATGTAGTGAGTGTACAGCTTTTATAACAGTGTAAATTTGCTGTCCCCTAAAATTACTCAACACACAGCCATTAATGTCTATACCGCTGGCCACAAAAGTGAGTACACCCCCTAGGTGAAAATGTCCAAATTGGGCCCAAAGTGTAAATATTTTTTGCGCCCACCATTATTTTCCAGCACTGCCTTAACCCTCTTGGGCATGGATCCTCTTCCACTCCCCATGACTACATCACGTAGCTGGTGGATGTTAGAGACCTTGCGCTTCTCCACCTTCCGTTTGAGGATGCCCATGTTTGGCCAATCCATCACCTTTACCCTCAGCTTCTTTAGCAAGGCAGTGGTCATCTTGGAGGTGTGTTGGGGGTCGTTATCATGTTGGAATACTGCCCTGCGGCCCAGTCTCCGAAGGGAGGGGATCATGCTCTGCTTTAGTATGTCACAGTACATGTTGGCATTAATGTTTCCCTCAATGAACTGTAGCTCCCCAGTGCCGGCAGCACTCATGCAGCTCCAGACCATGACACTCCCACCACCATGATTGACTTTAGGCAAGACACACTTGTCTTTGTACTTTTCACCTGGTTGCCGCCACACACGCTTTACACCATCTGTACCAAATAAGTTTATCTTGGTCTCATTAGACCACAGGACATGGTTCCAGTAATCCATGTCCTTAGTCTGCTTGTCTTCAGCAAACTGTTTGCAGGCTTTCTTGAGCATCATCTTTAGAAGAGGCTTCCTTCTGGGACGACAGCCATGCAGACCAATTTGATGCAGTGTGCGGCGTATTGTCTGAGCACTGACAGGCTGACCCCCCACCCCTTCAACCTTTGCAGCAATGCTGGCAGCACTCATACTTCTATTTCCCAAACACAAACTCTGGATATGAAGCTGAGCACGTGCACTCATCTTCTTTGGTCGACCATGACGAGGTCTGTTCTGAGTGGAACCTGTCCTGCTAAACCACTGTATGGTCTTGGCCACCGTGCTGCAGCTCAGTTTCAGGGTCTGGGCAAGCTCAAAGACTAGGTCAATACCACCGACGGGCGACCCACGCCACTTTATTAGATCAATCATTCTTTTTTCAGATCCTCACAGATTTCTTTGCTAGGGGGGGGGGGGGGGGGTGAGGTTGCCATCTTGAACTTCCAGTGACCAGTATTAGAGAGTGAGAGTGATAACACCAATTTACACACCTGCTCCCCATTCACACCTGAGACCTTGTAACACTAATGAGTTACATGACACTGGGGAGAGAAAATGGCTAATTGGGTCCAATTTGGACATTTTCACTTAGGGTGTACTCACTTTTGTGGCCAGCGGTTTAGACATTAGTTGCTGTGTGTTGAGTTATTTTGAGGGGGACAGCAATTTTACACTGTTATACAAGCTGTACACTCCCTACTTTACATTGTAGCAAAGTATAATTTCTTCAATGTTGTCACATGAAAAGATATAATAAAATATTATATACTGTATATATAACTAATTTCTAAAAATAAAATGCATATATTTATAATCATTACAGTTATATATATAGTATATTTAGAAGAATGTATATATTATATAGATTGAATATATCTATATATATATATATATATACACACCACCCACAGTATATCTAATATTGTATATGTAACGTTAAATAATTTTATTAAAAATATATAATACACAAAATATATATATTAAAATATATTTATAATCAATACAGGTATCTATACAGTATATGAATATATCTATATATATCTAGTATGAATGAAGTATTTGTTGTTACCCGCTCATTAGCTCCATCTAAATTTTACTTTTTAAGTTTTTTACATTTAAAATCTTTTATCACAATATATAAATATAAACATTACATCTATCACTTAGTTTTTTTATTTATTTTTAATTTTTATGTATAATAGATATGTATCTCTTTCTCTATATATAGTCAGCTTTTTGACTTCTGATTCTATGTTCTTGGAAAAACTTATTTTATGTTCTTGTTCTTTCTTATTTTTGTAAATTTACCCGTTTCTATTACACAACAACATCATCAAATAAAATGCATATTAAAACTTCTACCCAACTGATTCTAAGTGACCATGATGCCATGCTTCAGTTAATTGTGTAACTGTGCGTTTCACGCTCAATCTGACCTCTAATGGAGCACATCTCACCACTGATCCTGCTCTCAACATGTGACCCACTTTTTACGATGTGTGCTCGAGGAGTTTAGCCGCCCGTCATGCTATCCCTGCCACACAAAAAAACACATCAACATCCTTCCAGGATTGCGTTTCACTTGTCAGTCAGGGGTCAGAATGTAATTTCTGTCGGAGACTAGCTATGTAAGTCGTGCATCATCGTCCTGCTGCATCACAAGAGCTCCTGGAAGGCAGAAAAACACACTTGCAGAGAGAAACATTCACAAAACACAAGATGCAGAGAAATATCAAGTCAAGGGATACGCCAGACAAAGCACTTAGAAATCCACCAGTTTTTTAATTACAACCAGTATACAAAAATAATGTGACAGGACAATAATGGGACTTGGAATGTACACGCTTTTGTTTCCGCTCCAAATAAACACACCACACAAGTGTTTTTGTTAGCACTAATCACATCTTTGTGATGCTAAAGCATCCTCTTCCTCTAAAACAGACTAAATATCTTACACAATGAAAACAAAAAAGCAGCAAAACAACCGCACGGCGTGGAGGTACTGCAGGGCTGCGTATCAATTAGTAATGAGTTTGCTAATTCTCTAATTTATTTATAATATTCACAAGTAACAGGCCATGAAAACACGTGTGGAGTCGTAATTTCGTCTAATGGCTCTGAGTTGCTTTGAAACTGAAGGCAGATGCAAACTGGAGATGCCATAACCAATTTCTGTTGTCAAAAATTAAGAGTAGTGGTTGCGGACAGGCTGCGTAATTGCATGCCAGAAACATTGGTTTGTAACCCGGCAGAGTTCTGTCCGCTGTGGCACCGTTTTCAGAGAAGATTAGAGCCCCAGCGGTTCCCACCTCATCTGGAGGAGTCTTTCAGGGTTATAAAACCACATGACTGGTGAGGAACTTGCATGAATCTTGATTATGTCCTTCACTAAACGGGATAATACTGGTGTACGTCAGCGTAATAGTTTCTCACGTAGCTTTTAACTGCGGAGAATAAATCCTGGAATAAATCCAGAGTGTGTGCGGGGATATCTGAGGGCCAATCTCACGAAAATCATGGCCTGCTTCATATTGCAGCCCAACATCAAAGGGAGAAAATATTATTATTATTATTTAGCCAAACTAAATTCGTAGTAATTATTAAAATATACATTTTTAGAAAAATATTTATTCAAAAATGTAAATAAAAATACAAAATTACTCAATAAAATGTAAACTTCTTCTAATAAAGCTTTCATTTACTTGAGTTAATTTGGATGTGAGATTTTTTATTTTGTTTTTGAATAATTTTTAAAATGTAAATACTATTTTTGCTTAAATAAAATGTATAAATTAACATCATTACAGGCAGAACCCCAATAATGCCCATTTTCTTTGCCATACTTAAGATATTAAATATTAAAATGTACATTGTATTATTCAAATATCAATACAAATAACTCGAGCAAACACAATTGAAGCTTTTACCATTTTACTTGATTTAATTTTGTTTTATTTTCAATAAATTTTGTCGTAATTATTAAAATATACAAAATATAACTTTTTTTTTAAAATATTCAAAATACAATTTACCAATTACCTCATTAAAACTGCAAACTCTACATATAAAGCATTAAAGCATTTCTATTTTACTTGTCTTTTAAGTAGGATATTTTTTATGTTATATTTTGTATAGACATTATAATTTCACTATTCTTATTATTATTATTATAAATCCAGGACCGTTTAAAAAAAAAAGTCACTATTTTTTTATACTTTCCAGGCCTGAAAATAACATTTAGAAATGTCCTGCTACAATTGTCCTTAAACAAAAAGTACTTTCTTATTTCTCTTCTTTGAGTCACAGGCATCATAGTGACCATTATTGACACGAGATTCACCCCGCTAAGTCGAGTACGTGTGTGTGTGTGGTTTTATCTAGTGTGACATCTTGTTACATTTGAAGGGGTGAGAGTGTACTCATTTTGTTGAGGGTTGAGAGTGACGATTGTCAGTGCAAAAGGTTAGTGTGCGAACGTCAATCCATACTGTACTTTCATCGCAGGCCGTGTGCCAGTTACTAGCTAGTGTGCATCTGTAGCTACATCTGCTGATTCCCGCCTGTCTAAATCACCAACTCAAGGCAGCTGAGGTTATGCTCTTGTCTACTCTGGGCTATTACTGTATACTACATCTGCTTTAGATTTAACGTTGGCCAGAACTGACCACTACATCTGTTATTTACAGTACCGATAAATAACACTTTTTCTTGATGATAAATACATACATATACAGTATATATAATAAAAAATAAAAGTCTTTTTTTCATATATCTCACACACAGGACACATCACGTCAAGATACACACCATCAACACCTCACAGGATAGCACTGGTTTCCATCCATAGTATATAACAAACTAAACAAAAAGAAGACGAGTATAGTTTGTTCTCACAAGTTTTAACAAAGATTAGTTGTAATACAGCAGTTATGTGATGTGATATGAACCTGTTGCAGTTTTTACACAAAAGACGTCAGGCAGAAGCAATCTGTCCAAGTGTTTTTCACACACACAGTGTCACAACCTCACAACACAACATTCAGAGTGAATGAATAATCAGCTCCACGGCTGACGAGTTAATAATGACTTGCACCATAATGCGGCGCAATTAAGAAGCATCACGTGGGGACAATTTGCCATTACTCAAGCTTGTTTTTCTTCTTTTCTTAATATTGTTGATTGATTGCTGTCTTTAAGTCTGGCATTAATTTACAATATATAGGATTTCAACATTGCATGAATTGCGGCGAGCTTCCAACCCTAAAACACATCCCAGAAGGCACTTACATCAGCTTATCAAAACATACTCTTTTTTTTTTTTTTTCGTAATATTGAGAACATGTGGATAGATGGTATCTTTCATCTCCAAATATTACCAGGCGAAGTCCAGGTCATATTTCACTCCAAAATTAAAAATCTGCTAAATTACGTTACATAAAGTAAATGGGGCCTATTTTGCATTGTGGCTTTATTAAACAGATGCTTTATTGTATACAGCAACAACAAAAAAAAGACACTGTAATGGCTTCTTAAAATTTAAATCACCATAATTTACAATAAAACATACGATTCTTTATGCAAAATAAACTTCCTTAATTATTTCCTTTGATTCTGCAGTAAAATGTGACCCAGACATATTCTTTGTGAGTTTTGCCCAATTATTTCAGTAATTAATCTTTATGTAGCCTTGGGATTGTGCGAATGAGAACAAGGCATCACTATGTAACCCTTAACACTAATATTCCATAATAACATTCAGAGAAGTTCAACAAAAGATTCTATTAAAACACTAATACTAAAAGTTGGGAAAACTTGATTTGGCAACTCTTTTAGTATTCTCAAGTCTCGAATAGCATTTTAAAGCCAAACGTTCACCACAGTAACTCACAATACATCACAGGCCTCTCTGAATGCATGAATCTGCCTGACATTGACTCCAAATTCATACTAAACAGGTGAAGTTAATACTTTTGCTACTGCTAACAACACAATATTCACTGGCACAATAAGCTCCCCATTTTCTCTCTCCACTTCTTCATTTCGTCGTTATCAGCCTGAATATTTCAAGGCCTCAGCAGCTCTCAGAAAAGTAGCTTTGCCATCCTTATTTTTCAGTGCAGTGATGCAACTTGAAGAGGTTTAGGGAGGGGGGATAAAAATTAACAGCCTTGCAAGTCTGCAGCGTGGGTGAACACTGTAGGCTAGAGTAACTACTGCCTTTACAGTCACTGGGTCCAGATAGTATAATCTCCAAATTACTCATGCTATATGTGCTTTGCTGGATATGGAGTTCTGTCTGGGTAGCGTTGCATCGGTGAATGTGTTGCTCCTTTGTCATTATCGCTCTAACCTCCCTCCACCGAAGGCTCGATGCTGTGAAACCAAGGATGAATGAGTCACGGCTCAAGCAAAACACTGCCGAAGCGTCCATACAAGCGGCATGATATTATGCAAAGCACGCGCTCGCCAACAACCCAGAGACTAATGAATCCACCTCTGGATGCACATTGTTACACACTCATCATAGTTGTCCGAAATGTCTTTTTTTGTAATCTAAAAAAAAAAAAAAAAGTTGGCTTATGCGCAAGGCTTCAAAACAAACCGCTGACCGGCTCTAGAGGGACTCGGTAAAGCGAGTGGCCTAATCTCGCTGCCGAACATACGGTGAGAGCGCTTCGCCCCTTGACCTTTTTTCACAGCTGGCAGCGTTTCAACACCATGGACTCCGTTGAACCGGGCAGCATATGCCGCCTGGCTTAACGCTCCCCACTGAGGTCTGTCAAGCGCTCCGCCGTCCACATAATCCCACACTCAAAGGCACATCAGTTGCGTTTCTCTCAAGGCCCAGCCTTTGCCGCCAATCTACGATGTGCATAATCTACTTAATCTGTTTTAGTGAAGTTGCAGTATAGACTCCAAGCCCATTTCCTCCTGGAAGGATTTGTGCTGAAGCTAGTCGTGCTCCTGTCTGCAGTTTTTAGATGTTGCGTTCTATGGTTTTCATATAACTGGATTCATCAGGGGTTGGGAAAAACATGCATCAGCCAAAAACACACGCGGCTAATGCACAACACTCTTCTGAATTAAACATGGCCCGGAACAAGCCGTTCTACAGAGATTGACAGGAGAGTAAAAAACAAAAACACTATTACGCCTCTGCCTAGAACCCCTCGAGTCATTCAGAAAATTCCTTTAGCGTAACAAGACATCCGATTAATAAACGAGAGCTAAAAAAATAGTGGGGGAAAGTTAAAAGCGTTCACAGCTGGAGTTGATCGGTGCCACAGATGAATGACCCAGATGCTGGAGCGAGCGTTGCATTGCCTGTTTTCTGTTTCGCTAACAAAACATCCAGCTGTTCTCGAAGACGACATTCGCGGGATTTGATAAAAGAAGCCTGCCGTTTGCAACCTGGAGAGAGCGGCCTTAGCTTCTAGGTCACAGCTTGCTGAGCCACTCGTGCGACGTAGCATTGACAATCCTGTATGGTTAATCACAAGGCTTTCTTTTCACTTCAAAGAGCCAACTTGAGTATTGTGCTCATGGGAGTGAATCAACCATGAAAGATGGATTCTGGCTAGAATGGGCGTTAACAAGAAGTTACAGTTACACAACAACCAAATAACTCGTATTTTTAGTCAGTATTATGCGTTAAAAGTACACATCGTGAGAGGAATAGCATTAATTAGTGTTTTCAGTTTGATAATGAGTGCTTTCGTCTACAGATGTAAACGACTTTAACCGTTATGCTTCCGCTCCTCAGATGGCAAGTTACTGTGTTTTTGTTTTAAAAGGTCAAGTAAATATCAGTCAGGTGTATTATCTGCTTCCTCTAGACATAAATGGCTGTCCGGGAGATGATGGACCCATCTCGCTGGGACTCCATGTCGTCGTCCAGGTAAGGTGTGCACTCGTCTTCGTGCCGGTGGATTTGGTAGCTGGGCGGCAGTCCGCTGAAACGATCGTACCTTTCTTCCTCTTCTTCATCCTCCAGGCTGTCGTTCAGAGCGTCAAACTTCCTGCGCTCGGCCTCATTCATCTCGCCGCTCAGCAGGATGTCATGGGCAGTTGGTGTGCTTCCGGTCATGCGCGGGAACTCGTTGCATTTCTCCGTCAGGGTGCCCGGGTCGCTTTCGCGGTACGTGTAGATCGGCCCGTTGTTGTTGGCTCCAGCGCCGTTCTTGCTAGCCTTCTTGCCTCCAAAAAGACGGGTTTTGTTGCTATAAGCGCCCTGCTCACCGTCGCCCGAATATCCATGCTGATGGCGGCGACTTCGCATCACTAACACGGCGACCAAGGCGCTGACCAAAACGAGTGCCAAGAAGCTTCCTAGAATGGCTCCGGCCACCACGCCAGCGCTGGAAGGATCTTCAGTCGACTCTGCAGAGGAGGGGAGGGGCACAAATGAGGAAGTTTCTGCCTGGTGGTGGTAGCTATTCTTCACCATAGGTGGTGGTGGTGGTGAATGATTTGGTTCAGTTTAGACTGAGTAATGGTTTTTGGCTGCCCCCAGTTCCCAGTTACAAGTCCTATGGTGTGAGCCAAGTTTGCCGGATCTGCTCTCGGGTCTCGGTTCGAGAAAACAACACAAACGTCCGTTCCATCTACGCTCGGGAGCTGACCAGATGAATTACACTACACAAGTGGAGAGTTAAAAAGAGAAAAACACAGATGGAGAAGGGATGTAAAGATTATGTCACAGTATGGTCATGCAAAGAGGAAGAAGTGTAAGTTACACTGGGAACACGGCCCTCCAGCTAACAGCTAATTGGTCAGCTTGCGCATTCCCACCAAATTCCTGGGAACGTGTCCAAGTCACAAACACTAAAGGAACACCTGCTTCAGGAAGGATTAACCCCATTTCATGCTGCATAGAGCCTGCATGGAATGCGCTGCTAAGGCAGCGTGCACAGGAAGTGATGTCTATATTAATATACATATATAGTGGTGGTGAAGTCAAGAAAAGTAATTATATTTACAGCCTGATTTAATCAAAGGTTTTCTGACCGAGCCTGTCTGTGCAACTTAAAGCACAGTAATAGTTCTTTGCAAGTCCACTGCATTGATTTTGGTTACATTACTTTATTAAAGGTCAATATATTATAAAACGCTGGTCCTACAGCTAACCTTATAAATATGCAAAGCGACAGAATTATGGAAAAGTGCACAAGTTTGAGGTTTTGTAAGAAGTTAAATGGATTAAAAATACACCCAACTCACTGATTTAAATAACAGTTAGATTTTTACATTTTCTGAAAAAACCTAAGTGGTGCTTGTCAGTGCAAAACTTATTCCTACAATGTAAAGGTGTTGTAGATGCCAAGGTATCGCTAAGCGGTCTCTTAAATTGCTTTGAAATACAATAGCACACTTTCCTCAAGATGCACAATTTGATAAATCATATCATGGCCATACAGTATCTCTAACTGTGCAAAAGAGTTTGAGTTGTTTCTTTCACTCAAAAAGACTCACAATCTCATGAGTTAATGTTTGAATCATAACAGAAATTGTTTTTAATATTTAATGTATAAGATTATTTTAATTTAAAAAAAGAATGCATTAAATGTTCTGTTGGGTCCACACTTACTTTAGAAATTTCCATTACTTTTTTTTTTATTACTTTTCAAAGACTCTTTCTGTATGATACATTGATTTAAGTGTTAAGAGTTTTACTAGTCTTTTTGAGTGATTCAGTGAATCATTCACTTAATCAATTATGTCAAAACACTGATTTATTCAGGAAACAAACAAGTGACTCGCTATACGAGTGAGTCATTGAATTATTTACTCAAGCGATTTGTTCAAAAATGCTAAATTTAGAAATGCCACTACTGTGTGTTGCTAACAATGCGCTTTAAACTTTTTTTGTTAGCGGATCAACGAAAGAACTATCAATATTGTTTCTAAAATGTGTTACTTAATGTTCATTTCTTTTTTATTGTTGTATAAAATTTGCAAGCACGCTGTTGGTCTGAATATAAATTAGGGTTAGAGTAACAGTGACCTTAACCTTAGCAAACAGTGCTACTGAAATAAGCTGAAGCTTTGTAGGTTGATTAATTCAAAGGCCAAAAAGCATGCACACTCCTCTAAACTTACACCTCGCTCTCGGTCAAGCAATCACCAATTCCACCTCCTGCAATTTCCCCCGTTACCATGACAATTTCAGTCATTATGGATTCAGGCTACTAGAAACAAGTCAAGAGGCTTTTTAAAAAAAAAACTTAAAAAAACGTCTCTGCTTTGCTCGTTTTCACGCTACGGGCTTCTGAACTACTGAGAAACGTTTCATACAAGACAAAAAGAAGAGTAGGCTACTGATGAAACTATATGTGCGAACATGTACAAGTACATTCAATTCCTTCCCACACAATTTGAATATGACTTAATATTCCTGCAACATAACGAGCGTACGATCGCTCCCACTCCCACACACTTTTTTTCCTGTTCGTTTTCTCCTCCGCTGGTTTGTTTTATCCCAGTCCCGGGAGATATAGAGGTGCTAAAAGAGCTCTTTCTTAGGATACCCTATTCCATTTCGCTGTGCCTCTCATTCCACTGTCATTAAAGTCTCTTCAAGCCCTGCTGCTACTGAAAACAGGCTCGCATGTGGGACTGAGACGCACACATACACACGACTACACAACCGGCTAACATCCCCAATCTCTCTTAACCTCACTCTCCTGACGCTATCTCTGCCAGATGCCACAGCTCAGGATCCATTATTCATCGGCCTGGCAGACAGTATCTTTGAACCCCACGGTCGACATCTAGCTCTGAGACTGAGAGACAAAAGACAAAGGTGAGTTGAGGAGAGATACGGCGGCGCTTCACCGTGATTCTGAGCGCGAACAAACAAATAGCTTGCTACATTTTGACCGCTCTTGTTCTCAAGTAAAAAAATGGAGCTGCACTCTTAAAGGGTTACTCCACCCCAAAATGAAAATTTTGTCATTAATCACTTACCCCCATGTCGTTCCAAACCCGTAAAAGCTTAGTTCGTCTTCGGAACACAGTTTAAGATATTTTGGATGAAAACCGGGAGGCTTGTGACTGTCCCATTGACTGCCAAGTAAATCTGTTCAATCTGATTTTAATGAAGCGACGAGAACACTTTTTCTGTGCAAAGAAAACAAAAACAACAACTTTATTCAACAATTCGTCTCCTCTACGTCAGCATAGCGCCATGTTGAATAAAGTCGTTGTTTTTGTTTTCTTTGCACAGAAAAAGTGTTCTCGTCGCTTCATTAAATTCAGATTGAACCACTGATGGCAGATGGACTATTCTGACGACGTCTTTCATACTTTTCTGGGCCTTGACAGTGTAATTTACTAGGCAGTCAATGGGACAGTCACAAACCTCCCGGTTTTCATCCAAAATATCTTAAATTGTGTTCCGAAGACGAACAAAGCTTTTACGTGTTTGGAACGACATGGGGGTAAGTGATTAATGACAAAATTTTCACTTTGGGGTGGAGTAACCCTTTAAGACTTTTTTCAATTTTAACGATCCTGCATCTTTAAGTGGCCGTAGTGTAAGGACTTAACCGTTTTTGGGTAAATTTAAGACATTGTTATCCAAATGATGGCACTTGGCCAGCAGGGAAGTCTCGCGCTATCGATCCACTTCGAGGCTAATAAAACATTAAGCCACCGAATTTACTAGCACAACTCTTTATGAGTGTTATTGAAAAACGTTGAGTTCCTACAACCCACACTGAGAGTGAACCTTAGAGGGTTGTGGAAGCTGTTAAAGGTCATTATTGTCTAAGAATGTTGATGGGATCGCGGACAAAGCACCTCTTCATACCTCGTGACCTTTAACGTGTCCGCTACGCTCCTCGAGTGCCATAACTACAGCGCATTATTATTCTACCACACTCTGTTAATGGCATGCTACAATACCGTTCGACATTAAAGTCCACGTTTCAATTTTCCTGCACACATGCATGGTTGGAATCGGTTGCTTGGTAGAGCACATACTTAGGATAATAATGTGAGAAATTATAACTTCTGAGAGAGTTAAAACACAAAGCCTATATAGAGCGCATTAGTGCCAAGTATTTTTTTTCCATTCATTTTTTCCATAGGGATTTTTGGGGGGAAAAAAAGCTTAAAACCGTTATAAGGCATGACCCAAACCAAGTAGCTACAAGGTGAATGATAACATTTCCAATTTTGATTTGAAGCTAAAAAGTATTTGAAAATGGGATAAAAAGACAAGACTGTGTACTTAACGGCTGTAATGAGGGAAAGAACTACAATCCCATGAAGCACTGCAAATAAATCTAATTCAAAACAATGGAGAACTATTGAT
The DNA here is from genome assembly GCA_018155175.1 of Sinocyclocheilus anophthalmus. NCBI lineage: Eukaryota > Metazoa > Chordata > Actinopteri > Cypriniformes > Cyprinidae > Sinocyclocheilus > Sinocyclocheilus anophthalmus. The sequence continues at coordinate 202,859 of JADLZN010003281.1, read as the reverse complement.
TTGAAGATGTTGATTATATATACACATTACCTACAGAATTATAACTCATTCTCAAGATTTATAAATATGCATTGCGATTTACAATTATATAGTCAGAATTATAACAATAACTATATATTCACAATTTTTATATTCAAACTATATTTTTCAGAGTAACTTCTATATATCCAAACATAGCTATATAATCAGAATTTTCTTTATATATACACATTCATGATTAACATTTATATATTCAGTCCTGTATCTATATATTACAGACTTATATCTATATATTTAAATTATTATTATCAATTACAACTGCATACTCGTGATTTAATTGTATATTATATATTAGTTATTATATAAAAATTAACTATATATAAACTATATATAAAGTACTTATTTACATTTATATATTAAGATTTGTATCTTTACAACTGTACATTCCGGTTTTATATAAGTTTTTCCTATTTAGCCTTTCATATGAATAGATACATACATTATATATGAATGTACTTTCTACTTACAGAACACAACTGTATTTGCAGAAATAGTAGAAAGTAGAAAGTTCTCTTTACATCGCGTCATCAATTTCCTGGTAGAATTGATAAATTCCAACTATTTTCAACTCAACAAAATGGCACCTTTCCCAAAGCACTAACTATAATTACGGCATTCAGGGTTGTAATTTTTGCCATTATTCATGTTTTTCCCAAGCTATAGGTTGTAGATAGAGACCACTCGGCACGCTGATTGCTAGCAGAGCTCCACATCACGCCGCCACAAAGCCGCCTGCTTTTCACTCATCTATAAATGGTTCCGATTTATAAAATAACACAACTACCACCCCAGGTAGAACTACGACTGCTATAGAAGCAATCAATCACACAACAACAGTGTACCCAAAGTGATCCGCACATGCACCATGTGAGTGCGATCATTATATTCTAATTTATTTCTGCTAAAATACACAGGTTTTTGGCAGTGCAGAAGGAGAGGTATGATGGATAGAGCGAACACAGACAGATCGCATTTCCTTTGACTGTAAAAGATAGGCTCAAATCTCAGCCGTGTCCTGCGGTGGCCCCTCCCTTCCGCTGTCTCACACGTCCTGTATTGATTTATTGGAGAGCTCAGGGCGCATACGTTCAGCTTACAGCCTTACACCAACCTCTCCTGCTGTCCTCCTAAAGCCCGGGCTAACTGACAGGTGATGTGGTGACCACTAATGGTGCTGCCAAAAGTGATGTAGGAAAGCGTCCAAAGGGCTGACTGACCAAAGAGTGCACTTCCACCAAGGTAATTACTTAAAAAACACAAAAAGACCCGGGTTTTGAGATGCAAAATTGAGTGCTTACATGACTGGGTCATGTGCGGCGCCTGTTAGAAAGTGCTAAATCCAACAGATTTTGATGTATAATTGGGCTTTGAGCAGAGCCTAATAACCCTATTGCCTGAGACACTCGTTTCCGTGCTAGAAAACACACGCTCGTTGACGGCTTAAAGAGCGGGGCGTTAAGAGCTTCTCTGGAGGAGGATGGTATTTCTGACATCCACGTTTCTCAATTTCGATCTGTAGCAGGCAATAATCCCAGGGTGCCTATCTTGATTTCTTTTGTCCTGCTAAAGTCACCGTGTGCACTGTACATCAAAGACCGTAAGCATGGCTGAGTGGATTACAACATCAGGATAAAAAGAAAAAACCTCGCAACCTCGCCAGGTCTTGGGTCGTGAACATGAGATTTCCAAAAATGTCATCATGTGCAAATAGAGCTGGGTGAGAAATCGAACATTGGCATATCACACACACACATATACACGTATATACACATATATACACACACACACAGACATAGTACATCCATAAGCTACTTTATATACTACATTGTATATACATACATATGTATAAACACATACATATTTGCGCACAGGCATTTTTTTCCATGACGTCTTGCTGCTATCAGTGAATCAAATCAAAACTCTGATTCAATGTTTTGTCTGCGGCGTCACTCAGACATGTTTATAGTCTCTGCATGACAATTTTTTCATTACAATATTTTAGTAAGAATATACAAAGGTAAATATTGCTGTGTGTTTTTATACTGGTATATAGCATTTATATTCTAATAAATAAAAATGGTTGCATATCGTTCATTCATGACATACTTTTTCCATGTCACAGTTTAATATGTAGAGACAACTATAAATAAGCTAAAATATCGCTTTGTTTATTGTTATATTGGTGTGTATAACTGGAAATCATTCAATTTCATTTTTGTGTTGGTCTTGATTATTAAAATTATAGCTTATAACATTTTCAAAAATGAAAATTATGTAAGCATTATTTCACCGTTCATTCAAACCTGTATGAATTTCTTTCTTCCAAACAAACCATTTTTGTCCTCCATTGACTTTCCTAGTATTTTTTCTCTCTGTGGAAGTCAATGGGGACCAGCATTGGTTACCAACATTCTTCAAAATATCTTCTTTTGTGTTCAACAGAAGAAAGAAATCCATATAGGTTTGGAACAACTTGAGGGTGAATAAATAGAATTTTCAACTGTCCCTTTAACTAGAATTCCTATATTTTACTTGCATTAAACATTTTGAATCCATCTGGCTCTATGATTGAAAATGATAGCTCCTCTGTTTGAGGAAAATAAAAACACCCCTTTAAATAAAGATATATCTTGAATATGATGAGAAGCCTGGAACACAGAGATCCATTTATAGTCTAGCCCTTTATGCAGAGCACAAGTTTATTAGAGGGAAGTTTCAGGTAATGACGAATAATGACAGATAACAGGATTGTGGAAGCGGTAGAAATCGCTCGGCTAAGCCAGGCTAACCACAGCTAAGCTGTAAAAGGATCCTGTAATGATTTTTCAACAGTTCATTGCATCCGCCATAACATCAGTGTCAACATCCGTGCGAAATTCGTGAAAAATGTGCCATTGTCCCATTTCAGGACAGCCTGCTCCTCATAATCCACTCAGAACGAAGACTACTTTCGCAAAGAAAATCGAGGGGAGTAATGAGAGCCTGAAAACTAAATGTTTATGGAAAAAAGGGAAAAAACGCAGCCAGCTCCATCTGGCTTTCTGTTTTTGAGCATTAAAGCATCGGTATATATGCGGCCTGGCAGATTCTGAACTCTGACATGTGTACAAAATTGCTGTGAGAGAATGATGAAGGAGCAGCTGAGTAAAAATGCTGCTTTTAAGTAAGCCTCCATTGATTCAGACACAGAGATGCATCGCTTGATACATCTTTAAAGCACTCCGAGCTGCCCGCTTCTAGTGTAGATTGCACAAGCGATGCATCAGAAATGCCGCAAAACAGCTTTGATATTCAATTTATCGTTGTTTGAGAAGAAATAAGGATTTTTTTTAAGGCAAAACATTTATATTAAGAGAATACTTAATTAAATCTTTGAGTGTTCCAAATGGCTAATAATGTTCATGAATACTTAAACGTTCCACATGAACCATTTGCTCATTGCTTATTCAAGGAAAGCCCAGTAAATCATTAAATCATTAGAATCCGGCTGGGTCAACAAGGCAGCCAAAAGCAAGACCCAGTGAAAGCCTTATTTCTCTTCCGCAATTGATCAAAGCAAAGAAAAAGGCAAGCTGGCGAGCCCTCGTGTTTCCATAGTGCGCTCTGAGGTTTCGGAGCATCTGTAATGAGTCCTAATGATGGACAGGGTGGGCTAAGAGCCAGGTAATCTTGGCAGCCCACTTTTCTGACATTTCACTTAATGTTAGCAGGGCGATATCTCCTCGCCCTCTCGTTGCCTCTGTCTTTGTCTCGATTTTCTCTTGCTAAGCCATGGGTGATAAGCTTCAACCAGGTGTCAGTCGACTGAGGTCTTTCTCTCACCTTATCTCACATGCAGAGTTTCAGACATTGTTTTCACACCGCAAGGCTTAAGACGCTATAGGTAAGAGCCCTATAACTGCTTGATATGATAGGAAAAGTCTGAGAGATTTGAGTACACCAGCACATATTTAAGACCGGAGGAACCAAATGTAATTATTTAAAGATGAAGTGTGTCATTTGTTTGATATATATGCAAAGTCAACTAGAAGAACGATTCAAATGTCAAATTCTAATTTATTCATAAAGTGCTTTTCACAAGTACAGATTGTTTCAAAGCAGCTTTACAGAAAATCATGATATTAATGTTTATAATATCTCAATACCATCATGCCTTTGGCACATTAGCAGACCAGAGCTGGGCGATAATAGCATTTTGTGACAATGCAATCAAGCAGTTGAGATATGCTATATACACTGTAAAAATTATTTTTTGGAGTTATAAATAAAGATAACTAAAGTGGGTTTTACAAGAAAATACTATTTCAGTGTTTCTACTTTAAAATTTCAAGTTTAATTCAAAGTGTTACTTGAGATTACTTTGTGAATTTTACTAGCAATTTACAAGTTTCTACATCGATGTTTTAAGTGTAATGTATATTGCCTTTCGTGAGTATGCTGTATGTATGTGAATAAGGTTGGATATATTATATAAAGAACTAGGTGATAAGAAATTCGTAGGTCGATTTCCCTAAAGAGCAGCACTTACGAACAATTTTTATAATTACACTCTTCACCTTTAAAGGTGCAGTAGGACATGCTCAGAACGAGCATTTTGATTGGAAGAACATTTCTTGGTCCTACACCTTCCACAGAATATATAAATACAGATAAATACATTCAGACCACTTAACTTAATGATTGCTATTGGGATGTGAAGAGCAAAAAAATGTTTCTGAAGACAATCTCCTATTGCACCTTTAAGAATAGACCATTACAATCCTGTTCAACTGAGCACTAATTTGAAAATCTGGTAGTTACAGACACAAATCTGATGATCCAAATGGGCAAAATCATGAATGGATGCAGTGAAGTGCCACAGTCTACAATCAGCACTGAATGAGCTAATCTTTGGATTCAGAAATTCATTTCACGCTTTCGCTCAATGTCCTTTTTGAAAGACCAGCCGGAACGTCCTTTCAGTGCTTGTTTGGTGCTGTTCTACATGATGAACCAGTATAGCCATGCTGAAGGAATGATCTGATATTAATATTTAATATCTTGATTCATGAATATTGATTTTATAACGTGATGTACAACTGCAAAGCAGACATTGGCAAACAAGCACTAGCCACTGGATATTCGGCTACTTAAGTCTTCTGTTTGTTGCTTTTGCTTTATTAGGTCTGCTACAATAAGTTTTCTTTGCACTGCGACTAAGAAATTCTCAAAATATGATCATATTGGAAAACATGGTTTCTAAAAAAAACATAATGGTTGCCCTAGATTTGCCAACATGGTCTTTCTTGTTGACAAATGAATCCTTACTGACCAATGAACTCTTGCATTCAAAACAAGTTGGTCTTTTCAGCAGGGACGTGCCTTGTGTGCTGTTTTAAGTTGTGCATGCGCTTACATGCTTGCATGCAAATGTGTGCCCGTGTTTTCTGCAAAAGCTCTTGAGTTTCCTCAAGAGCAGCCGCTACCAACCCCAATAAACAGCACCAAGCTTCAGCCAAGAATTTTAGCAGCTAAATGGCCTCTCAATCCCCCCAATTGAGTCTACAATGAAAAGCCTTCAGTTTCTGCATTAGCTGTCTGAAAATGGCTAGGGAGGGGAAAGAAATGAGGAAACACTCCTTCTTGGCAAGCTGCATGATTAGTCTGTTAGCTGGCACAAGCGGAGGTCTCCCCCCTTCAAGGCGGGAGGAAAGCGGGGAAAAGAAAAAGAGTGATTTCTACTTCCAGAGTATTCTGTCTGGGGGATGTTTCTGTTTCTCTTAAAAACAGCCCTCCTTCTTACTGTCTTTTCTCCCTTTTTTTTTTTTTTTTTTTAAACCAAACGCATACACACCCATACAATTTCTTTCCAGTTAGGCCGGTGGACCCACTGGGAACCAGTGCAATCTAGCCTCATTCAAGTGTACAGTTTTGGGAGTTGGGGGTTTTTAAATTCCTCTTGCATCAGCACAAGTCTCGCCTGCAATCCGCCGAGCTTTGTCATGGTGTGGCATTTGTGTCTGCATTCGCATTAGGTCCTGTTTACACCTGACTTAATGACTTAATTGAAATACACACGGCGCAGCACAATACCAGCACAAATAGCAAATGGGTAAACTAAAAATTGCAGCTGGTGAATAAGACACAATTCATACTGAATTGTGTTCCCTGTCAATAAAACCCAGGTTAAACCATCCCTGGCCTCCCAGCCAGTTTGACTGGATAGTTCTGATGGTTTTAGACACTTTTCAGTGAGGATGGGAGATCAGCTAGACCAGCTTCAACCAGCTAAGGTTTAGCTAGTCCCGCACCCTGACCAACTGAATAAAAAAAGAAAAACCCTCCAAAACCATAACCAATTTGGCCAAACTGGGAGATGTTAGACTGGTTTAAGCTGGTTTTAGTAGGGTTGTCATGATTATGGTCATGTCCAACTACTCAAGTACTTGGGGGGGAAAAAAACTTTACTAGTTTGCACAGCCAAAGTTTAGCGAGTCCCCTAGTCTGATAATCTAGCGTTCTAGCTGAAATGTGTCCAAAACCCCTCTAAAACCTTAAGAAATGACCACGTACACACACCTTGTCAAAACAGCGAGGCTTTGTGATACTTAAAGGGGTCCTATTATGCTTTTCACTTTTTCAACTTGAGTTAGTCTGTAATTTGTTGCTGTTTGAGCATAAAAAAGATCTACAAAGTTACAAAGCTCAAAGTCCAGTTCAAAAGGAGATATTTTATTTAACAGAAATCACTTTTCAAAAACTACAACGAACTTCTCGTTTGGACTACAACGCATATTTTCCGGGATTTGTGCTATAACAAATATCGACGAATGGGACGAGACCTGGGTGAGCTGCACTAGAGAAGGCAACGAGGGTTATCACTATGTCGGAGACACGCTAGCGTCAACAAGGCAGACGCACTTAGAGTGGTTACAATCATCCGGATTAAAATCGCGCTCAGATTGATTTGATTTTAACACAATATTTACACTGAAGCTCGCAGGCGGCTATGGTAAGGGGCGTGTCATTTCCCGATCAGGCGCTGAGTGGAGCCAATCACAACACACTCTGGCCCAGCTAACCAATCACAACACATTTCATATTTCAGAAGATATTTGATACAGGAACTATTCGAGCCGTTCATGCCAGACTGGGGAGAGAGGTGTTGTAATAATGTAAAATATGTGAAAAATAATGTGTTTTTCGAACAACCTAGTATGAGAGCTTGTTCTAGTACACCCCCAAAACAAAATCAAGACTTTGTAAAAGAGCATAATAGGACCCCTTAAAGTTTTTTTCAGTAAGGTTTCAAGATGTTATGTCCAAGTTGTCAAGTACTTGAAGAAACAGTAGAGATCTGCAAACTGGTTTGGGTAGTCAGTTTTGATGGTCTCAGAAGGGTTTGGGACACTTTTCAGCTGATAAGGTGGAGAACTGCTAGATCAACCAGCGAAACAACAGCTTGACCATTCTGGTCGATCATCTAGACCAGTTTAAACCGAGATTTATTCCCCCAGCCTCATAAGCTATTGTTTAGCTGTTTGGTCTAGCTGACCTCCAACCCTGACCAGCTGTCGAAAACCCCTCTAAAACCATAAAACTGACCAAACTTAAACAACTTGTCCATGCTGCGAAGCCTTGCACTGTTTAACTGTTTTTTTTATTCAGTAGGGGTTTTAAGATTGCTGTCATGTCTAAGTTGTCAAGTACTAGAAAATAAAAAGCAGAGGTCTGCGAATTTGTGCAAACTGGTCAGTTTGAATGGTTTTCGGGTTTCGGACACTTTTCAGGGGAAGCTCAGCTAGACCGACCAGTGAAACACCAGCTGAAACCATTCTGTGGGGGGAAGGGGGGGGAGGGGGGGGGGGGGAGGGGGGAGGGGGGGGGGGGTGGGTCTAGACTAATTTAAACCAGCCGAGGTTTAGCTACCCAGACCAAGCTGGTTAAATTGGTAAATTTTGATGATTTTGAAGTTTTTTAAATACTTTTCAGATGGTCTGGGTGGGAGGTGATTAAGATCGACCAGATAAACACTAGCTTGCAATGTTGGGAGAGCAGCTAGACCATCTTAAATCAGTCGCTACTTTAGGCTGGTTTAAGCAGCTTGTTTTTCAGCAGGGTTAGCATGATTGATCATCGCTGTCTCAAGTACTAAATTACTTTTGTGTATTAAAGAAAAGTATCGAAGATTACACATACTGATGAGTAATTCTCTGCCACAGGCACATTTCACTCAAATTCGATCATATCAAATTCAGTCACACACACACACACACACAAACAGCTCTCCTACCCTGATGAAAAGACCTGCTAGACCAGTACTAACCAGCAGAAACCAACCTCCACCAGCATGGAAATCACTGGCCTTTTAAGCAGGGCTGTGCAAAACGTCACGCAAACAAGATCATTGACAACGCAGTGACAATCCACCATTATGTGCGTCAACGGTGAATGTATCAAGAAGTGATTGGACGTGAATGTTTCTTTAAGCACCAGGCATCCTTATGACTGTGATAAAACTCTCCCTTATAATACTGATGTGAAAAGAGGAAGAAAAAAAACACATTAGAACATCATCCCACACTTTCTTGCTACAGAGCGCCTACAAAGAGCCTTTGTTCTCCCACAAGACAATTGAAATTTCCAAAAGGATTCCCACGGATTCTAAATGCGGCTCTTGCGCTTGCCTTGGCATGAGAAAGTGCCAAAAGCACAGTGGCTCGCGGGCCTACACGCGTCCATTTAGCCAAACAGCCACTCCATAGCTGATCCACAAAGGGTAACGGTTCAAGAAACGGACCATCAAGACAGTCTTGTGCATCGGCGATTACACAAAATGTCTGTCAGAGTGCGTTTCGGCACAACAAAGCTGTAGGAAAAAAAGAAACCCATGCACAGGAACTGAGGGGAAAAGAACAATAGCGACCCATTTTCTTTTTCTGTTAAGAGAGGTTAAAGACACAACAGAACTGTGCTGTTAGGTATGGTGAAGAGGGAAAAGAAAACAACAAGTGGAAAGAAGAAATCAAAAGCAACCCGGCAAACTGGCTCACACCAAGTGACTCCACATTGAACAAAGACTTCTGGAGAAAATCTCACAAAATTGGGTTAGGCAGGCCAACTAGAAACCCAACCACCAAGTAAGAGTCTGGCTTCTGAAGCCCACCCACATTAGGGAAGCGTACATGAATTTGTAGTAGTAAGGAGAAACCCTTTTCCCATGTTGTGTGTGTTTTTCTAAGTGCGAGGGAGGTGGTGTGCAACACCATGTCCTAACCAGGCACGAATACTTCAACTCACTTGAGCGTCCCAGGTTTGGACGCTGTACTTGAGCTGAAAAGTGTACTGACTGTTTGCATCAATAGTGCATGTGTCATTCCTGCATTGCGCTACTCACCGATGATTGTTGCGGCCAGCTCTTTCTTGCCAGAGCCCAGACTGTTCTTCGCCTCGCACACGAAAGTGGTGTTCACTGTTTCGTCCACCTTCCTCACCAGCAGCCGGTTCTGATCCACTCGAACTGAAGGCGGCAACTGACCCGACGCACTGAAGAACCATTGACAGAGAAAAGAGCATTTGTAGCTAGTCTTTAAAACCATGCTGGCTTAACTGTTGTCAAGTTTTATGACTGGCAATCAGGTTCTAACTCTTTCCCCGCGAATTTTCCAGCATTCCGTGTTTTCACTGTTATACAGTAGTAGGCGCTATTACACATCTTCTGAAAGAGTAATGAACATCAGGATCAAAAAACGCAGAAGAAACAAGCGATCACGTATGTAAGCAGATGCATATGTAAAATTAAATTAATAAATAGAATTCATGTAAATATTAACAAAATATTTGTTCCCCTTCTAAGCAAAACTTCACCTTGTTAGCAAAAAATGCACCCATATCTCTCTAAATATATTGTAAAGCATGTTTCGAGAATTAGCTTGTGTTAAACATGGTGGAAAATAATGTCTGCTTGTGTTTGTTTGTGTGTATGTTGTTTTTATGCCACTTTAATGCACACCATTATAATTAGGCCTACTCCATTTGAAAAAGTGCAAAATAAATCCGTAAGTGTTGCATATTTGTCAACCAACTTCAAACCCTGCAATCAAACTGCTACATCCAAGTGTCTTTCACCCACTAAGTCTTACTAATAAATGTTGTTTCTCGATCTGTATCGATTTATGTTCTTCTTTGTTTTGGTGAGAAAATGAAGTTGAACCAGTGAAGCGTTAACAAGCTGCTGTTGCTTCACACCCCAGGCAGAGATGCTTCCTCAATTCACTGCCATTTAGCCTGTGGCTGTTGTTAGCAGCGAAACTGCCATATTTGACTTTGTTTCAGTCATATCGGAGATGGAACAACAGCACATAAATATAAATATGAAATATGGATTCTCTTCAGACTAAATGAATAGCAATGCTAATGAAAACAGAATAAAAAATGTTTGTATTGTTTCCTTCCCATTTTGAGTAAATTCTGTCATCATTTACTTACACTCATGTTGTTCCAAACAGAATGCGTTTTTTCTTTAATAGAAGGAATTTTAGCAGAATGTGCAGCTATTATATATTCTATATATATGATATATATATATATAACACACACACAGCACATTTAAATAGTAGTGTACAATTGAAAATAAAATAAAAAACTTGTTTGCTCTATTCTTTCTCTTTATAATATTGTATTATAGCATTGCATGAGGAACGGAGCATAATTTAAGCTATTATATGAATGTATTTCTCTGCATCACAGCTCTTGAACAGCATTTATGCTCTCACTCAAACCTGACACTGTCATTCATGAGATAAACATGATGTCAAAATCTTATTTAAATGTGCATATTCTGCAATTTTTTGTTTGTTCGACCAAAAAAAAAAAATCATATGTTTGGATGCATAAATGATGACAGAATTTTGAACTATTGCTTAAAGTTTATTATAGAGGAACTCACGCTCTCCAGGTAACATCAGTGGGTGCTGGATTGGCATCAGCTTGGCAGGTCAAAACGGCATTAGTCCGACCCATATACCAGTTATTGTCATACCCTTCTATTGTCACAGTGGGTGGATCTAGAGAGAATGTGAGAGAGAAATCCATCTGTAAGTCCTGCATTGAAAGTGCAGTTCAAAGGCTGGTTATCTGCGTTCAGGGGTGGGAAGAGAAGATACAGGTTTGCTGAAGGTGGCACTGCCCTCTCAAAGTGCTTTGACACGCTGTAGAAATGCAAGAGAATGGGGAAAAAAACAAACAGGGGTTGTTTTTTTGGTTGTGGGACCAAAAAGAATGGGTGGGTGTATTGTGGGAATGGCCCCTCCATCAGGAGCGTTTATGGAAAGGAAACGGTGAAGTTGCAAATCTCTGACATCCTCGAACATTCCAGCTCAGCTATGCAAACACAGACACCTCAAACACTCTGTAAATAGCTTTCATGAAAGAAAAAAAAAACGTGAACAATGTGTTGAGGCTGACATGTGAGGCAGAGGCGAAGATGCTTACTGTAAATGCATTTTTTGATGAAATGGGGGGGTGGGGTGAGGGAGAAAAGGTGTTCTGAGCGAATGATACGGGAGGGATTATGAGTTCACGTGTGTCACTGAGAACGAACACACTTCTTTAAAGGATTAGTTCGGCCAGAAATGAAAATTCTGTCCTCGTTTACTCACTTTTGTGTCGTTCCAAAATCATATGACGCTCGTCTTTGCTTTAACCACGTAGGGCGCGAGTGTGGAGAGAGTTTTGGATAATCTGCTTTTCTTTTCAATCACAGTACAATGAGCGGGAACTGACGCTTTCAAGCTTCAAAAAGGACACAAAAGCACCATAAAAGTCTTGGGAAGTCACACAGTAGCTTTGTGAGTAACAGAGCAAAATTTGAGTCGATTATTGATTGATAATCTTCCCCTCCAGTGAACTACTAGCCGGCAGGACAGGAACATTGAGTGAGTGAAAACGAATCACAAATGAATCATTCAGACCAGGGTTGTGCTCCCAAGAGCACTGCAAGCCTAAGCAGATTGTAAAAAGTACTGGCACCAGGTTTTTATGATACTATTTTACTTGAAACACATACATTTTAACTGAAATAAAATAAATAAACATTAAAAAGATAAATAATTTATTTTATTTACTTTAAATTTATATTAACATCAGTTGAACTTGACATACGACAATAACTAAAACAAAAAAATGTATAAAAGCAACAGACATAAAAAAAATATAAACACGCAAAAAAATATTAAAACTTGACAAAATAAAAAATACAAATAAAAAACAGTTAGTGATAAAAAACAATTAGCAAACTGTTCAAAATTGAAAATGGAAAATATAAAAATAAACTAATTCAAAATAAAAAAACTAAAAGTAAACATAATTGAAATAAAAAAAAAATTACATTTATTTTATTGCCATTAAATTATATTATTAACGTTTTAACCACGACTTGCACCTTGACTACTAAATAAGCCCATTCATAAAAATCAAGACCTTTGAAAACTGCAAAAAAAAAACCATTCAAATGTAACAAAAACACGCAAACATTATTAAGACAAAAACATATATATATATACGATTAATTATTACAACTTTAAAAAAAGCATTACAATTAATTAAAACTAACATATCTCAATGACTTAAAGGGGTCATATGATGCTGCTAAAAAGAACATTATTTTGTGTATTTGGTGTAATGAAATGTTTCTGAAAACAACAACATTTTTTCCACATACTGTACATTATTGTTTTTTCCTCTATGCCCCGCCTTTCTGAAACTTTTGTCGATTTTTACAAAGCTCATCGGTTGGAAAAGCAAGGTGTGCTGTGATTGGCTAGCTATCCAGTGCATGTGATTGGCCGAATACCTCAAGCGTGTGACGGAAATGTTACCTTGCCATACTGTGATGCCCTGTCCCGGCCGGAGCGATTAGACAAAAACATTAAAACCCATTATGTACGAGGCATTCGTTGCATCCAGTGGGTACATAATTACTGATTATAATGACTTATACTGTCTTTTTACGCGTTGCGTTGCATTGCATCGCGCTGCGTAAACATAAAACTCTGTCTGCATTTGTGATCAGAGAAATGACAAACAACAAGCGCTACTTTACACTGCTCAATACTCGCGTTTGAATCATCAGTGGCAATCCTTTAAATGAAAACGTACTTACGTGAGTCAGAACTGCCGTCATTTTAGTCTAACGTTACTCTCCCAGGTTCAGTAAACAGTCTTCCATAAAATGCGCTGCACATATCTGGATTTTTGGGTTAAACTGTTCTGGAACAGTGTTTTAAATACAACTTAATCACTGATTTCTAGTCGTGTCCTTTTTTGTAAGGCCAAACAAAGTAGTTTCGCTTTCACAACGAATCACACAGCGCCTTCACAACATTGTGGCAGCGGCAACAATACTACAGCGAGCATAAAAGTTACGCCTTCTTTCTTTGCGTGAACATTTGGGCGGCGTTATGCAAATCTTCCCACATTGTGACGTAGACATGTGGGGGGCTTGTTAGAACGAGACGTTTTAGGTAGGTGTGGCTGACTCTGAACTTTTATAAAGAATATCTCTTTGGATTTGAGACTTTAGTCTTTGCAACTTTACAGATCTTCTTTATGCACCAAGAGCTTGTAACACTCCAAAGAGAAAGGAAAAATTGAAATCGCATCATATGACCCCTTTAAAATAACTGATGGCACACTGGGTCTCTACAACTCTCTTGCCGTGGAAGGTTTTTGGGAAAGGCAGCTGTGATTTATGAACTGGATCAGATTCAATGGAAAGATCTGATTCGAAAAAATGTATTATTCATTGCTACTTATCTTTTTTTTTTGCTGTTTTAGAGCTCGACAGCCCTAAAGGCCCGTATTTTTATTATACTGAAAAGACCAACCAGGGTTTTCTTCAGAAAGTCTTTAATAACTACTCCTTGCAGTGTGTGTGTGTGTATGTCTGAATCTTACACTCCACCACCAGCTTCAGTGGGAAGGTTTTGGGTTCGATCTGCGTCCTCTGATTCACCATGCAGGTGATTTCTTTTCCATTTTCAGCAGGTGTCGGGATCATCCGATACTCGCTCTTCACGGTCACCGTCCCGTCCCTCTCGGGCACTGAGGTGTGGTTATAGCGGCCGGCAATGGTTGTGATCCAGGAGATTGTTGCCTCTGGTTTTCCTTGGGCTGCTTCGCATCTGGCCACGACCACCTCAGAAGAGCTGGCTTGCACTGGGATGGCGATAGCAGAGTTTCTGGGTTTGGCTGATGGAGGAAAAAAAAAATCAAGGGTTTACCATATTGCTTTGCTTTTCAACAGCCTTTATTTTATTTTTTAAATCAATCTAGTGGCCCTTGAGCTAAAAGACACACAACAAAGCTACTCAGTACTCTGACCTGTTATTGGCTTCTATTAATGGAATAATATACAGTCAGCTGGTCATTATTGGAAAAAAACACATTGACAGGGTGTTCAAACATTCTACAGAGCCACTTATTACACAGCTACTTACTAAATAAAAAATAAATGGACATGAAATATTGATTGATTACTGGAGAAGAAAGAGCACAGAGTGATACGAGAGACATGAAACTAGCACACTTATGTAGGAAACCAGATGCCTGGGACAATCTGGGACGGTCAATTATACAGGTCATTATACAAAAATATCTGAATCACAGAACTGAGTAGAATCAAGTATATCAGAGAGCTGTGTAATGATGTCTGATAGGGGCTTTTCAATGCATGATACTGACAACCACAGACCTAGATAAATGCAACAAATGTACAAGTTTAAGAATCTGCCATTAAAACTAAAACTTGATTTACACCATTTTGTATTCATTTGCTAAATTAATATAAAACTTAATGAAAACAACTGAGACAAAAAACTGCAGAAATTAAATTAAAAGTTTGAATTTTTAGAATTTAAAATTCAGAATTTCTTCTTAGTTTGCTCAAATTTATTGAACTTTCATGAAAACAACTGAAACAAAAAAAACTGCTGAAACGTAATTAATTAGTTGCTCTATATGGCATTTTACACATTATAGAGACACACACGCATAAATATATATGCACACACACACACAACACACACACACACAACAAACACACACAAACACACACACAAACACTCTCTTCATATAATACACCACACATACATACACACGCATACATAGATTGCACACACACACACCCACACACATGCATACTAACATATATATATATACACACACACCACACATCACCCACACACATGCCCACTAGGTGTGCCGGTGAGGACATTTTCCCACCGGTTAATCGACATGTTACAACAACGATAATACTGCTATCACCTTGGGGGCAGGGGCGTTTCTGCTTTTAAATAGCTTGCAAAAGCGGCGTGCGCATTTTATTTTCACTTTCAAATAGCGGCACGTCGACGCTTTAGGTTTTGTTTGAATTTTCCCCCTCGTCCTCGCTTTACCTTCGCTTTTTAATTTCGAATTAGCGTATTCGTGCGTCAATGTTGAATCAACAACAAAATACAACGGCAACCACTTAGCCTATAAATACTAAACTATAAAACTTTTATTAACACAACAGCATAAAATACACCAAATAAGTTACAAATGATCAAACCCTGTGTAACCAATGAAAAAGAAACGAATGTTGTAAAAAACACGCAGAAATCACCTTATATGACGGCAAAAGTCACAGCTTTTCAATCCAAAATACTGCCCAACAGGCACTTTTGATTTAGTTTCGAAACTAAATCATCCGCCATTTTCTTGTCTGTCTCACCTCACTCTTCTCATCAGTGAGCTTGTCTCACTCTCCTCACTGGAGAAATTAAGTTTGATCTGTGATGCGACTGTCGTTCGGCTGAACTAAATGATTTTTATTATTATAAAAAAATCAAAACGACGGTGGGGGTCGGTGGGCAATGACATAACCGGTGTTGCGGCTTAACACCAGTATCACCGTCTATCGCGGCAAGCCTAATACATACACGACATAGTTAATAGATACTCTTAAAAATAAAGGTTCTTCACGATGCTATAGAAGAACCTTTTTGTCTAAATGGGTTCCATAAAGAACCTTTAACATCTGGAGAACCTTTTTGTTTCACAAAGGTTCTTTGTGGTGAAAGAAGGTTCTTCAGATTAGGTAAGAGAGAGATGGTTCTTTAAATAACCTTTGTTTGAATGGTTCTTTGTGGAACCAAAAAATGGTTCTTCTATAGCATCGCTTAAAGAACCTTTTGAAGCACCTTTCATTTTTAGAGTGGTATAATATATATATATATATATATCTATATATATATATATATATATACACAAACCACACACACACACACACACACACACACACACATACCACACATATGTCTGTCAGCCTATTCCTTGGGGACTCTTCTCCATAGGCGTAATTGTTTTTCTACTGTACAGACCGTATGTTCTATTGCCCTACACCTAAACCTTCCCCTCACAGGAAACTTTCTGCATTTTTAGATTTTCAAAAAACGTCATTCTGTATGATTTATAAGCTTTTGTACCCGTGGGGACCACAATTTAGGTCCCCACCATGACACGAGTCCCCATAAGTCTGTGTGTATTCAGGTTTAAGTCCCCACCAGGATATATAAACCTGTACACACACACACACACACACACACATTAACTACTGAAGAGGCATGTCCAAACAAAGTTAAAAGCAAGAGTTAACAATCAAGATAAATAGAGAGGTCTGAGTTAATGTGTTACTTTGTGTACTCCGGGGTAAACAGTGAAAGACAAACCGAGCGAGACGCTTGAACACAGCCAACATGGATAAACACTGATTCATAGCATCACTCTGTCTCTGATGAAAGCATTAGCTTAGTCATTCAAATGATGAATCAGGCTAATGGGCGACATTAGTGTTAAAGCAGACAGCAGAAACACTACTGAGAGTAAAGCTAGTGTAGTTTAGCACGACTCTCTGTCTGCGCATTCCTAAGATTTCAGTCCGAGCATCAACCTTAAGGTTTGTCGTCTATTTGATAGATTTTTGTTGGCAATATAAAAGTAGCAATGATTGTAAATATTGCTTTGATTTTAATGCGCTAATTATTTGGCCATTAATTTTCCTAAAGACTGTGCCAGTAGGCTAATTTCCCGCTCCCTGCTCAAGTCAAGACTCACGAGTGTAGGAGCAAAGCTATTTTAAGAGCATCTCTGATTTTAACCTCACCGGCATAAATAGCAACTGTAAAGTTTGATTCATTTCCATGAATCGGTTCTTTTCAAATAACTCGTTTAAAACACTGATTCAGTGATTTGTTTGAGTCATCATATGGCATTTTACATGCTTTCATATCATTATTGTTATTACAGTGAACTGTTATCCTTCAAGACTGTCTGGAAGCACTGTGGTGACTAGGGATGTGCAATGAATCGTATTTGAATCGTGATCACGATTTCCGCTTAGCATAATCGTTTGCGATATTTGCCTGCTGGTTAATTATCCTGAAAACTTTTCATTGCATGTTGTATTGGTAACAAGCTTCCATAAGCTTTCAGGATTGCGGTTGCCAAATTTTAAGAGTTTGAATCCCCCAATCATAAATCAATGGGTCAATGACGAGACATCCTATTTTAATGTCCGCATTAAATTAATTTGGATTTTATATACATAGAAAGAAATGCAAGTAAAAGGTCTCCTTTAATGTTTCAAATACTTTTTGCACAAATAAAATGTCAAAATATAGGTGAAACAGTGTTTCATTCAGCACAACAGATATAATTCTCTAAAAATAGAAACAACATACTTATTCTGACCTGTACTTAAAATATATTCATGTACTACATTTTATTATATTTTAAATAATTACAACCTTATTGATGGCAAATGGGTAAAACCTAGTGGTTTAAAGGACAATGGCA
The DNA here is from genome assembly GCA_018155175.1 of Sinocyclocheilus anophthalmus. Taxonomy (NCBI): domain Eukaryota; kingdom Metazoa; phylum Chordata; class Actinopteri; order Cypriniformes; family Cyprinidae; genus Sinocyclocheilus; species Sinocyclocheilus anophthalmus. Next base: position 184,946 of record JADLZN010003281.1, on the reverse strand, counting down.
AAGATTGGTAAAGATTACATTACAATTAATTACATTTTGGTGGCTACACTGTGATCACTAAATGAGTCCCTTTTAAATTTTTGTTCTAAATATTCCTGACAAGATTTTTTTGGTATATAAACTATTGTTACACTGAATTATATTTTAGTGGGTGTCTTCTGTGAATCATAGTAAAAATGTCTGATAGTCATTATTTTTTGCTCAGAAAAAAATTTAATTAAACAGAACACACTGTAATGTGGGGGGGGGGGGGTAAAGCCTGTATTTAAACTTTTATTGTTATGATGCTCGAAAACAATACATTTTCTGTCAAGTGGTTTACTTAATCCTCCCAACCTGGCAACCAGACGTTTGCACTCTCTCTACATTACTGAAAAAGCACTGATGAACTGAAAACACCAGTAAACATGTAAGTTGGAGTTTAGCCATCTCTACTGACATATTCTGCTCCAAAAAAAAAAGTAATACAGCCAGGTTTTTTCACATAGTTGTGTGCACCTAAATCTAAAAGCAAACCATGCATGTTGACGTTTTCTTGTTTTGTGCTTATGTGAAAGTGCAATAATTCTGATTTCGTGTAAAAAATAAATAAATGCCAGTTAAATAGTTGAGCAAAATAATCACGATCAATTGTATAGCTACAATCTGGCAGCCCTTGTAGCGGGTCTATAAATAAACAAGTGTGTTACTTACCCAGCATGATAAGAGTGGTAGTCCCTTGCTCGTTTCCACTGGGGTAAGTGGCGTACTCGCAGATGTACCTGCCAGCATCAGCCATCCTCAGTTTGTCGATCCTAATGGAGGGGTTCTCCAGGGAGCCCTGAGTGAACGATACTCGGCCATCAAAGTCTTTATTAGGAAAACTGGCTCCATATAGAGGATGGAACACAGCAATGTTGTGCCTATCACCCTCCACACGCTCAAACATCCACGAAACCTGCAAAACAGAAAGAAAGAGGGAATCAATCCTTGCACAGCATTGCTTTTACATGCAGCATACTGCTAGCCACCCGCCTGCCATTTAAGCACTGGACTAAACCATATGGATGGAGGAAACACTGGACAACTATTGGGCCTGTGATGAACTGTCACTATAGCTTACATTTGTTCAGCACCTACAGGTGTTTTATGAATTGCACATATTTCGTTTTCATTTAAGCCCTGAATACTGTACACTGTAAAAAAATTATTGTGATTTTAACAGTATAAGACTGTAAAAATGCTACAGTAAAAACCTGTTAATTGGTTAACAGTAAATTTCCATACTATATTCGGTGAATAAATGTAATTACATTTAATGTAATTTTACAGTAAAATACTGTTAAAAATATGTTTTTTGGAAGTGAAAAAGAAAAAAGTCATTGTATAATTTACAGTGAAAACCGTAAATTGACACTCCCAGAATTCCCTGCATGACACTTCATAGTTGATGTGATGTTATTTTGTTGAAATAACATGTTTCTTCTTAGATTTTTCTTATCAGTTGTGTACACTAGGGTTTAATCTTACATATAATGTTGTTAAATGAAAGTTTATTGCATTATTTAAGTATCATGTGTCACCATGTTGGTGTTGAGTGTTTGTGTGAATGACACTGTGCACCTTCAATATAAGTTATTATATCTATATATAGCTCGGAGAAAAGCTGTTTGTGATGAGCTTTGGTTCATCATGTGACTTTCTCATCACCACCAGTTTTTGGTGGTTATCAGTGCATTACAATGGTTCAAAACAGATATTAACACTTCAATATGTTGGTTTATTAACATTACATCAGTTAATGAAATACGGTATTTTATTTTGAATTTAAGTTAAGTCTGTAAAACCTAAAATGTTGCTACCATATTTTTAATGGTGAAGTTCTGGCAAACACAGTTGCCGGTATTTTACCGTAAATGTCACAATTTTTTTTTTTTTTTTTACAGTGTAGTTGAGAACTCTGCATATTTAATGTCCCAGATTTTTTATCAAGCAGGCAGACAGCTTTTATTTAAAACTGTGTATTCAAAACTGCTGAACAACCTAGAAAGCAGCAGTTATAAAGCATTACAGTATATCATACTTTTGTGCTACATATCTGCCATCATTTTTTTCCAGTGAATGTATACAGTTAAAAAGTAAAGTACTTTCAAAAACGTATTTAAAAGTAAAAGTAAATGTATAATGTGTGTGTGTGTGCGTGTATGTATACAGTATGTATATGTATATTTTATAAATGTTATCGTTTCACAAAATCTGCCGCGCATCAACTGTTTTCACTTGAGAAGTAAGAATGTTCTTGAGCAGCAAATCAGCATATTAGAATGATTTCTGAAGGATCATGTGACACTGAAGACTGGAGGAATGATGCTGAAAATTCAGCTTTGATCACAGGAATAAATTATATCTTAAAATATATTCAAACAGAATACAGTTATTTTAAATTATAATATTTCACAACGGTTTCTACTGTATTTTTGATCAAATAACTGCAGCCTTGATGAGCATAAGAGACTTTTAAAATTCTTACAACCCCAATCTTTTGAATATTTCATATACCAAAAATGTATTCATATACCAAAAAGACTTGGAACTAATCAAGAAAATCTCGTCTCACCTGTGTGAGTTTGGTGATTCCGCTGTTGGTGAACTCACAGCGCAGATTGACAGATCCATTTGGAGACGCAGTGACCTCGGGTTCCACTCGAACACGCTGACTCCAGACCGCTGCAAAAGAGGACAGAGGGAAACATTAGAACGGCCTGGTATCGCAGCCTCCATCAAAATTTCTCAAATGAAATCCAGACATCAGGCTAATAAGAGAAACACCAAAATGACTCGCGTTATATTCCTGGGCCTGAGCTTCCTCCGGGAAAAAGAGCAGTCTCAGACTGATTAGAGTGCAGTGGCTTCATATCTATCGACTGAATGTGCAGACTGTCTCAGCATGAGACTTATCCTGCTTTGATTGCCCATAATTAAAGAGGAAAAAAAAAAAACTTTGAGTTCTCTCATCATCACAGCATCAATCTACATGATCACGGATATGGATCAAAGTTGGGTTGAACAAATGCATCTGGATGAGAAGCATTATTAAAGTCAATATGAAACATTTTACTCCCACAATGCAACACATTCTCAAGTGAAACAGGATATTCAATGAAACAAGTAGGGTTGCACTTGATTTTATCGGTCAATATCTGATTGGATTTTTTTATTTGGAATAATATGTGCTAATGAATTTATCATAACAAAACCAGGAACATGTTTAACCCTGTAAAGCCTGACATAAGTAAGATTTTTTTTTTTTTAATGGAATGATTTGTTGGACCTTTATAAAAAATATAATTAAAAAAACATATAAATGGAGACATCAGGCTTTCGTATGATATTGCATAAAAATGCAATTTGGTGCATCTGCTGATAGTTATTCGCCCAAATTAAATTATGATAGCTTGTAATGTAAATTACATCTTTACACAGATCTTTACTACAGTATAGCAGACTACTTACATAAAATGCATGAAAATATCAGTTGTCACTATATATCAGCTAATAAAATGTTCATAAGATGATATTATGAAATGATACGTTTCAAAACATAATGCAACGCAATACAATGATGATTGAGAGATGAACAAATAAACATTCCTCAAAAGCCTGATGATCATATTTATACTCACATTTTAACATGAATTTTCAAAAAATGATATATGGATAATCAAGTAAGCCTTCAGTTCAGTAAGTTTTCATCTTGAAATATTACTAACAATATAAAAGTTATTATGTTTACCTCATAAAAATCAGGAAAGATTTCACAGCTAAATGATGAAGATTTTACTACATAAACCCATGACTATCTTTCTCCTTTTTGGGGGGATAAAAGAGTCATTTAGATCTCTATTATGTGTTCAAGGCCTCATATTAATATGAAAAGAATCTTAATTGTTTTTGCTTGTGTGCGATATATAATTAGTCTTAACTTTCGCAGCATCACCGCCTAACACATCTCTCGGCAAATAACAGATGGATTCTGCAAACTGAAAATTGCATTACACACTTGACTTGGACGTAATTAAGTGCATAAATAATTAAAAATCATCAAAATCTTGTTTATGCTGCTTTTAAAACTGTATCTCGTCCTTGAACAAAACAGTCAAGTGATCACTATATTATAAGAGGAGGTTAAAGCTTATAAAAGAAAATAACTGCACGTTTATTAGTGCTACAAAAACAAACCTGCGATTCTATAATGCGCAGTATCTGCCTCACACTGCTGATAAACTCCAACTGCATTGCGGTACAAATCACGACGCTTTCAAAGAAATACTTCCGCTTTTGAAAACGTTGACCTGGTTGTCATGATGATCCCAGACGCTGATCTTTGTGTCGCCACAGCATTCGCTTATGCAAGGCCGCAAAGTTCACGTTTTTAAAACTCACTCGCTTTCTTTCTGCTTTCACGTTTTCTCACTTGGCCATACACAAAGGCAGGGTAAAATAAACAACCCGTGCTTTGGCTCGGCTACTCGGCCGACTCCAGCGAGCTCCTGTGGAGACAGAAGCAAGAGCTCCAGCTCAGAGCTCCAGGAGTCAAAGGCCAGCGAGCAGCATAAGAGCTGTGCCATATATACTGATGGAATAAGGAATGGCTCAGTGATCTAAACACACACACACATTCACGAAACAGCTGCTTTTGACAAGCTACAGAAACATCAGCGTGCTCAAACACTCCAAAAACAGACCTCAAATTGCATGCACCCCGGAGAGGATTAAATCCATCAAATGCAGGATTGCAACCACATAAAATCATACATAAACAGAGCTTGACTCGGTTATAGAAACGCATACCCTCGAATGCAAAGGCACTGCCCTCTCACCCTACACCCCCCTTCACCGCATTGAAAAGATCCAACTCGGTTTATGTTCCACAAAGGCATTAAATCGATTTGACCTCAGGATGGCAAACCTCCTATAAATCAGAACTGTTAGCTAACACCGACTGAAAAAAGTATACGACACACTGTAGAGGATGCCAAATACTTGTACTGCACTGTAATGTGTCTGTATTAAAAAGTACCTGAGGCTCTATGACACAAGCTTGATTTCAATGCACGATTGTGTCAAAATGCAATTTATATTGCAACTTAAGAACGCATCAAAAGAGCTGCTATAGATCATTTACTTGACACTAAAAATGGAAAACTTTATGCATTTTGGCCGTTCATTTACATGACAACGGCGTTTTGGAGGCCTAAAAATGCAAACGTTCGAAAACGGGTTTCAAAGTGCAAGTTTTCAAAAACAATACCATTATTGTCTCCATGTAAACTACAAAAATGCACACTTGGGAATTGAAAATGTGAATTTTTGAAACGTGTTCAGTTTCTTTATAAAGTGACATCGCCAAATAGTGGCCTGGCATGCATAATACAGCATTTTAGTCATTTTGCGGATCTGTGTGAACAGGGAATCGTTTTTCTATATCTATATGTGAAACTTTTCCAAAATGCAAAAGGAAAAACTCATTTTTTTAGGTCATCATTTTGGTACAAACATATCTTTAGTCAGGCTATAGTGCCATATTTAATTTTTATCAAGTCAACACTTTGTCAACTGCCAACACAGTGCAACAGTTAGAAGAAAATCTTGCTGGGCCACGAAGGTAGCTAAATTGACATGTTTATAGCTAGCTCAATTACCTGAACAAAACCACATATGGTTTAAAGGCACAGATTCGTCTATATACGCCCCATTAAGCATTCTGATGATGTTTATCTCTGTCACAATAATGCAAGAACGCATGGTAGACCAAAAACAAACTTTACACAAAGACAAAAAACAGCTACACAAGCAACGTTCATGCTAATGTCTACTACAGCACCCCTTGTGGCACAGCGTCACACATTTACAAAGCCCGCGGTGCACAAAATCGAGCTTACACAGCTTTAAAAAAAAAAAGAAAACTAAGAAAAAGAAAAGTTGCATTCATGTACACTGAAGGTGGTTTCAGGCAATAATATGCACACCACTCATAAATATTTCATAAACGCTGTTTCTACTAACTGTTCATCAAAGGATCCTAAAAAACTGATTGATAAGAAATGTTTCTTAAGCAGCAAATCAGCATATTAGAATGATTTCTGAAGGATCATGTGACACGGAAGACTGGAGGAATGATACTGAAAATACAGCTTTGCATCAGAAATAAATTACATTTTAATATATATTCAGCTGGAAAATGACTATTTTAAATTGTAATATGTTTCACAATAAGTATTTTTGATCATATAAATGCAGCTTGTGAGTAAAAGACTAGAGAATGACTATTTGATAAGACGTGTAAAATATTTACATTTTTAAAAAAGGAAAAGGCAAAATAAAGTATGTTAAGTTTTTTTTGTGTCATAGAACACTTATTTACTATTATTCTTATATACATTAATTTTCATCTAAACCTTCTAAATAGTAGTCTCTGTCAACAAGTATTGCTCGTTATTTGTATTTGACAAACAGACTTCGACTAATGCATCCATTGTGGGTATTTACTTTTAATCTCCAATTAAAGTGTCAAAGGATGGAGGTATCTGAACGTGTGCACATATCACTGTGTGCTCAGTGCATGCCGTATCCAGGGCTCTAATGTCAGGAAGTGTGTGTTTTCATTATACGAGGAACTGCGTGTGACTCAATGTAGCAGAATTCTCCCTGAAGGTACACAATGGCCTGTCAGACCAGTTCGGCAGAATAAGAAATAGAAACACAAAGCATTTATTCACTCACCTCGCTCTCCTTACCTCCCTCTCTCGCTCGGCTTCGCTCCTCTTTTGTTTCCTTCTATCTTAGGCTCATAACTCTATTTCCCTCTCTCTCTTCCTCCGTACACATCAACAAATGAGTCACAGGGTGGAATGTAGTTGTACAATGTTTTAGTCATTAGTTTTTCATGGGGTCAATGAAAGAATGCCACGGATTTCAGAACGAAAGAAAGAAAGAGAAAAGGAGAACAATACAGTGAAGACAGAATATGGATCAACTCTGTCTCATTCGCATGCATACCCAGCATACTCTACAGCCTCCCTTTGTGTTCAAGTGTTTCTGTTCATATTCCTGTACTGATCTACTATTTGCACTGGTTTTAATACCTCTGAAACAGTCGGGCATCTGCGTGCTGCTGATACGCTTTACTTAAGGATGACAAATTAACCAAAGCAGGCCCGCAACAGGCTCTTAAATAAAACACAAACACATTTAAGGGGCACAAGCAATTTCGCAAAAGCAAATAAGCTTGCTTTATGTACTCAATGCAAAGCTCATCTGTGCTTATATAGAATAACGTGTGATATTCACCTTAGAGTCATTAATATATTCATATATATATATCACCGCAGGGATGATTCTGCCGTAGGGCATCACCTATTTGCACACTAACTAGCATAAATGTTTAATGATATAGATATACAGTTAGGTGTAACTTCAAAGGAAAATGTGTCTTTATGTCACTATTTACACACCCTCAAGACATTACGTACACTCTCTTTGCTCCTTGGGGGGTTTGAACAGTATCATTGTAATTACATCAAAAAGGCAAGGCAAGGCAAGTTTATTTATATAGCACATTTCATACACAATGGTAATTCAAAGTGCTTTACATAAAAGAAAAGAAAATAATCATAAAAAATAATCACAACAATAAAACAAACAAAACAAACAAAAAAAGAAACCAATGAGGAATTAAGCTTTATAACTTCAAAAAGCACCACTAAAGGATCATTAAAGTGGTCTATATGACTATTGCATTTCCAGAGTTAATAATATTGTAAATCTAGCAAGGTTATTTTTTATATATATATATTATATTTTAATTTTCATATTTTTTATTACACTATACTGGTGTGATGTCATTTCGAATTAAATGAGGCGAAGTTCATTTTGGGTAGAAACACAATTTTGGAGTTCATTTTGGGAGTTTGAAACAGCTTCCAGAAACTTTCCAGTTTGTTTCAGCTGGTAAATGAAACAAACTGGGGGAAAAAGGGGGTTCCACAAGGCTCCATCTGGGGACCAATTTTATTTTCACTTTATATTAATGATTTACCTGGAGTATGTAAAGATGTAAATGTTCAGTTGTATGCAGATGATGTAGTAATTTTTACCCATGCTATTAACTTTAAAAAAGCTTCGACTACTTTGAATTCTGCTATGGCCAATGTTCAGGAATGTCTTACCAAATCAGGTTTATTATTGAACGCAAAAAAAACTGTGTGTATGATGTTTGCAAAACAACCAGTAGAGATGACACATTCGAAGGCATTCCTGAGAGGGGAGGAGCTTGAAATTGTTAAAGAGTTTACATACCTTGGGGTAACTTTGGATTCTGCTTTAACTTTTAAAATTCACGTGAAAAAGTTGTCTAATATTGTAAAGTTTAATTTAAAGAATTTTAAGTACATTAGGCCATTTTTGACCATCTGTGCTGCTAGGTTGTATTTATACTCAACAATCTTTTCTCATATTGAGTATTGTTTTAATAGTTGGTCATTTATAAGTGGCACAACTCTAAAGACAATAGAATCATTGTATAAGGCGGCGATAAAAGTGTTTGATAAAAAAAAAATGTCATTTCATTATTGTAACATTCTAAAAAAAACTAAATCTAATTTTTTTTTTTAAATATGCATGTTTTATTTATAAGGTCTTGTATGGGCTTGCTCCCCCTCTGTTAAATTAATTTATAAAACCGAGGACAGATTGTAGTATTGGTACTAGGTCTATTATTAGAGGGGTCTGTGAGGTGCCATATAGGCGAACATCTTTTGGACAGAAAGTATTATCTGTATTAGGGAGTAAATATTGGAATAGTTTACCACAGTCAATAAGTCAAGTCAAGTCAAGTCACCTTTATTTATATTTATATAGCGCTTTTAACAATACAGATTGTGTCAAAGCAACTGAACAGCATTAATTAGGAAAATAGTGTGTCAATAATGCAAAATGACAAATGCTCTACTTATCTGAGAACCAAGGAAATGTGAAAAAGTTCCATTTTTAAGTCTTCTGAAGCCATAGGATAGCTCTACAATAGTGGGAAATAGACTGCTCATGAATTCACGAAAGAGGTCGCAATGTCCAGTTAGTAAACAAATCGTTCTTTTAACTCTGGTCTTTTCAATGGATCATTTTTTCCCACTATGAAAGATGTATTCAAGAATCAGACTAACCCACTTCTTGAGTTCGCTGATTGAATGATCCAATCACAGAAGTTAACGGCTCACTGGATGGGAAGATTGTCAGTGATTACTCACATACATTCCTATCCGTTCCTCTTACAAAGCTACTGTATCACTTGGATGATTTGGAATATAGTGCATAAGCAATATGGACTACCATATATGATACTTTTATGGCATATTTTGGAAGCTTCAGTCTCCACAGGAGAGCTCAATTTCTCCTCTTGAGTTCCACACAAGGAAGTCAAGTACTCTTTTTTTTTTACATTTGGAAAAACACACACACATATTGGAGGTTTGAGCTAACTAAACAATAATTGAATTGTCCTTTTCAGCATGCTGTATTTCACATCGCTTTTTGTGCATAGAGCAATATTACCTTGAAAAAAAGCATTTTCATTGACAACAGAAATAATTTAACTCACAAGGACAAAACACATTCAAGAATGTGCCTGTTTTCAAATACTTCTTTCATTATCAACATTTTTATCAACTCTCAGCCAGCCTCAGCTTTTTATCTCTCAGATGTCCTTTTCTCACGAAAAGTCACGTGAGGCTCAAGTTAGGCGCTTTACTAACCACATATAACAAACTAACTTTTCAGTCTGCTGTGTAACACAATATCCTCACATTATCAACAACTTCATCCACTTTCCTCTCAGCCAGCCTCAACTTTTCTACCAGACGTCCTTCTCTGTATCTACACACGTCATGTGACGCTGTGTGCGAGACAGGGACGCGGCGAATTTAACTTCTGAGGGTCGAGCCGAGCCGAGCGGCTTTCCTAAGGAAGGTCAATCGTTTTAGAGAAGTACTCGTCAGCCCTTGAGCCCGTTCCATGCATGTATGTGTGAAAGCCTCAAAGATGCTAACGGAGGCAGAGGACTGCGGAGGCCGACTAGATAATAATTAGCGAGAGTGCGACACAGGGGCACGCAGCACGCGCTTTTAGAATTTCACAAGGATGTGTTTTTTCCCGCTGCCTGAGTGACCGTTATAAGTTTGAATCTCTGACGAAGCCTCCGGTAAATAAGAGATTCCTTGAAAGGGTACGCAGTAATTTTCTCCTCATTAAAGGTTTTACAGAAAGTACTTTTGAAAAACATGATTAATGACTAATACACAAGTTCTATCCCAATAACCCTCTGATACTGGCCTTATTTGCTTGTGGAAAAAAAAATCGTGGCTCACAGAAAAAAGATAATCTACAACGTACATTACCGTTCAAAAGTTTCTTTAAAAAAAAAAACTACTCCAACTTTAAAACAACATTGCAATTATTGTGATGCATCACTCATAATCCATCATAAGTCTAAAACTACCATATCAACACAAAATAACATGATATAAACCAAAAATACTGCATGCACCTCAATTAATTACCCTTTAAAAGGGGTCATATGATGCGATTTAAATTTTTCCTTTCTCTTTGGAGTGTTACAAGCTCTTGGTGCATAAAGAAGATCTGTAAAGTTGCAAAGACTAAAGTCTCAAATCCAAAGAGATATTCTTTATAAAATTTAAGAGTCAACCACGCCGACCTAAAACAGCTCGTTCTGACTGTAAGTACGTTTTTTTATATTTAAAGGATTTGCCACTGACGATTCAAACGCGAGTTTTGGGCAGTGTAGAGTAGGACTTGTTGTTTGTCATTTCTTTGATCACAAATGCAGATATGTTTTTATGTTTACGCGGCGCGATGCAACGCACGCGTAAAAAGACAGTATAAGTCATTATAATCCGTAATTATGTCCCCACTGGATGCAACAAATGCCTCGTTTATAATGGGTTTTAATGTTTTTGAATCATGGCTCTGGCCTGACAGGGCATTATCACAATATGGTAAGGGGCATAACATTTCCGTCACACGCTTGAGGTATTCGGCCAATCACAACGCACTGGATAGCTGGCCAATCAGAGCACACCTCACTTTTCAGACCGATGAGCTTTGTAAAAATCTACGCGTTTCAGAAAGGCGGGGCATAGAGGAGAAACAATAATGTACAGTATGTGGAAAATAATGTGTTTTTTGAACCTTAAACCGCATAAACACATTGCATTACACCAAATACACAAAATAATGTTCTTTTTAGCAGCATCCTATGACCCCTTTTAAATATTTCTATTCTAATATTTAGATCGTATTAAACACAACATAAAACCAGCATCCAAACTGTGTGGCTCTAAACTGCAGCAAGAACTTCATTTTAAAAGCCTCCACATTCAGAGCCTTCGCATTTAAAACCATTTTATGCAATCAAATAGCATTTAAACGCATTAAAATGCATTTACTTGCACTGTATAAAATAAACACAGACAAAAAGTGTACAAAAGCTAAAGGCCAAATGAAAATGTGCTTACACAAACACTCTTGCATAGAGCAAAAACCACAAATGAGCTGTAACAATATAGTTAATTAAATAGTAAATGGATTCCAACCCATGTTTAAACCAAACCTATGGCATTTATGGGAATGCAAGCACAGTGCTTTAGGAAGGAAATTAAAAATAATGACTGGATCCTGTACGGTCGGTCGCCTACGTGTACAGTATGTGAGGTGAGTTACTTTCCAACAGTTCTGAGGTAAGTCAGAAGCTTTAATCTCTGGACGGTCCGGAGGTGGAAAAGGTCAATGTGCAAGCAGAGGGGAAGAGGGCACGAGGTGAAGAAAGGGAGGCGCTAACTTACACCACTCCAGTTTGAAGGCAGGGCATGATGGGAAAGTAGTGAGCAGAGCTTGTTATAACCCGGGTGTGAAAACGCACGCGTACCCACTCGTGAACCGAACGACCTCAGCGTTCCCAGCAGGCGCGATGCTATCTATGCCATAATAAAGAAGACCTTGAATGCATGTGTGCCGATCACCGCACACACACCTCCACCTCTCTGAATCCATTAGCTGTGCCAGTTGTGTGATTGGAGCAAAATGGCCATAGAGGATTTATGTAAAGGTGGCCCAGGTTCACCTCTCTCTCTCTACATGTCTACGTTCCTCGTTTCTCCCTCTCTAGTACTTTTCTTTTTATTCTCTTTATTTCGACCATCCTTCACAGCTCTGAAGTTCTCACTGTGTTGAATGTGAAATGGTGAAACAAATTCTTTCAAATGCCGCTTTATGCCCTCTCCGGCTCACCCTCACTCCCTCCCTCCCTCGGCTGTCTCTCACTACCTAGTAATCTTCTATCCTTTATAAACCCACTCTGTTTCTGCATCTCTCACTCACACACCCCCTGTCAAACGTACGCCTGGAGACACACCCTCATCCAGACATAAAACACTAGCTCGGAGTGTGTGCACACACAGCCTAAAGCTGTTCGCCTCACCCCGTTCCCTCTCAGACATCAAGCAGATCTTTTTCTCCTTCTTGATCACATCTCCTGCATCTTTATTTTCCTCCCTCCCATCCCATTTTTCAAGGTCAACTTCTGTCTTCCTCTCAAGCATCCCTCCATATTTCTCCGTCTTTCATCTCTGTCGTTCCTCTATTCATGCCTGTCTACCTGCATCTCTGTCCTGCATCTCAACTTTTCGATTCTTTTCACTTTCACTTCACTTTAGGGTTCATTCTTTTATCTTTTGTTAGCTTTACTCCTTTCATCCTCAGCCTGGCTAGCCCCTCTCTCTAAAACAGGAAGTGTGCCGTTAGGCTTCCATACAGCTAAGTGGCATGCGGTTCTCCTGGCCGCTCTCATCTCGTCGTCCTCCTCCCTTGAAATCTAGTTTTTCTACGCTTCAACACGGTTCTAAAACCAAGTTAGCCGCCTATCCATCTACTACCTACTTAGGAAACTACTTAGTGACTACCTTCGTAATCCACAAGAGTGCAGGAGACTTGATTCACAATTGATTCCAAAAGAGGGCAACAATCAGGTTCCTGAAGTAAAAATCCCATTGTTTTTCTTTTTTCCTTTGGGAATTTATTTTTAACCATAACTTATAATCCATTGAAGACAGACTTACTGTGAGCCATGAGGTTGCTGATAATGGTAAATGCTTTTGTTAAAGCCATTAGCCCACATTACTTCAATTTTTGTAAACAATCGTGTTTAACAGTGGAATTACTGGTGAGAAAATACATTACCCATGTTTCTGCAAGAAATTTCCTCCAATCAAGTCCATACGCTCTCAAACTATTTAAATATTTGTGTGTAATAAGAAAAAAAATCAACATCTTTAAAGCAGTAGTTTTATATTTATTGGATGTTTTTAATTAGATTGTCATTCGCAGTGCATTATGGGATTGTAGTTCTTTCCCTCTTGAGAACGTATGTGTCTTGTTGTACCTTTGTGTTTTTCTCTGATTTCATAATGTTTGTAACATAATGACTCACCTCGTATCTAATTGGTTTGGTTCATGCCTTGTAACTCTTTAACAAAGACTTCTTAAAAAATCTCTATGGGAAAAATACTACCAGAACAACATGGCTGACAAAGTGGATGGGGACTGTTGTCCTCTAGCTAGAGTTTGACGATAACATGTCGCTAACACTTCAGTACTCTAATAGCGAACAATTACCAACAGAAAAACTGAAAGTCTGTCACAGTGCACACAAATATAGGCTCAAATAGTGAAAAGTTAATAGATTAAACTGTTTTTATAGATACTTTTCGGTACTGAATGACTTGAGTACCGTAAACATTCCTCTCAAGTTGTCCACCATCTTTTTCACTTAGCTTGTCGCAATGTATACCAGGATTGCCTTATCTGTGAAGGATACCCTTGACGAAAAACACCTTAAAACAGTCAAAGTTGGTCTTAAAAGGTTTGAGATGGTCTCAAAGTTGCTGGACAACCAGCTGTTATCTCAGCTGAAAAGTGTCCAACAGACCATTTGACCATGCTGGGAGACCAACTAAGACCAATCAAGGCTGGTTTAAGATGTTTTTCCGCAGGGACATGCGACACCGATTTCTGTTATGGCGAGATCACAGTATCCTAAAAGTCAATGCTGTAGCCCTGTTGACTGGAGCGTATGTATGATGCCTTCAAATGCTCAGCTCACTGGGTTTTCCTCTTGTATTCCCACTGGAACATCAACAAGCAATCATATGCACATAGTACTTAAAGTAATATCAGATTTATTTTCTATAAACTGTTTCGTGCATATGTGTTTGTATTCACGCCAACTGACTTCCCACAGTGCATTTGTGTGAATAATCTAAAGTGCGTGTTTAGTTATGAGAGGTTATGTGTTTGTCTACTGGAAGTGTCTGGGGTGCACTAAATTATGGCTGTTTTTGTGTGTGTGTATGTGTGCGATAGGCACTGCGGTTTGCCATCCTCCCCGAGGACCGCCAAACAGCAGCAATAGCAGTCACGGCCCCATCATTTTTCCCCAGGAGATGGTGTTCATATGTGTGTGTGTGTGTTTGTCTGTGTTTGTGCACATGTGCGGCAGGGGCCCATTTCTTCATCCCCTAGCGAGAGCATCTGAAATGGAGACAAAATGCCCTCCTGCCTTTATTACTACATGATAAATGCTCCTCTCATATAGAGACGAATACGTACTCATGCTGCACACAAAAACACTCTCTCACACACACACACACACACACACACATATATATATATATACAAACCCTGGATGTGGTCTTTACACTCACGCCACATGAATTATTTCTCATAACCCTCATGCACAGATTTTTTCCCCGCGAGCTTGCATGCGTTCGTCCACTTATTTTACACATTCTCACGGCTGTTTTCAGCACAAAAAGCAAGGGCTGGCCGAGCAACCCTATTCTACATGTGAGCCATGTATTATTGATATGACTGTTTGAAAGAGGGGGAGGCACTCCTCTCTTATTAAATTATTGACAGGCAACATTTATGCTGCCAGCACCTGACCCGAGGAGGAGGAGGAGAAAGTGATGAGCAGGGAGGGAGAGAGGAGGAGAGATTATAAAACAGACTTAGAGAAGACAACAACGCCTGTTTTTAGATTCTTAATGCTCAATATAATTTTTTTTTATATCAACAGGGTCCAAAATGAAGAAATGCCAAATACCCACTGAGAAAAAAAAACTGGCTTTGCCAAATAAAATGTACTTGCCAGTTGGCTGGTTTAACTTTATTTGGAACTGCAAGATGCCACATGGTTTAAATAGAATTGTTAAAAAAATTATGACTGTCTCTGATGTAAGAGATGTGCACAATTAAAGTGAAATCTACAAAATCCAGGCCAACAATGAAACATCTATAAAATCGATCACAGATACATACATGCACGTACACACACACAAATATGTATATATACACACACACAGTGCCTTGCTAAAATATTCATACCCCTTCATTTTTTTACCCCTTCATCAATTTTCCATATTTTATGTTGCTGCCTTGTTAAACAGCTTTAAGTTACTGTTTTCAAACAACAATCTACCATTTTATTTTTAATTAATTAGCGAAGTTGTTACAAGCCTGTTTTTTGCTCTGTCATTATGGTGTATGGAGTGTAGATTGATGTGAAAAAAAGTCATTTGTAAAGTAGAGTTGTACATTTGTAAAGTTTACCAGCCATGAAACTTTTCACATTATTGTTATAAAAAAATTATTACAAAAGCACGTAAATAAGTAAATAATAAAATAACCAATTGGTAGATTGGTTTCATTTTGGGCCCTGTACAGATGATAGACTTCACTCATAAAATTCCCCCATTAGGACATTGAGGGGCAAAATAATCAAGAGAGTTGTAAATGGGTGACAGAGAAGAGCAAAGAGGTGGGAAAGAGGCAACGAAAGGACTGAAGAGGCCAGAAAGACAGATAAAGAAGAGTTGGCAATAAAATGAGGATGTACTGTAGAAGGTAGAAGGGGAAGAGAAAGAATAGACTGAAAAGTAAGAGAGAGAGGGACAGCAAGAGATGGCAAGGGAGCTAAAAAATGAGGTGAAAGGGGTGGAACAGAAAGAGATTTTAGAGCTGAGGTGGAGGAATTGCAGGGCATGAGAACAGAAGGGAAAGATAATAAAAGAATAAAGATGCAGGTGAAATGAGAAAAGGGAGAGGGAGCGAGAGAAAACGGATGCAGAGGTGAGGGGGAGAGCCAATCTGCAAAAGGTGAACAGGTGGAGGAGAGAAAACCGAGAATGAGAGGAAGAGAGCATGCCAGGGGAGAAGAAAAGAAAGAAAAGAGCTCAGAGACAGAAAGAAGAGAAGATGAGCAGAGTACTAGAGCAAGTATTGAGAAGCATTAGAGATGCGAATATCCGCAGTCTAGAGACCAGGTTATATACACAATAACATATATATATATATAATATATAATATATATTATATATATATTTATCTCCATACATTATACATACATATATACATATACATAAAAAATATATATATAAATATATATATACTCCATATATACATATACAACATATAATATATATATATATAGATATAAGTATATATATATATATTTATTTATATATATATACAGTGGGGAAAAAATTTATTTAGTCAGCCACCAATTGTGCAAGCATAATTGAAAAGATGAGAGAGGCCTGTAATTTTATCATAGGTATACCTCAACTATGAGAGACAAAAATGAGAAAAAAAAATCCAGAAAATCACATTTGTAGGATTTTTAAAGAATTAATTGCAAATTATGGTGGAAAATAAGTATTTAGTCAATAACAAAATTTCATCTCAATATTTGTTATATACCCTTTGTTGGCAATGACAGAGGTCAAACGTTTTCTGTAAGTCTTCACAGGTTTTCACACACTGTTGCTGGTATATTTCGGCCCATTCCTCCATGCAGATCTCCTATAGAGCAGTAATGTTTTGGGGCTGTCAATGGGCAACACGGATTTTCAACTCCCTCCAAAGATTTCTATGGGGTTGAGATCTGGAGACATGCTAGGCCACTCCAGGACCTTGAAATACTTCTTACGAAGCCACTCCTTCGTTGCCCAGGCGGGGTGTTTGGGATCATTGTCATGCTGAAAGACCCGCCACGTTTCCTCTTCAATGCCCTTGCTGATGGAAGGAAGTTTTCACTCAAAATCTCACGATACATGGCCCCTCATTCGTTTGTTTACATGGATCAGTCGTCTGGTCCCTTTGGCAGAAAACCAGCCCCAAAAGCATGATGTTTCCCCCCCCATGTCACAGTAGTATGGTGTTTTGATGCAAACTTCAGGCTTCTTTCTCCTTCCAAACACGACCAAGTTGAGTTTTACCAACGTCTATTTTGGTTTCATCTGAACCATTATGGACATTTCCCAATACTCTTCTGGATCATCAAATTGCTCTCTAGCACACTTCAGATGGGCCTGGACATGTACTGGCTTAAGCAAGGGGACATGTCTGGCGCTGCAGGATTTGAGTCCCTGGCGGCAGAGTGTGTTACTTATGGTAGCCTTTGTTACTTTGGTCCCGGCTCTCTGCAGGTCATTCACTAGGCCCCCCGTGTGGTTCTGGGATTTTTGCTCACAGGTCTTGTGATCATTTTGACCCCACGGGGTGAGATCTTGCGTGGCGCCCCAGATCGAGGGAGATTATCAGTATGTCTTCCATTTTCTAATAATTGCTCCCACAGTTGATTTATTCACACCGAGCTGCTTACCTATTGCAGATTCAGTTTTCCCAGCCTGGTGCAGGTCTACAATTTGTTTCTGGTGTCCTTTGACAGCTCTTTGGTCTTGGCCAGGGTGGAGTTTGGAGTGTGACTGTTTGAACAGGTTGTTGTGGACAGGTGTCTTTTATACTGATAACGAGTTCAAACAGATGCCAGTAATACAGGTAACCAGTGGAGGACAGATGAGCCTCTTAAAGAAGTTGTTACAGGTTTGTGAGAGCCAGAAATCTTGCTTGTTGGTAGGTGACCAAATATACTTATTTTTCCCGAGGAATTTACCAATTTATTCTTTAAAAATCCTACAATGTGATTTTTCTGGATTTTTTTTTTCTCATTTTGGCTCTCATAGTGGAGGTATAACTATGATGAAAATTATAGGCCTCTCTCATATTTTTAAGTGGGAAAACTTGCACAATTGGTAGCTGACTAAATACTTTTTTCCCCACTGTAGATATCTAGATAGATACTAATTTATATAC
This sequence comes from Sinocyclocheilus anophthalmus, assembly GCA_018155175.1. Lineage (NCBI taxonomy): Eukaryota > Metazoa > Chordata > Actinopteri > Cypriniformes > Cyprinidae > Sinocyclocheilus > Sinocyclocheilus anophthalmus. The sequence goes on along the minus strand of JADLZN010003281.1, from coordinate 166,682 downwards.
ACATATTTCTAATATAATATATATACAGAATAAATTTTTTCAAATATATATATATACATATTAATATATTAATAGATACCAACATGGATAAAAATTCCAGTTCCCGGTCACCAAATTGATTGTGCATGATAACAGTGTGGTATTCTAGTGACAACCAGAAATCCAAACGTTTTTTAATTATTGTATTTGAGCCATTGTGTATTTATATCAGAACGACTCAGCGAGAGGTCAACGTTTACATCGGTATTATTCTGTAAGTGTTAATGGAGGAGGTGGTGAGTTCAATAATTAGAAAATCGTTGTATAGAAAATTATTTGGCATAGGGCCCGTTCTTTGTCAAATCTGGGGACGCAGATTGGCTGATCCTGCACTGAAGATGAAGGCAGGGGTGGAGCCGTACCCCCTATGGATGGACAGGGCAAACCTGGTGGGGTGGGGAGGTGGAGGGGAACGCGGCGACATAACAGAGAAAATGAAATAGAGTTTAAGTGCTTTATATCCTGGTGGCAAGCAGTGATGGTCAGACTTTAGTATGAATGAAGCCGTGGCATTGGGAAGTCTTCCTTGACAGAATTTGCGTGACGCTTCCATTTCTCGGAGTGTCATGGTGATGCCCAGATCCACAGATAAACAAAAGAACTGCTTTTTGGGTCAACGGAATGTAGTTTTAAGACTTTAATGAGAATGTATTGTATAGACTTTACTATGCAGTTTTGTTAATAACGATAACGTCGAATTGAACATTTACTTTGCCGTTTTCGGGAGTTGAGCTCTATAGGGAATTCAGCGGAATTTAAGAGCTCATGAAACACGAGGAAAAGCCCTCACTCAGCCAGATCTCTGGAATTTGCCGCTAGCTCTACAGGTCTCTATTGGTGGTTACACAGGAGATATAAGTAATTTTGGGGTAATCCTAACAGGCAGTCTTGGTCCATTAAAGGGGCCTATTATGCTCTTTACAAAAGTCTGATTTATTGAGGGTGTACTAGAAATGCTCTCATATAGGTTGGTTCGAAAAAAAAAAACACATTATTTTTCCCATAATTTACCTTTATTCCACACAGCTCTGCCCAGTCGTGGCATGAAACGGTCGAATAGTTCCTGTATACAAATGACGCCGCCTTCTGAAAAACTAAATGTGTTGTGATTGGTTAGCTGGGCAAGTGTGTGTTGTGATTGGCAGCATTCGGCGCCTGGTCGGGAAATGTCATGACCCTTACCATAGCCACCTGCGAGCTTCAATGTAAATAATGTGTCAAAATCAAATCAATTTGAGCACAATTTAAAACCGGATGATTGTAACCACTCTAAGTTCATCAACCTTGGGAAAGCTAGCGTGTCTCCGACAAAATGATAACACCTCACTGCCTTCTAGTGCAGCTCAACCAGGTCTCGTCCCATTCTTCGGTATTTGTGATATCACAAATCCCCAGAAAATATGCGTTGTAGTCCAAACAAGTCGTTCGGTGTAGTTTTTGAAAGTGATTTGTTAAATAAAATATCTCCTTTTGAAGTGCTCTTTGCGCTTTGTAACTTTGCAGATCTTTTTTTTACTCAAACAGCAACATTACAGACTAAAAAAAAAGTTGAAAAAGTGAAAAAGCATAATGGGACCCCTGTTTTATTATTTGTTCCAGAGAAAATAGTTTTGGCTGAGGGCAAAATCTCATCACATTATATTTTATGTAACAGAAACACAATGTATCATTAAGTTACTGGAGCAATGGAGGAGGGTCTCTCTCATTCTAGAGAGCATCTGATTGGACAAAAATCTGTGTAGTACAGGATGAGTCATCAGTATTTTTATTCTATGGCTATACATTTTAAACACATTAAACATTAATTTACTCAACTTGTAGGAAAGACCCCCTTAGCTGGTCTTTGACGCTAACAGACTATTAAAAATAACATTATTTGGTGTATTTGTGTAATGAAATGTGTTTATGCGGTTTAAGGTTCAAAAAAACATTATTTTCCACATACTGTACATTATTGTTTCTTCTCTATGCCCCGACTTTCTGAAACGCATCGATTTTACCAAAGCTCATCGGTCTGAAAAGCGGGTGGTGCTCTGATTGGCCAGCTAGTCTATGCATTGTGATTGGCGATCATCAAGAGGTGGCAGAAATATTTCGCCTTACCCTACTGCATGCCGTGTCCCGGGCCGACGAGACAAACACCTTTAAAACCCATATTAAGGAGGATTGTTGCCTTACAGGGGGAAATCATTGATTATATGACTTGTCCTGTCTTTTGCGTTGCGTTGCATCGCGCAGTGTAAACATAAAACAGTGTCTGCATTTGTGATCCGCTTTTTTGAGAAGACACGACAAACAAGCACTACTCTACACTGCTTAAAACTCGCGTTTGAATCGTCAGTGGCAAATCCTTTAAATATGAAAACGTACTTGCAGGCTGTGACACGGCATTGTAGGCTATACTCTCCAAGGAAACAGTCCTCGTCCTCCATAAAATGCGCATAACACATCTGAATATTTGGGTTGAATGTTCTGGAACAGTGTGGTAAATACAACTTAACCAATGATTTGTAGGTGTGTCCTCTTTTGGAAGACCAAACAAAGTAGTTTCGCTTTCACAACGAAGCACACAGTGTCTCCACGACTCCTGGCAGCGGACAACTACAACCCCAATAATACAGCGGATAACGTTAAGCCTTTTTCTTTGCTTATACATTTGGGCGGTGTTATGCAAATCTTCCACACAGTGATGTGCCATGTGGGGGCGTGTTTAAACCAGGTGTATTAGGAGGGCGTGGATGAGTCTTAACTTTTCCAAAGAATATCTCTTTGGGTTTGACTTTAGTCCTTACAACTTTAGGGATCTTATCTATTCACAAACAGCATGTAACACTCCAAAGAAAAAGGAAAACTTGAAATCCCATCATATGACCCCTTTAACAGCACATGTTAGATTGAGTGGCTGTAAGCACGTAACGATAACAGACCCCGAGTGGTGCACTTTCAAGCATAAATATGAGCTGCTAAAGTACATTACTTGAAAAAAGTTTGAACAACCTTTAAAAATGCTACTTAGCAATGCATAATAAACTAATTATGCTTGATATATATACGTGATGCCTAACCTAACTTGTAGCGTGATAAATTACAGATCCATATAGTGTAGATTTATATCCTTGTGAAAACGGATATCGGTGCATCTCTAAAAATGCAGGTTTGATTGTGGAGATGAGTGAAGGAACAACAGCTCATCTGCATGACAAAGATGAAAATAAGAACAAAGACAAGAGGGAGAGAGAGATAAAAAGTATGCAGGTGGGCACACGTACGTGAACGCCGCACTTCCTCCATTATTCCGCCAGCTGGATGCCGCGTCGCCAGAGGCCTCGAGGAGCTGGACGGCGAGGCTCATTTGAGTGCCATTAGAGGCAGCCGGTCGTACACTTACACTAACACTGAACATGGAGAATGAGGGTGGAAGCGGAGGGGAGGAGAGAGCACTTAAAGAAACGGAAAGAGACGGGAATTGTTATAGCATATTTACTTGCAGTCATCAATTCACTCTCCTCATTAGCCCGGCACAGGTCTGATCACTTTGTTAGAATTGATTCAGAACGGGTGAAGTTGTTTGCCCGCCGCTCCGTCTAAAAGAGACGACAGTGTACAAATTACCTTACAAGCATGTAAACAAGCCACACGAACGCGGTGAGGGAGAATGCGAGGCGCCACGCTTTTGTGGGGCCCGACTGTGTCTAATGTGTGCGTGCGTGCGAGGTCGTGTTTGGACAAATGTATTCCCTACGCAGCGGGAGCGAGGCATTGATTTTCCCATATTGCCACACGTCAGGGCCACAAAGAAAGCCACTGCCACCGTAATTACAGCGTGCCAACTGCAAATTCCCCAGACCAGCGCGCTCGCTTCCAAATCAAAGACAGCATTTCCCAGAATTCCCTAGTAGATTCAGACTAGAGGAGTGAGAAGTAATTTGCTTAAAGGATTAACTCTGCCAAAAATGAAAAACAGTTATTTCATACGAAACCTGTTTGACCTTCTGAGAAACACAAAATGAGATTAAAAAGAAAAAAAATGCAGGTCATTCTTTTCCATGCAGTTAAAATGAAGGAAGACTGAGGCTTCAAAGATTCAAAAAGGACTCATAAAAATCCTCTATATGGCTCGTATGCAATCATGAAGTCATTCAATAGCTTTGAGTGAAAGTGTGAATTTTAGGCATTATTCACTCTCCTCAAGTGAGCGGTTAATCACTGTGACTGAATCATTGAGTCAGTGAGTTGAACTCCACAAAATGAATCAGTTTAGAAGAGTGAGAAGTCATGTGCTTAAAGGATTATTCATGCTTTACTCACTCTTGTCATTTTAAACCTCTACAACCTTCCGTGAAACACAAAATAGGATATTTTAATAACAATGGCCACCAATTTCCATACACTTACAATAAATCAGATTCAAACGCAACATGCAAAAATAATAGAAATAGTCCACATTACTTGAACACTATATTTCATATCTTCTAAAGCCATACAATTGCTCTGCGTAATAAACAGGCCAACATTTTATTCATTCATTGAAAATCCTCCAGTGAAACTCTTGTGCCTGGTTCATTAAGTCATTGAGTTGAATCTAAGAACCAAATCAGTTTGATTCACTGAATAAATCTTTCAGATCAGTTCTCTGAACTGGATCAAATGTTTCCTTGAAAATATACAAAACATAATTTTCTTTACAAGTCAGATTCACAAATCTCTGTTCCTCACAAATGAATTGTATGGCTTCAGAACACACGGGAAAAAATCATCTAAAGCACTTTTTGGTTAGGCTAAAATGTAATTTAATATTTACGGATAACCATCACCTGACTGGTTCATTAAGTCAGTGAGTTGAACTCAAGAACCAAATCAGTTCAATTCACTCAATGAATCATTCAGATCAGTTCTCTGAACTAGATCAAATGATTCTTTAAAAACATCATACAAAAAAATCCTTATCTTCAGAAATGTCTGTTTCTCACAAATGAATTGTATGACTTTAAAAGACCTAGAAAAAAAAAATCATAGGAACCACTTTTATGGTTAACACAAAATTTAATTCGTTATTGATAATCGTCACCTCCAGTGAAACTTCGGTTCATTAAGTCAGTGAGTTGAACTCAAGAACCTAATCAGTTCAATTCACTAAATGAATCTTTCAGCTCAGTTTTGTGACCTGGACTAAATGACTTTTTTAAAACATACAAAAAAATCATTTTGTTCACAAGTCAGACTCACAAACGTCTGTTTCTCACAAATGCATCGTATCACTTCAGAAGAACCAGGGGGGAAAATCATCATACACTCTTAAAAATAAAGGTGCTTCACGATGCCATAGAAGAACCTTTTTGTCTAAATGGTTCCATAAAGAACCTTTAACATCTGAAGAACCTTTCTGTTTCACAAAAGCTTCTTTGTGGTGAAAAAAGGTTCTTCAGATTACAAAAAGGTAAGAAAGAGATGGTTCTTTAAAGAACCTTTGACTGAATGGTTCTTTGTGGAACCAAAAATGGTTCTTCTATGGCATCGCTGTGAAGAACCTTTTGAAGCACCTTTATTTTTAAGAGTGTATGGACCGCTTTTATGTTTCTTTTTAGTAATTTTAAGGCCTGACAGCCTTAGTTCTTATTCACTTTTATTAAATTGACAAAAGAGACCAGAATACGCTTTAAATATTAGTTTTTATTCCACACAAGAAAGTAAGTCACGAGAGTGAGAAAACGCTTTTAATGTGAACTTCTCCTTTACACAGGGAGAATGAAATTGGCGGAGGGGGGAGCAAAACTCATATGTTAAGGATTAGCAATGCGGTCTTCTGGGACTTTCTCCCGCTGAATCAAAGGTTAATCGCATTACGGGAAACCGGCATAATAGAATACCTTCACCAACGTGAATACGAGAGGGTCACAGGCGCGGATGCAAACGGGACTGAATCGGGATGTTTAGAAGGACGTGGGCGCAATGGGGGCGAGTGAGTGCAGATTATTCAAGGTGCGCTCGAGCTCTCGGATGAAGTGAGATCATCTGCAAGTGACTCAAGTGGCCGGTGTAGTGCCGAAATGTGCACCCTGCCAGATTATGCACCCCCTAGTATTGGTAGGTTTAGGAGTAGGTGTGGGGGAGGGGTTAGGATTAGGGGTGGGGTTGGGATTAGGCAATCAGGTAGCGACTTCAACGAGGGGGTGCATAATTTGGCAGGGGTGCAGAATTCGGCACAACACCGGCCGTGCGTGGGAATCAATGAACGGACACCTTTATGTGCTACAGACAGTAAGGCAAGCTCCCACGAGAGCGGCTCGGAATCGTAAAGATCTCTCCATAATGAAGCCCCAGCGAGCCACTTGCACAAACTTAGACACGAGCACACATTCCCCAGAGCGCCCCAGTCGACATGTAACAGCGTTCATCACATTACTGAAAAGCCCTAAATCACATTATAGCCGGAGTGTAGCCTCAGAGCTAACCGTTAGCGCTGATCTCTGCTAGGAGACAGCCTGGCAAAAACCAACTTTGAGAGGCGATGGCAGCTGGCAGCTCCTGTCGGTGCTCATATTTATAGAAAATTCCCACTGTAGGTTTACGAGCTCGCACTGTGGTAAAACTCCCGGGTGATTAGCCCCTAAATGAGAGCGGGTTGTTGCTAAGCACACTTCAGTCAGAGTATACTTCTATACTCTTTGCTTCAGTGACCGCTCGTCCGGGAATAATGGAGGCTAACAAGTGAGCAGAAGAAGCGGGAGGGATTACAATAGACACTAGTGAAAGTAATCAGGACACTCTGATATTACGACAGTCACGTTCGTGCTTTCCACTCAATAACCGTGGAAGAGGTGAAGCATGTTTTCAATACTCAATGAAGAATTGAGTAACGGAGAAAGACTTTTGACTTCAAGTCTGGTCTTCACTGCTACTTATTAAAGCTGAGAACAGCCCACTTAGATCAGAGAAAGACGTAAAAAGCACGTGGGGGAAAAACAAATGCATTTCAGCTAACTAGACGCAATACAATGAAGCAAACATATTGCGGGTACCATATTTCTCATGATCATTTACAAAATAATTTACAAACTGAAACTTGTATACAGATTTGAGTAAGGTCCAATTGTTTTATTTCATTGATTTATTAAAACATCATAATAAATTATGATATATCATCCATTACAGGGAAAAAATCAGCCAATCTAGTATGTCAATATTTCTTCCTCAAAGGCATTTAAAACATTTTACAAAAACATTAAGTTTGTCAATAGGCATTTAAAAAAAACACTTGGCAGTTCATATACATACACACATTACAATTTTTTTGGGACAAGAGTTGGTTCATAATATTTCATCTAAAAACGTTATTTAAATATTATGTACAATCTATGATAAATTCATTTGTATTTTTTATTTAATACACCAACGTGTGTGTGTGGGATGTGAGTGTGTATAGCTACTTATATATCTATATTCTCACCCCACCCCACCCACACCCACCCCAATCATCCCCTACCATCCCTCCCTCATCCATCCAAGTAAACTCATGTTATTTTAGTCTTTTGTATAATCTATGCTGTCTTGGTACATTTTTCTAACCATTTCCATTTCCTTTTTAGTTTTATATTTATATAGCATTTAGTCAGTTTTTTTTTTTTTTTTTATTTTATTTTTTTTATTTTTATTTTTTTTTTTAATTTTAGTTGGTTTAGTCCATTGTGTCATGTTGATTTTGTCATTTTATTAGGTTTTAAACAAAACTATCTTGTTTTTAGTTTAGTACTTCAACTTATTTTATTCCAGTTAGTTGCAAGACAAGTTTGAACCAATATCATATTTTAATTCAAATTTCCGTTAACAAAAAATACGACACGATAACACCACAAATGGTGTTCCTTGTTCGCTCATGATACCCGCTGCAGTTACTAATATGTGACCCTGGACCCCAAAAATCATCATAGGGTCAATTTTCTGCAATACTAATAATATGAATAGAATAAGCTTTCTTGATTTAGTTTTCGTTGGTAGGAACTATTGGCCTCCGAGATTACACACTATTGAAAATCTGGCAAAATCACAATATTGAGAAAATCGCCTTTCAAAGTTGTCCAAATTAAGTTCTTAACAATGCATATTACTAATAAAAAATTAAGTTTTGATATACAGTAGGAAATTTACAAAATATCTTCATGGAACATGGTCTTTACTTAATATTCTAATGATTTTTTGGCATAAAAGAGAAATCTATAATTTTGATCCATACAATGTTTTTTTTGGCTATTGCTACAATTATACCCCAGCGACTTAAGACTGCTTTGTGCTCCAGGGTCACATATTTAGGAAGATGCTTACCAAAGTGCCTTTTTGTATAAACTTGTACCAAACAATAATACCAAAATGCCAGTCTGAAAAAAACACATCCATTGAACCTGAGAGCCCGGTCTTATGAAAATGCGTATAAATAGTATGCCAAATTAAAACGAAAACTCATGGTATTGATACGCAAAAATGGACTTTGGCGTGTATATGCTACGCACGTGTTTGGAATGCATATACCGTATTGACCCGAATATAAAACAATGTTTTTTTCTTGGAAATACATATGAAAAAAAACGCGGTCATCTTATATTCAGACTTTGACATGTCAATAATACACCCACAACAATAGGTGGCACCAAATAAGCATAAAACGAGTGTGCCATGAAATAATGTAGTAATGTAATGCTTGCTGTAAAGATCGCGAGTAAAAACTAAAGAAAAAGAAATGAGTCGTGACTGTCACGTTAGCCTGACGGCACCAAACATCCCTTTTGATTTTAAAACGTAAGACAGTACCCAGATTTGAAGACTACAGTAAGATTTAACTTCTACCGTTAATAAGATTTTGGTAGGCTACTATTAGATGGATAGCCTAAATGTCCTAATTCAGATGGCTACCTGTTTTTTTTTTTTTTAACTGGTATATCACATTTTTTTTAAATGTGATTGTTGGTACATTTTTCCAGTTTTTACCATACTTTCAAAACAAAAAGTAAAATAGGAAAAATATGCAATATGAAAAATAATTGAACACAAAATGTGTTTTACTGAGAAAAAAAAAAAAGATTTGTTTTTTAAAAAGCCTTTTTCCAAAAGGTACTTCTGGAAAAAAGGGGGGTCGTCTTATATTCGGGCTAATACGGTAATATGCAGTTTTCGCGTGCATATACACGCGTTTTAGAATTACATATGATATGCATCTACTCCACAACCCTAATCCTATCCATCGCATAGCATATACACGCCAAAGTCCATTTTTGCGTATCAATACCACAAGCTTTCATTTTTATTTGGTGTACTATTTATACGCACTTTCATGAGATTGTTCCAAACCCAGCAAGACACTTTCCATTCTCTATTCCCTTTCTCAGCTCTCCATTCTCCCAACAAGTCAGACAAGGCTGAGGTGCACCTGTGAACAAACAGATCATAGCATCCATGGCCTTCGCAGAAGGCGAGTTTCCTTTGATTCATTTCAGAGGGAGAAGCTCGCACTCAGAAAGGCTCCGGATTTCTATATCAAGCCTTTTAATCATAACACGGTATTTGGAATTGAACGAGGCAGAACAACCACCCTGCACCAGCTTATCTGGGCTAAACGTCAGGTGTTTTCATTCGCTGGTGTTAGTATCCATGCATAGGCAAATAACACACACACACACACACACTGATGGCTTTGGGATTTGGAGCTCTAAATTAGGTTGCTTGTCGCATTTTCCCCATAGCGAGCTGTGCTCTGATTAAAAGCGCCCAATCTCTAGTTTGGTTGTCGAGCGTTGGTCTCTGGTTATCTCTCTTCGTGCGCTAATTCCGTGTCTACAGCCACATGACCTGGGATTAAGGATTCTACAGTCGATTATTGCATAATAAATATATAATATATATATATATATACGATAGAAATACAAGAGCCGAGGGAACGTAATTATACCAGCATAGCCTTCACCTGAGTTGAAGGCTGGAACATATGTAGCGTGAAGGACGTACCTCTATCTAATAAGATTCCCCTATTGACTCATCGGGCTGTCAATCACATCCGTGAATGTCCTTCAGCAAACGGCAATACAATATGATAACGGGCCAATGAAACACAACACTGGGTTAACCTGAGATATATTAGACAGAGAGGTGCCAGAAACACATACGTTCATGAGGGGTCAAGTCAGCTGGCTTTGGAGGGAAAACATCTGGGCGTTTCTGAAAGATGCAGACGGAGACGGGAAGACAAAAAGGATCTTTGAGAGCCAAGTCCTGGAGATACCTTCAGGGTTCCCACTCTTTCTGATGAATTATTTTCATCATGTTTCTTCCGTGACTTTTAAGAAATAAGGTGTTTTAAAAATCATTTCTATAGAGATTGCGCTCATAAACGATCAGCTGAAGAAAACACTTAAGAACTAGAAATTCCTGTGACCTTTTAAGATTTTATTCATCTGTATGACTTTTAAAGGGCTGGAAATAACACTTGAAATTCTCTCATATTTTCGGCTTTTTAGGGAACCTCATATGTTCCTCTAGTTGATTTCTGAAGGCAGCATAAGATGTATTCTTCATGATGATGATATCCCATAATCACACAGGTGCATCATTTGGTGGAAAACTGAGAATGAACCACTGAGAACGAGTCAATGAATTCATAATGCCTTTTCCCCCATGTATTGCAACTTCTGGGATGGCTTTTTGAGATCTATATGAATATGCACATGTTAGAATGAACGGAATGGCTTTTAAATTCCAGTCACTTCCTGAATTGGAACTGCACATATTAATGTTATACAGTGGGTTCGGAAAGTATTCAGACCCCCTTAAATTTTTCACTCTTTGTGATATTGCAGCCATTTGCTAAAATCATTTCAGTTATTTTTTTTTCCCATTAATGTACACACAGCACCCCATAATGAAAGAAAAACACAGAATTGTTGACATTTATTAAAAAAGAAAAACTGAAATATCACATGGGTCCTAAGTATTCAGACCATTTGCTCAGTATTAAGTAGAAGCACCCTTTTGATCTAATACAGCATGAGTCTTTTTGGGAAAGATGCAACAAAGTTTTTCACACCTGGATTTGGGGATTCTCTGCCATTCCTCCTTGCAGATCCTCTCCAGTTCTGTCAGGTTGGATGGTAAACGTTGGTGGACAGCCATTTTTAGGTCTCTCCAGAGATGCTCAAGTGGGTTTAAGTCAGGGCTCTGGCTGGGCATTCAAGAACAGTCACAGAGTTGTTGTGAAGCCACTCCTTCGTTATTTTAGCTGTGTGCTTAGGTTCATTTTCTTGTTGGAAGGTAAACCTTCTGCCCAGTCTGAGGTCCTGAGCACTCTTGGAGAAGGTTTTCGTCCAGGGATATCCCTGTACTTGGCCGCATTCTTCTTTCCCTCGATTGCAACCAGTCGTCATGTCCCTGCAGCTGAAAAACACCCCCACAGCATGATGCTGCCACCACCATGCTTCAATGTTGGGACTGTATTGGACAGGTGATGAGCAGTGCCTGGTTTTCTCCACACATACCGCTTAGAATTAAGGCCAAAAAGTCTATCTTGGTCTCATCAGACCAGAGAATCTTCAGGTGTTTTTTAGCAAACTCCAATGCGGGCTTTCATGTGTCTTGCACTGAGGGCAGGCTTCCGTCGGGCCACTCTGCCATAAAACCCAGACTGGTGAAGGGCTGCAGTGATGGTTGACTTTCTACAACCTTCTCCCATCTCCCGACTGCATCTCTGGAGCTCAGCCACGGTGATCTTTGGGTTCTTCTGTACCTCTCTCACCAAGGCTCTTCTCCCCGATAGCTCAGTTTGGCCGGACACCCAGCTCTAGGAAGGGTTCTGGTCGTCCCAAACGTCTTCCATTTAAGGATTATGGAGGCCACTGTGCTCTTAGGAAACCTTAAGTGCAGCAGAAATTTTTTTGTAACCTTGGACAGATCTGTGCCTTGCCACAATTCTGTCTCTGAGACTTTAGGCAGTTCCTTTGACCTCATGATTCTCATTTCCTCTGACATGCACTGTGAGCTGTAAGGTCTATATAGACAGGTGTGTGGCTTTCCTAATCAAGTCCAATCTGTATAATCAAACACAGCTGGACTCCAATGAAGGTGTAGAACCATCTCAAGGATGCTCAGAAGAAATGGACAGCACCTGAGTTAAATACGAGTGTCACAGCAAAGGGTCTGAATACTTAGGGGCATGTGATATTTCAGTTTTTCTTTTTTACTAAATTTGCAAAAATGTCAACAATTCTATGTTTTTCTGTCAATATGGTGTGCTGTGTGTACATTAATGAGGAAAAAATTAAATTAAATGATTTTAGCAAATGGATGCAATATAAAAAAGAGTGAAAAATTTAAAGGGGTCTGAATACTTTCCGTAACCACTGTATATATATATATATATATACGGATATATAGTGCTGTCAAGGATAATCACGATTAATATTCACATTACATATGTGTGTGTACTGTGTACATGTATTATCTATATATAAATACGCACACATGCCGGCTTTTGTTATCTGTAAAGATATTTATAAATAATATAAATTCTATGAAAATTTAAATATATACATGTAAGAATTTTCAAAAATATATATTTAGTTGTGAGTATTTATATACATCAATATACACATATATTGTGTAACAAAAAACTTTTATATGGATGCGATTAACTCATTTAGGTGTGTGTGTGTGTGTGGTGTGTGTTGTTGTAAAACGTATGCTATACTTAATTTTATTAGGCTATAGCTTATTTTATTATATAATTGTACATTTACATACATTTTTCTTTTATATAGAAAATAAGGAAAAAAAAAAAAAAGTATCGGCAAACTTATTTGTCATATCTGTTATTTTTGTACTTTGAAAGATGTCATACATTTTACAAAAACATTTGTTAAACATTATATATAACACATTACACATGCATATTAAAAATAAAACATTTTGTGTTTTTTTCCGCGGTGCCGATAGCCTAGTGGGCAATGCGCTGACATATAACGCCGATGCGTTATGGGTGTCCCGAGTTCAAATCCCATCTCGAGGACCTTTCCCTATCCCACTCCCCTCTCTCCCTTTCCCACTTCACTTCCTGTCTGCTCTACACTATCCTGTTGTAATAAAGGCAAAATGCCAAAAATAAACTCTTAAAAAAAAATAAAAGTACCGGCAATTTATTATGTTATTTAGGAGTACCTAGTTATATTATAAAGCTTATAAATATATTATATTTTTCCATAAGTAGCCTACATGTAGGACGATTATTACTTATGTTTTTTTTTCATTTACATAAAATTTTAACTAAAATCTCCTGCACTCTCAACCATCAGATTGCCGTCACATCACACCTTCTTCCCGGTGTGTGTCTGTGTGTGTGTGTGGTGTGTGTGTGTCTGTGTGTCTGTGTGATCAGGATGTGTGGGTGTGGTGTGGTCTGTCTGGCTTGTCTGTTCTGTCCTGTGTGTGGTTGGTGTGTTGTATGTCTTCTGTCTGTTTGTTCTGTCTGTCTGTCTGTAGTGTCTGTGTTGTGTCTGGTCTGTGTCTGTCTGTGTGGTACTGTGGCTGTCTGTGTCTGTTGTGTATGTCTTGCGTTTTGTGACAAAAATGAAACTCAAAAGCGAACTAGTAAATGAGGACATAAATTTGTATAATGATAAAGGTATGACAGGTATTACAAGGAGGTGGTGACTTTTCAGGACATTACCCCATTTCCCCACTTTTCAAAACGCTTATAAATAACACAGAATGGAGTGTATTGAAAATATGAAATAGCACAAAGTTTCCTGTGAGGGGGTAGGTTTAGGGGTAGGGTTGGTGTAGGGCAATAGAATATACGGTCTGTACAGTATAACAACCATTACGCCTATGGAATGTCCCCACTTTTCACAAAAACAAATCTGTGTGTGTGTGTGTGTGTGGGTGTGTGGGGTGTGTGTGTGTGTGTAAACCCTTCATTCAGCCTTTCAGGCGTATCCTCTTCACACACACGCATCTCTCACACAGATGTTATGCCTCTCAATCACAACACATCTAACCATCCTAAACCAAGCTTACTCTGCACCGCCACCCCTCAAATCCCCCGCTTTCCATGACCTCAGTGCAAAACGCTGAAGAACCGCAGCCTTTAGCATTCAACACTCAGGATTTTTGGAGTCAGAGGCCTGTATGTAGATCATTCTCGCTCATTAGCTCACGGTTACTTTGATCAGACGGGGCAGATGCGGCTCTGATCCAGGATCGGCGACCCGACGCAATACCCTATGCGCCGTCTATTGCAACCCTATTGCAAACACATCTCTATGCAAGCACGTCCCCGTCCTGATTGGCCTCTAACAAGCTTGCCTGGGTTTAAAAATATCCCGCCGATATGTGCGATTCCCAGGAAGAAAGGTCGAGCCTTCCATGCTTTGAAAAATAACAGTGGAGATCTGATCAAAGGCCAGCGCAAACAAGAGCGTCGACACATCAAGAGAAGAGGCTGGCGAGAGGATGCGGGGAAAAAGCCGCAATCTCGGTCACACCCCTCATTTTCCAGGAACATTTGTTATGGGGATAAGAGTCACTGTCGTCAAGGCGACGGCGAGAAGAGAGGCAGCTGGGTGACAGAGCAACAGCTGCTCATTCACAGTCACATCTGGCGACAAGAGCGTTCATCTCCGTGCCAACAGAGCAGAGAGAGCCAGCCGAGAGATGGAGAAACACGCAAGGAGAGAGAGAGAGAGAGAATGAAAGAAAGTAGGGATGTGCAAAACATCATGTTATTAAAAATCAACTAATCAGTCGGTCACCTGAATAACTAGCTGACAGGCCTTAATGAAGTCTAGTTGAATTAGACCGGTTTCTAACAGGGCCTTTAGAGGAGACATAAAAAAAGAGATATATTCACAAACAGCATGCAAGACGCTAAAAAAAAAAAAAACATTTCCTAAAACTATCTTAATACACATCTTTTCTCTATCTATCACAAAATGATGTAAATATGCGTGTATATTATATATACATATATTATTGAACTTATATTAATGTAATAATAAAAATAAGATTAATATGTATACAACATTAATAAATAAAAGGGAGCTTAAAGGTACCATGACATGCTGCTTTTTAGATGCTTTTAAATAAGCCTAAGTGGTCCCTAGTACTGTATCTGAAGTCTCTTTCCAGAAATTCAGCCTTGGTGCAGAATTTCAGCCACTACGAGCCAGTCCCACAATGAGCTTTCCATAGGACGTGCCATTTCTGTGTCTGTAGCTTTAAATGCTAATGAGGCGGAGAGAGACGGGGCAACTGCCGTGCTTCGCTCGTTTTCAAGCCATGATGTCTCTCGAGGGAAAAAATATATTGCGCTCGCCTCGCACGGTAGTAGTTCATTTTCTCATGGGCGGGCCAAATTTTCTGGGCGGGCAAAGCAGAGAAAGGGGAGGTAAACTTTCCCCGTATGACGACATAAAGGGAAGATTCCAGATTGGGCCATATGAGCTTTCATTTTCTCAAAGGTGAAGCAGGATACCCAGGGCTCTGTTTACACCTATCGCCATTTCTAGCCCCTGGGGGACCATAGCCAGGCTAGGGGAACTCATATTAATGTAAAAAAACCTCATAAAGTGAAAGGTTCAGGCCTGGGATTATATAACACCCATGTAAGTTTTTTATATTCGATTCCTTTATATATAGTCTATATATATAGAGTATTATTATATATCGAACTTGATATTAATAGATATATGAGATATATATAAAATGGATATATCATGGGGTATATTCTTCTTTATAAGTACATATAATAATAAATACTTATATTACTATATATTATATATATATAGTAACTATAATATTCACTAGATAATACACACACCCACTGTAAGATAGATATATCACACACAGATTTTTAAAGTTGTTTCCCATGGCCCATATGTCTTTATTTCCATAAGGAAACCATGCCTAAAAGGTCTGGGGAATGTGTCCAACTGTTGTAAAATACAAAGAATGCACTGTTTCTCTGTGTCCTTATAGAAAACAATATAGCAGGACCTTTGAATATTTTACATATGAAATATTTTAAAAAGTCCTGCTATATTTTCTGTGAGGCCAGAGAGAAACGCTACATAAAAGGTCTGGCGAGCGAGCCCAACTGTTGCACACTTGTTTTCTGGATTCCTCATATGCTGTCAATAGTTATTTTGCTTTGCCTCCAAGCGATGTCTGTTCTACCTCAGAAAGTGGCATCTGTTCTCTTTCTCCATCTGTTTTTTCCCTCTTCCACTGTCTCCATCTATTCATCAACACCCGTCTCAAACTGCAGAACAGAGTGTGTTAAGCAGAGCCTCAGAAGCTATCCACCCCGCTGATCACCACAAAGGGTCAGTTTACTGGGAGAATTTCACAAAACCTGTCAAAAATATCTCCAGGTGATATTTCACCTCAGAATGTAAAAGAAATAAGAAACCATATTTCACTTTAAGAAAATGAAGCCTTTTTAAATGTGAAATTGTTTTCATTCAAATTAAGCACAATTGCCATTACTGTAAACAGTATTTACTGTGAAGTATTTATACTGTACATCATGGTAATATTTACTGTACTGACTTTATTCTAAAATAATAATAATGTCATAATTTACAATAGAGAACTGCTCTTACTGTATTGAGAATCACTACTGAGAATTAAAATAAAAATAAATGAGCACATTACAGTAAGTAATTTTTTTAATAAATGTTCTCTTTTTAATACTTCGAGGATGGTTTAATTGTCATAAAGTTGATCACACTGTCACATACCATAAAATTGTAATTTTACATTTATTAAATATTTTAACAACAGTAATTATATTATATATAGTATTAGTAGTATTATATTAGAATATGGTTTAATTGGTTATGAACGTGATCCCCACAGTTGACACAATATATTACCCATTAATTACTTAAAAATATACCTATGTATTGTATAGATTTTAATTAAAAGATATATATTTTACAACTTTTTTTAATAATAATATATTATATTTAATATGTAAATCAAGCACACTTTTCTACTGTTTAGAAATGTATTATTGTTTATTATTTTCTATTCTTATAATGTGACCGATGATTCACTCAAAAGTCCATAACTAAACCCAAATAAACATATTATTAAAATTTAATACAATAAAAACCCATCTACACCGGGCTACCAACAAATTATTAATCGTCTGTTCACAGAAAGTGCGTAAACAAGCTGAAAGATTTCCTTACAAGCAGAAATTCTTTCTTGACAGTTACGGCTCTCCTGTGCTCTCCCTCCTGCCTCTACATTATTATTTAATAACGCTTACATCCATTTGTCACACTAAAAGCAGAACACACCGGTCACAATAAAGATGGACTGCTGGCATTAAAAAACCTTCGAGACCTGCACGCTTCCTCAAACTTAAAACTCTGGGCTGGGCGGCACACGAGCTTTAACACAATATACAAAAATCTGCACATCAATCTTCACCGGGGCTCACAGGAAAAGCCTACTTCTGCACTTTAAAGGGCCTCTGTGATTTGGCAATCCCCTAGTAGGAGTCTGCAGCATCTCCAAATGGCAGCTTGCTCACCACAACCTCCGCTGTGCTAATTTCTCACCTATCAAGAGAAAGCAGGGCGGCCGTGGCAGGAAAGCCTGGTCTGGCTGGCTACAGGAAGCTCTGGTTTGCAGACTGCGCTGGGTGGTCATGCAAATCCATAGGGGGGCTAATCAGAAAGCAAATGGCCTAGAATTGCTCAGGAGGCACTGGGTGAAAAAGCCCAGTCATGAGGCTCGCTGATGTTATCGGACACTGTTTGCGTGTCCTACTTCCTATTTTCAAAGCCTGTCAAAGCAACTAAACTGTGCAGCACAAGTCATTCAACTCAAGTTTCTGTGCCATTTCCTCTTTTTGGTGCACCCGTCCTCCTCTTCTCCCACACCTCCACATTTTTCATTTGCACTAAGTAGGCCCAGACAGAATTTGCAGATTTCTCTGCATTTTCAGGTGCTGACTTGAGGAAAAAAAAGTTAAGATTTGTGGAACGAATCGGAATATGGTCAAACTTGTCAAATGATGCAGGAGTATGGCACTCTTATTTAAAGCTGAAAGCGTCATTGGATTAGATCAAATCTGGGGGGGGTTTTCAACTGGATGGATGGATGGATGGATGGATGGATGGATGGATGGATGGATGGATGGATGGATGGATGGATGGATGGATGGATGGATGGATGGATGGATGGATGGCTGGATGGATGGATGGAGGATGATGGGGATGTTGCTGGAGTCTTTTTTGAAAATATATTAACACTTTATTCAGCAATAAGCAGTAATGAGGGTCATGAACTGAGAAATTCAAAAATTTCCCTGGATCTTGTGCAATGTTAAGAGGTCAGTTCTATAAAAAAAAAACATTGTCTAAGTTTCAGAACTCAAAACTTCCTTGTTAGACACAATAAAGCTCTATGAAACAACTGCTAAAAGGCTTGTGTCAGATTTCAGCCTGTTAACCAAACACCCTTTTCCGCTCTAAAAGAAACCGTTTTATGCGTTTGTCATTCGTAAGACAAACAATGGTGTTTGGGGGCTATTTTTGGAAAACTTTAAAATGCTGTTATTGATCTCCGATTGCGATGATTTGAGATCCTGAGCCCCACGGCCTAAACACATCTGATCTTGTAAAATGTGTGGTAAGTGCTGCCGCTCAGTAGTATAAACAGAGTACTGTGATCGCAAATCTCGAAAGTGAAAGTAAAAAGAGAGCGCACATTCAAAAGCTGTTTCAATGCTCTGCATATTAGCAGCTCCCTGATGCTGTTCTGAGGCAATGTATATACAGTATAATTACCCAACGATAAAATTGCTACAGAAGATATTGAAGTATATTTTTCCTCCCATCTCGTATCTATTCCCTTTAGGGGTTTCATAGTACACGTCATTTTCTTTCCGAACACGGTATTGGGATGTGGCCGGATTGCAAAAATATGCAGATATAAGGGCACTCCGGAACTTCGCCATCTAATTTTTTTAAACACGCAGTTCATGACCCCTTTAAAATGATCAAAAGTGGCAGTAAAAACATTAATAATGTTACAAAAGACTGCTATTTCAAATAAACGCTGCTCGTTTGATCTTTCTATTCATCAAAGAATCCTGAAAAGTATAATGGTTTCCACAAAAATATGAAGCATCACAATTGTTTTCAGCATTGATAATAATCAGAAATGTTTTGGAGCGTTTAAATACCATATTAAAATGTTATTAGAGGATTATGTGGCACTGAAGATGGGTAATGCATGCATTCAGGATAAATCATATTTAAAGCATTCAAAAGACGAGATTTATTTAAATTGTAGTATTTCACCAATTACGTTTTTATTGTAATCTAGTCAAATACATACAACTTCGCTGCGCTATTTGAGATATTCTTTGAAAAAAACCTAAAAAAAACGTTTTAACGGTGATGTAATAATATATAATTAAATGAGATAGTACAAATAATAAAACCCAAAAACAAACTCACTGAAGCAGGCACAAATTCCCCTGTGTGGGACCCGATCAAATTTCTCCCATACATTATAGTAGTATTGCCTTCGCATTACAAACAGCGGTCACTGATATAGATATTTAGGCAAAATCCAGGTAAAGACACGGATACAGGATTTCAGCGGACAGATATTATGAGAGAGAGTGCTGAACTGTGTTTGAGAACATTCTAAGTCTCATGAGATCATATAACCACTTTAAACGCCAAAAATGGAGGACACAGAGGCAATTGTGAGCTCCCGCAGACGTACAGAAGTCTCCTGTTAACAAAACCAGGTTACAAACATCATCTCACGTCAAAGAAGAAAACCACAAGATGTATTTTGCGCAGCGGCACTTTAAGGTTCCGTAGCTAATATAACAACTTTAAGAGCAATCTGCTGTGATAAGCCAATCACACAAGCGTGAGATTGAACCAAGCTGGCAGTCGCGGACGGTTTTGAATTCCTTTCAAACACCTTAAACGGCCCAACAGGAAACAAAGTGGGCCCGGCAGCAGCTCGTTGCGGGTAAAAAGGGTCCCGCTATTACAACTCGAGGTCATGGACACTAAGGTCGGAGGAGAGGAAGCTCTGACGCGGGCTGAGATCAGCGGCCGACGAGCAATTGATAAGGGCCCGAGTTTGTGAATACGGTGCAGAGTGCGATGAAGGTAGTTGGGAGCAGAATTACAGTGGAAACGCATTCATACGGATATCCAAGGGCAGTTTTTTCCGCGGGAAAACACTATAGCGCAGGCTCCTAATCCTTCCATAAACTCTCTGCTGATTCTAGCAGGCTTGATCCGCTCGCAAAAACTCACTACATCGGCTCATTAGCAGGCTGTACAGACACCTTCGCTGTTCAGACTCGCACTCCTCTTCTGTTTTTAGATTCTTACACTATATGAGAGTTTACCCACACATTTTTTCCCTCTTTTCTACTGTCGCAGCTTTCGTTTTTTTTTCACAAAAAAGCATAAGAACACCAATTGAGTTCATTCTTTATCACCGAGTTGTCTTTATTTCCACTCTTTCATTTTCCCTTATTCTCACTGCCAATCTGATCGGACTGTTTTCTTAGGGCAAAATAAAATCGATGTCCCTCCACCACGTCGTTTGCATTACTTTTTGATTTATAGTTGCATTCCATTATTGTCATTAAACAGCATGGCTGTTATTTGAATTCAGAAATCACTTTGATTCCATTCTTTTAAAATGTAACAAAGTTAAGATATAATATAGAATAAAACATTGCACCGTTGTCCAGATGCAATTGTTTATTTGACATTTTTGTAATAATTAAAAGCAGGTATAATAATTTGAATTCTAAAAACATATTAATGCATAAAATGAAAATTTACCATACAACATTGCATTTTTGCCAAAAAAAAAAACTAAAACAGAACTTTACTAGGCTATATAAATTAAAACTCGGATGTAAAAAAAAATGGATCGTGATTCCTTAAAATAAAAAAAATATAAAGTAGTGGAGAAATATCATTTTTAAGCTGATATTTAAAAAAATGCATTTAATAATTTACAGTGATATTTTGCAGTACAAAATTGCTCTATATAATAAAATAAACATCTGAGCACATTATAGTAATAAAAATTAAGGGAAAAATTTTTCATTGTCATGAATATGATCACAAAATTGTCAAAAAAAACTTACCTATTGATCCATAAAATAGTTTTAATTAATATCATTATTATTATTACTTTGAGACCATCCATTAAGACTTTAATTTTGGTGGATAAAGAATATTTGAGTTTCGGCATATTTGTTAATTTTCCATATAGATTACTTATGAATTCGCGATGCTAGTTCATATCATGATTTGAATGCAATTTCACAGCCATACTTTTGCTATATTTTTCCAAATTTTGCTAAAAACGGTAAATTCCATTTTTACGCCTGAATGTTTTTTAATGCATGATTATGTTTGCATCATGGTAATCATAAAACCTTATTTTCTGTAGTATCTGTATCCTTCCTGAATCTCATCCTGATTTTAGTCATTCCCGAGCTTGTTTAGCTTTAACGAAGCATCTTTTTTGCCTTCTCTACTTCTTCCCCTCCTGCTTTTTTCGAGCACCTGTGCCTCATTAACCCCTCAAAAGGCCCTATTTGACTTTCCGTGCGTCACTCGATTGCTGATCTTCAATCACGCCACAATTCACATTTAATTCAGATACTCCAAGCAAATTTGTATCAGTTAAAGCTGACAGCGGTTCAGCGTTTATAAATGGTTTACTGCACGACTGCGCCGGCGAATAATAAAGCCATGCTTTTCCGGCTCTTTTCAGCGAGCTAATTAATTAGGCAACTCCTCGCAGGCTGTCGTGTGCACATGGACCATGCAGCACAAGGCTGGTTCCACTAAGAATCCCCCGAGTACAAATCCCACCTAATAAAGTCTTGCAGCCGCGGCCCGTAATGGAGTCATCAAACTGTTCCCGTTTACGTAGAAGGCCCTGGACCATCTCCAGGGAGCGAGTGTGTCCATGTACGAGTCTTTCCAATCAAAGCCTGCTCTGTCATGCTCAAGCCCGGCTCATCACGTCCTCCGCTGTTGATACTCCCAGTGTCTCTGGCCATCAGTGTCACATATAAACACATCACTAGTGTGTGCTCAGGGTCACCACCACCGGATACAGATATTACCACACTACGCTGTCATCAAGTCGCTTCTATTAAAAGCAGCAAGCTGTTAATTCAACCATAACATGCCACGTCTGTACTTCAGCACTGTCACGAAATCAGTTTGACCGTGAAACACGAGCAGACTAACACCAGACTTCAGCTAGAATGACCTTAGAGCTGCACATTACGTCTATGACACTACATATCTATGGATATGGACAGGATTTTATTATGCACGTGGTAGTTTTCAATAGCATTCCTGTAGCTCAACGCATCAGTAACTTCATGGGTACACAGAAAAAGCATGGACTCACACCTTGAATGCAATATATCACTTTGGATAAGAGATATTTATGAAAATATAAGAACTATAAACACAGAAATACAAAAAAAAACAATAAAAATTCTAAAATAAAAATTCTAAAATATAGTGCTAAAAATGTCCTATCGAACACATTTCAAAATTTTATAAAATGATATACACTAAATTCTTATAATTATATATTTTACTATTTATTATTCTTATTATAACTTCATGTTAAATAGAAAAATAATATTTAAAGGAATGAATTCATTATATTCAAACTGAAAAAGTCTGCTAAAAATGCACAAAAATTATTAATAAAAACTAATGTATTCCTAGAATCAAAATGACAACATGAAACAAATTCAAAGTATTTATAAAAACCATAATAGAATGATATCGAAATATTATATATCTATATATAAAACGTAAATGCGCATATTTTTTCTATTAATTTATAAATGTTTTTTAATAAATATCCGCTCATTTTTTATTATATTTAAATAATTAGTTTTTTTTTTTTAAGGATTTTTTAACATGTTAAGCATGATAAATATGTTTCAAAACTAAATATTATAATGAACATCTCTAAATAATTATTAAATGTTACATTAAATTTAAATAGACAAACATTCTATATAAATTATTCAAATATGCATCAATTTAAATAACATTAAATGCATCTGCAAACTGCACTAGCTTACTGTCTTACGCAAAGCAAAACCTTACAGGCCCTGTTTACACTTGCTGGTAATACCATCCGCCTCAGGTGATGTGTTCATAATTGGCCAGCCGAGACCCGTTGTTTACACTTGCTGTTAACATAAGTCTTAAATGTGTCTCAAGTTCTGACCACTTGCCAACATGCATGCTTCACGAAATAGTGTGCTCCACGTTAATACCAGAGCAGAAGCATGCCAATCTGAAGTAATCTACTTCACAGGTGATAAATAATCTTTTGACCCTCTGATTGCTCGTCCAAACCAAATTTACCATGAGTGGAATGTGGGATATAGTCATTTGCACTTCTCTGCTGACCTCTTCTTTCCAAACCTCCCTTCCATTTCTCCGGGTCTCTATCTGTCTATCTCTGCTCTCTGCATGTGAATAAATCAACACAGGGAGGGGTGCAGGAAAAAAGAGAGTGAGGGGAGAACAAGTAGGGCACTTCAACCTGGTATGGGCAGCTCTGAGTAACACCACCGAGAAAATAAGAGCGAGACAGAGATGTAGTTCCTAGCAGAGAACACAAATAAGCAAGACACCGATGGAGGAACGAAGAGAAGAGAGGGCCGTTGGATGTGAAAATAGGAAACCATTTACGCAGCGGGCAAAATGACAGATAGCGTACGAAAGAACAGGGCTGAATCTGGGAGGGGGCAGCGATAAAGAGAAGAGAGGGCAGAATGGATCGAGATGAGGGAATGATAGAGGAGAGAAAATTAGGGGAACGGATGTCGGCGCTAAGAATACAGATATAGATGGCGAAAGAAATGGAGAAGAAAGAGGACTTGAAAAACGGCAAGGAAAAAATGAAAAATTACCGATTGGATGAAATGGAGATGCTAGCTGAAAGACTGAGCAAAATGACAGAAAAGTAATAGAAAGATGAGGATGGCAGATCAGGGAAAGCGCACTAAAAGGTGAAAGTGTGAGAAACAGAGGTTGAGAGAGCACAGAAGGGTCGCGTGAACAGACTGTATGAATATCTTATGCAAGCGATGGTTCTGACATTCTCTCTCTTTTGCTCTCTCTCCGTCTCTCCTGGGGCGGTGTCTATTTAAATGTGTGTTTAATCGGGGAGTGTTACAGCTCTAATCGTGGCTTACGTCACACTGAATGCGCGTAACACACACACACACACCTCGCATCCATATCTAAACATATTCTCACTCTCCGCTGCATCTTCCTGTTGTCTATCTCCTAATCGGTGTCTCTTTTGCACATTGTCACAAACACCAAACAGCCTGTGGGTGGCAAAGAAAGAAAGAGATCAAATGAAGGATTAAACAAGCAACAACAAAAAAAGAACTAAACAAAAAAAACAACAAACAAGGACAAACTAAAATAAATGAAATAACAGATGTGCGAATGAAAGAACGAACGACCAAACAAAAGAGAGCAAGAGTGAGAGATAAACAAATAAATGAGAAATGAACAAAACGGAAACAAAAACGATACAAAAGTTAAAAAAACAAGCGAAAATCAAACATTAAAGGGAATAATAAAAAGAACAAAAGCCAAAACAAAAAGAATGAACAAACAAGAGAATATATAGGACAAAATTACAAACAAATGAAAAATTAAAAGAATGACTAAAGCAAACTGATTAAAATAAACAAACAAAATGCTGAACAAATGATAATTGAGCAAACAAAAGAGAATAAATGAACAACAACAACAAAAGTACAAACAAACGAAAAGATTTAAGAAACAAAATGACAAATGAGCAACTAAATGAAAGAGAATGAAAACAAAAGGAACAAGGAAAGAAAACAAAGATTGAACAAACAAAATTATAAATAAGCAAACAAATGCAAGGCAGAATTAATGAATAAAAGAAACAAGAGCGAAAGCACAAATGAACGAAAATACTGAAAAATACAAACAAATGAAAGACAGAATGAATGAACAAAAAGGACAAACAAATGAAAAAATAAGGATTGAACAAACAAAATAAGAGCAAACAAGTGAAAGACAGAATTGACAAACAAAAGACACGAGAACAAAAGTACAAATGAACGAAAATGAAAATATTGATCAAACTAAATTAATGACCAAAAAAAAATCAAACAAAGAATGAACAAAAGGTAAAAAAAACTAAAAAGTACAAACAAACAAAAAAAATGAAAAGATGAATGAAGAAATGAAGAAAGGACAAACACAAACAGAGAAAAGTGCAAGCGAAAAGATTGAAAAAACAAAAGAGCAAACAAGTGAAAGACAAAGAACGAATGAACAAAAGAAACAAGGGTCAAAGTACAAAGGAACAATAAAAAGAATGACTAAACAAACAACATGATAGATGAACCAAGAAATAAAACAGAATGAGTGAACAAAGGCAAGGACCAACAAACAAATTAACAAAATGAAGTAACCACAAAAAAAAGCACAAACAAAGCAGAGGAAGAAGAGCAGAATGAATGAACAAAACAAACAAACAAAAGAAAGGAAAGAACGAGAGAAGGGCTATGAGGCGGGATGGTGGTAATGAAGATGAACTAATGAGTTGCTGACAAACCCTCGTCACACTCAGCGGGGAGATGACAGAGGCAAGAAGCTACAGGAAAAAACACAAAGCCCTTAAAAAGCACAGCAGATGAGCGGCTCCTCTGCAGGCTTTTAATCTGGCTCTGTTCAAAGTTTGCTCCGAGTCGCCCCACATGAGAGGAGCACACGAGAAAGTAGAGCAATGCAGATCGAAGGGGTGCTTGACCTCGAGAGGGGAAGAGCAATTTTCTCTGGCACCTGGCTGAACAGCCGGCCCCGCAAACCCCCTCCCCATCCATCCCCCCTTCCTCCCCGAAAACTCACTGTACCCGAACACACACACTCTGAACAAATTATAAACACTGCCTTGCAGCGAAATCATGAGGCCCTCGTAGGGTAACAGCGCGAATGGGTCTCAATGCGAGGAGCCCAGAACTGCAGCAGGGAGACCAAGAGAAAAGCCACAGGAGAGACTGCGTCCATTCTTGTCCGTGCGCTTTTGCAAAGCAAGGACAGATGGAGCAGACAGTGTCTAAAGCCCAGAGGACTAGCCACACTAAACACTACAGATAAGCCAAGCTATGC
Organism: Sinocyclocheilus anophthalmus; assembly: GCA_018155175.1. Lineage (NCBI taxonomy): Eukaryota > Metazoa > Chordata > Actinopteri > Cypriniformes > Cyprinidae > Sinocyclocheilus > Sinocyclocheilus anophthalmus. Next base: position 140,385 of record JADLZN010003281.1, on the reverse strand, counting down.
TTCTAAAAGCCCCGCTATCGTCTCTCTTCTGCTGTTCTGTTGATAAGCTCTCACCACCCAACAATCACGTCCAAACACACTTCAGTCGCCCGTCCACGGGTCCGGACCTTAAGCATGCACCCCTATACTGACTCACAATGAAATGTTACTTTTGCGACATTTTCGGACTCACCAATACAATGCTGCTCAATGGATGTCTGAAAAACATTTTATACTATAGTTGGGTCATCTTTAACTATAGAAGACTCTTTACAAAAAAAAAAAAGTCATTTATGCTCAGCAAGGCTGCATTTATTTGATCAAATGTACATAAAATAGTATTGTGAAATATTGTTACTATTTAAAATACCTGTTTTCTATGGTTAATAATTTTTTTTCCTGTGACGCAAAGCTGAATTTTCAGCAGCCATTACTCCAGTCTTCAGTGTCACATGATCCTTCAGAAATCATTCTAATATGCTGATTTGCGGCTCAAGAAACATTTTGATTATTATCAATGTTGAAACCAGTTATCTTTGATGAATAATTTCAAAAGATAGAAGTTATTTGAATTTTATTTTTCAATATAATTGGTCTTTAGCCCACTTTTGATCAATTTAACGCATCCTTGGACCAAAAAATTTTAAAACTAAAACTTTTGAATGATAGGGTAATATAATTTGTTTTATTTATATTTTCTAAATAGTTTTAATAAATTATAAAATGTATTACCCATTTAACACAGTATTTTATTAATGTAAATATTATATATAGATATATATATATATATATATATATATATAATATATATATATCATAAATTATATATATATATATAATATATAAAATAATTACACTTTTGTCTCTAATTCACTGAAACTTTATTCAAGAAAATTGACTGAGATCAGGTGAACCTAAAACCCATCTTTAATTCAGGACTTCTTTAAGACTCATTACCAACTAGTTTTGCACATTCCTATATAGTGGAGTTAGTAAACCTTGTGTTCTGTTTGGATGTAAGGCTGTAGCTTTTTCACATAATGTGGTTGAGAGAAAACATTAGCTTTTAATGCAAGTCTTAGAGTTGATTTACAGTCACTTTACTGCTTTGACTCAATGCCCCGGTTATACCACAATAATGTTGGCTTTCTCTTTCTTTCTGCTTATGTCATGTTTGCATTATGTTTTAGTGTGTTAGAGTACTGGTAAAGAGTAGGAAAAAGCTTCCTTTTTTCTTAAAGACACAGTTCGCTGTTGCTTCACTAACATCACAAAACCACGGACAGTTTTCACATGGTTGCTGCGTTGCGTCTAAGGCGTTGCTTGGTTGATATCCAGTGTTTGCCTACTTGCGTTTTTTGGTTCCTCGCTATAGTTCAGGTACCTACTTTTGGGTTGTTTTAAGTCAAATCAGTCAGAAAAATAATACAACAAAAAAACATTTTTTTTTTTCATTAAAACAAATAAATGTATTATTTTCAAATATATTTTAAAAATATTTAAAAACAATTGTAAAAAATAAAAAAAAAATCTATATATACCAAAATTCATTTTAAAAAATACATAAAATAGAAAAAAAGTTTTTAAAAATCAATTTAAAATAGTTGAAATCAACGGTTGGTTGGTTGCTTGCTTGGTTTGTTGGTTGGCTGGATGGATGCCAAGGGGGGAAAAAAACACTGCACTCTAAAATGAACCAAACTTACAATAGCATCATGTACGTACTGCAAGAGCAACATACTAGCAATGTTTTCCTAAGAAAGCACTTCAAATTGTGTGAAATCCATACAGTATTCTCAAACATATATGAGCATACTAGCAGCATTCATACCATATATAACAACATCCAAAGATAAGCAAGGCTTTACACAATCCTCTGAGAGACATCTTGGATGTGCATGTGAAAACACTGCCATTGTTTTCCCAGGTTTTTTTTCACCATCTTTGTTTCTCCTCCTCCTCTGTTTCTCTGTTGTGTTCTTGGACGGCTGAGCGCTTGCTATTGCCCACTCCTGTGTGGATTCGCTCCGAATCACCTAATAACTCCCACCATTCTCTTCAGGGTCCGCCTGCCATATTTGTCAACCCTTAACGGTCGCTCTAAAGCGACCCTCGTGACCTCTGTCACTGCCCACGGCCCCTGAATCTCCCCTAACTCTGACGGCGCATCTTCCTCAATCCTCATGATCTCGGGCCAGATGGAAAGAGAAAAGAGAAGGAAGAGAAAAGAGAAGAGGAAGACTGTGGGAGGAAGAGAATTAGAGATGATTAAAATGAAACGCGTGTCAGCGAGAGGGGAAACACGGGCGTTTAAGACAGAAGCGGAGGTAATAGAATGAAAATTTCACAACATCTGTCCGCTTTGTATTTGTAGCCGGAGGGGAAGTCTTATCAGGAGATGATTGTTAGCATATGTGTGTAAATTTAGATGAAATCTGGGTGGGCAGCTGCTAATGTCTTCAGTTCTGCCACTCAAGTTTGAATGGCCGGTGAACTGAAATGTCAGGAAGGCCTCCAAGGAAGACATATCAGGCTTGACCATCTGAAAGCGTACATACGTGAACACACACGCGCACACACACTCTCGGCTCACTGGAGGGGAAGGTTAAGTCACCATTTCTCAAATCCATGGTGTCTGTTCCCTTTTCTCAGATGATTGCGCCCAAGCCACAAGCCCTCTTGCCCTTTAAACAGCACTGAACTCACACACTCACTCACACCCTTCTTTTGTGCGGAGACCAATTTGGTAACATTACCTTTCTTACAGTAGATGTTATTCTGGGATTAAATATTCAGCTCTACAGCAGCACCTAAAACTAAATCTGTCAAGACTGACCAACAGTTTTATACTTATTTTTTGTATTTGTGATATTCCAAAGTTTGTTGAACACTTTGCATAATACAAAAAAAAAAAAAAAAACAGCAGCAATTATAAAATTAATTAAATTAAAAAGAAAGAAAACCACTACAAATTATAATCAAACAAATAAATAAAATAAAAAACATTGACTAATTTAGCAATTTATTTTTAATGTCACTAATCAACTAATCAGTTTTACTAATTTAACTTTTCAATTTGTAATCTTCAAAAGTGTGTAGAAAATGTCTTATATGAATATTTTGTATATTTAATCCCATGCACCACAGCAATAATTCAAATAAATAATATAGAATTAAGGTACAATCTAAATAACTAAACAAATAATTACAACTAAATCAATGACAATTAAGTTTTCCAAATATTTATAAATACACAAATAATAAATATTAGTATATAACATATAATTTTTTTTTCAATCACTAAAATAGACTTCACAAATAGTTTTTGTTGGCTTTCTCTTGAGTTTATTTTAATCTGTGTAGAAAAAATTGATCCAATATTAATATTTTGTGAATAAATACAACATAGCAGTATGTATAATTATAAAATAATGTATAAAAATGAGCAAATATATAATACATATAATTCTCAATTATAAATCGTAAAAACGAATTTTTAGTAATATTACTAAAGTATTAAAATATTACTAAAAGTACTATTACCATAAAAAAGTTAAATTACCTCAAATAAATAAACAAAAATAATAATAAAAATAAACTACACAAACGGTTTGGATCAGATAACTAGAAAAGAAGAAGAAGAAAAAACACTTACTCCTGTAGTCTTAAGTTGACCACAAAAAAAATAAAAAATAAAAAAAGGAAGAAATAAAGAATTTGGTAATGCATTCATTTCGATGTATTACCCCAAGTTAAAGCACTTTTACTCTGGCTGTTGCATCTTGCAGTTTTTAAGCATTCTACCACAAGCGTTTTTAGATGCCCAGCTGCTTTTGAACCCAGCAACCTGTCTTATGTAAACGCCTCCTAAAAACGATCCGTTTGGAGTCCCACTGTCTAGTCCATTTTTTAAAAGGAAGTCTCTTTGTACATCCCAAGTGTGAAGTGACTGCAATGCATTTCATTCATTAGAAATTCAAATACCTTATGAATTACTGAAACCAGCATAAAGATGCTAAATCAAACGATTTTTTCAAGATTAAGACAAACAAAGACTGCGCTGCACTATGTTTGCGTGTAGGCGGTTATCTAGTAACACGGTCGGTTACGTTATCGTTCAGCTCAGGTTAAGTCAGTGAAAACGAGTTTCTGCAGCAGTGTTATGATGAAAAACAAACGCAGTCAGACTCAGTCATCCATCACAGTCGAGGCAAAAAGCTTTGAAACGCATGGCTGAGAGCTTGTGTGAAATACTTAACATGTGCGGCTCTATTAGTAACTAGCTAATGCCATCAGCCAGCTCACCATATGCACATTATGAGATTTGTAATCCGTAATGGAAATGTAAGTCCAATCCCAAATGCCCCAATCACATTTTATATTCGCACTGGTTCGACTGCACAGGAAATGAAACTGACACAGCCTCCATGTCACCGCTAATGAGATTTTTTTTGAGTGGAAAAAGTGAAGAAACTCGCCGAGAAGCACTGCTCTGACACATTTAAGTGTCCGTGTTAAAGGCTTTACAGACATTATCCAGAGCGGCGTTTCCGAGATTGATGTTTAAGGGGAATTCGCACAAAGTAGTACTTCCCATCCGTGTGGGAAATCAATCAAGCCATTAGCTCTCGTTATCAGACAGTCTCGCATTACGCTGTACAGTAAACACGGCGAGACCTCATATATCTGATTTGAGATTCACGAGCACGCTGTAACTGCTCTAAAATGTATTAGGTGGTAAAAGTGGTCCAGCATCATCTGCTATTAGCATTACATGTTCAGATGCCGCATGTAGCAGATTAAGCGCAGGCAAAAGCAGAAAACGCCTCAGAAAATGCTGACTTCTGCCCCTGCACGGAGAGAAACAAACGGCCTGCCAAGTTCAACCGGTAAAGACTTAATAAAGCTACGCCACAGAGACTGAACACTGTGGCTGAGAGAGAATAGAAAGACAAGCACACTGACACACAGCAAATGAGACCACTAGACAGACAGATCTGACAATAACCTGCCAGACAGCAAGTCGACAGACAGATTACACAACAAATTAGCCACTAAACAGACAGACAAACCACAAACTAGCAAGCTACTTGGACATATAAATAGATGAAACCAGAAGTTTTCAACCTTTTTGATGCCCTTACAAAAGACACCCTTCCTATAAACACTTATCTGCTTTTATATTTTATGTACAAGCACATTTGTACTGACAAAAATACATAAATATTACCCAAACTGGGAAATATCTAAATTGTAATAAATTAACACGGTTTAGATTTTAGCCAAAGATAAACAAAACAAATTACGGCTCTAGTTGTGAATAGTTGTCATGATTTCTGACCAGCCTTTAGAAAGCAAGGAAACGGTAATGATGTTATTACATTTTAACATTTACTTTTTTTAAATTAAAAAAATAATTATTATTATAACTTGTTTCTGTGAACTTTATGCATTCGCGCCCTCCTCACAAAGACAGACGACCAGAACAATAGAAAGAACGATAGATTTCTTTAATAATAGAACAACAGAACGATAGAGCGACAGATAGAATGAATAGACAATAGAATGATAAAATAGAGATGGAATGAAAGAACAGAATGATAGACAGAACAACAGGTAGAACGAAAGTCAGATCAACAAATCAAAAGAGATAGAACGAGAGAACATGAGATAAAAGAAAGAATGATAGAACGATAGATAGAACGAAAGAACAAAATGATAGACTGAACGATAGAATGAAAGAACGATATGCAGATCAACAGAACAAGAGATAGAACAAGAGAACGATAGATAGAACGAAAGAACATAATGATGGATTCAATGATAGAACAGAACGAAAGAACGACAGACAGATCAACAGATCAAAGAACAGATCAAAGAAAGAACAACAGAATGATAGATAGAACGGTAGATAGGCAGACCAAAAGAGAATGAGAACGACAGATAAAAGGAAGGATAATAGAAAGATAGAATGAAAGAACAATGAAATTACATAGACAGAACAACAGAGAGTGATCGATAGAATGATAGATAAAACGATGGAACACAGACAGACAGATAGAACAATATAATGACAGAAAATGATAGATCGAATGAAAGAACGATAGAATAATCATTTTATTGTTCTTTTATCTGTCATTCTGTTTTGTTCTGTTGATCTGTCTATTGTTCTTTCGTCTTATCTGTTCTATCATTCTATCTATCATATAAGAACGACAGAATAATAGATAAGAGTGAAAGAACGATAGACAGACATAACAGCTAGAACAATAGAACAGAATGACAGGACGACAGAAAATTAAATTATAAAAAGACAAAGACAAACGGACAGAATGAAAGAGCAATAGAAAGACATACAGATAGATATAGGGCCGGATTTACCTCTTTTCGTGACATAGGCAAAACACATTTTTGGGCCCCCCTTCGCTATTAATATAATAGGCCTAATATTACCACCCAAGCAAACAAAAATATTTCTTAATCAGTGGAAACCGTTACATTGTTTTCTATCGCAATAAGCGCTTGCGTTCAGTCAATAAAAATCAAATGTAGTTCTTAATTTGTTTGAGAACTGATAAAAACCATTCCATATAGGCGCGGCGACGTGGCCACATAACCACTTCAGGAGCGCATTATTTCTCTAATAATTTTAACGGTCTGGAGTCACATCGCACATCAATTGTTCAGATGATTTGTTTCAAGACATTGACATGTTTCTGTCCAGAATCTCGTGTGTGTTGAACAAGCCATTTTTTACGCACCTCATCCAAACCTTCGTTGCCAAATTCCAAAACTCATTTTAGAGCTATATCAGAGGCTTTGAGCCTTTGATACGCATGCTACACGTTATTAGAGAGAGAATAGCGAGATAGAGAGAGGGAGCGAGAGATTAGAGCATTTGATACTTGCGTCTGTGTCGTCTCTTCAGCAGATTCATCCGCAGCGCTCTCTAATAGCTATCTTAGTTGAACTGCTTCAGAACCGCGCTACCGAAATGCAAACCATTTAAATTGATAAACTCGTCGGGGCAGCGCAGCTATGACACAGTTTCTGTTCGCGTCTCCGCATGTTTGCACGAGTGGGTGTCTTACTGTGTGCGTCTTTGAGCGAGCACCTGGAGAACGAAAGCATGATATCTGGGGTTTTGGTCTTTTTACGTTGTAGATATCCCAATAGTGCCCCTAACAAAAATATGATATATCTCTTCATTGTGTTTGGGCCCCCCTGGACGAGCAAGCATAGGCACATGCCTAATAAACCACAATATCATACAGAATCAATGAATATCAGGTAACAGACCTAAACAGACGACAGAATGCCGCTAGAACGATAGAGAGCAAGTAATATCAGAAGGACAGAACAACACGACAGAGGGACAGAGAGCCTGTGTTTGAGCTTTTTAGTCAGTGCAGCAGGAGACTGAGGTGACGTAGTAACCTGTCAGAGTATCTCACCGGAGTTGAGACATTTGGTAAGTCCCAGTTCAACGCGATATTGGAACCGTCACACTCGCACACGACACACACACACACACAACGCACACACACACACAGACAGGAGGAGGTGTGCTTTCTAAGCCGACAAGTAAATGGATACGTTTACATACAACACAATACCAGCTAATTAGTCACCAGAGCAGAGAGCGTGCCATGCAAACGCCACACACAACCCACAAGACGGAGAAACCCTGAAAACCAAAAATATGAACTAAATACAAGATAACTCAGTAATACCGCATTTGCATTTTAACTCAGACCTAATGCTAGAATCTGTATACCTGCTCTACCGCGACGTTACTCTCTCACTACATCTCCCCACTAAACACCCACAGCGCCCTCAGCAACACCAAACGGACCATGACACACTACACAAAAACACCAATGACACGATGGTGGAAAGCCCTCGGGGAAGGAATCGCAGAGAAGAAAGCGCTTCTAAGAGAATAACATGTCCTCGCCTGACAGTTTTTTCAATGATCATCTTCTGATCCATGCACACGCGAGCAGCGTCCTCCGAATGAAGATTAGGACTGTAATCCTTAACGCAGGAGGGGAGAGATAGAGGCTCTGTTATCATGCACTATAAAGTCATTTTTATTTATTTCTAGTTTGGTAATAAAAACGAAGAGAATTTTGTCATCTAACTAGACATCCGGACAGGACCCCGCGCGAGAGTAATACGTGTCTGTAGGATAGCGCTGCAACTACAGGTTTTCATAATCGGCGCGCCGACTTATGGACACGCGCACAAGTAAGCTGATTTAGTCGTGTTACGATCATACGAATTTCTTAGTCGCATGATGTGGCCTTGTGTTCTAAATGATAACTTTCTGTAATTCACATTAAAATTTGGCACCCATTTCTTTTACAAGTCTGCTAATTAATTGCACTGAAAAAAGTGTGCAGGACTTAATTAAATAAACTTTAACTGAAAAAAAAAAAACTTATTTTAGCTAGTTGCCAAGGCTACGTTGAACTTGAACTAAAACGTAAATGAAAAATGAAATGAATTTTATATTTTTATCAATATTTTTTTTTATAATTGTATAGTTTCTACAATTATTATATATACAATAATTAGTTTTATTATTTTATTTTCTCTGGTTTTTTAGTTAAAATATTTACAGTGTGTATGAATTATGCATTTAGAAAAAATCAAATCAAAATATAAAAATCCCTTTTCATTTTCACCAATAAACAACATTTTAATATTTATTTAATCTTTAACTGCAATACATTTAACAGTAAATCATAAAATTAACGGAACACATGATATTTAAAGTAATTAATATAATTAAGTATGTTTTAAAAAAAGCTACTTCCAATATAAAACAATTAACCTTCGTTTAAAAAAGAACTCTAGAGTAAAAAATTAATAAATATGTATAACGAAAATATACAAATATTATATATACACACATGGCTAATTGCTTTTCTCGATCCATTTTCAACTGCTTTATCTGCTTGCCAGCAGAATTAAAAAATAATAAAAAATAAAACTTTTACATGTGCGAGACACCACTAAACTGTCAATTAAATATGCTAATTCAGTGTGATTAATCATATGAAAATGTAATAAAACATTTACGCAATTAAAAATGAACATAATAGATGCAGGATGCATTTTTTCTTCTTAAAAACATGGCACTCGTGTCACGATGTGCCAATCTGCACGTCTATTATAGATCAACAATTAATTAAAATGAGAAACGGAATGAAAGAACGCACCCTTAAATTATCCCAAATTATTTCCTCGACAAATATTTATTGCATTTAATTCCATTAATAATGCATTGCACAAAATACCATGTCCTTTGATTACAATTCCTGTAATCCTCCCGACCAATCCCTACTCTGTATTCCTGCAGTCAAACTTTAATTACGCCTAAGAGTGAGAGGAGGAGTGGGAAAATGGATAAGGGGAATAAAAGAGATGATTGAGGTGACAAGAGAGGAAGAAAGACCGACGAGAGGGAGGGAGATTGAGTCAGTCTGTCAGACATCAGGGACTGGATCTCTGCTTGGGTGGAAGGAGGTCATTGACAAAGATAAGAACTAAAATAGACACAGTCTTGACCTTCTCAATATACTTACACAAGAGAGCCAAACGAGAGAGGGAGGGAGGGAGGCTTCTTTTCTTGTTTTTTGTGTTATGATGTATGAAAGAAATCAGGAGTTAGCGAGAAGCGAGGCAGAGAGAAACAAAACAAGAGTGAGGGACTGGAGATACAGAACGGGCGGCAGTGGAAGACAGGGGGCAGAAAGCCAATTTAGCTTTCACAAGTAATCATTCTGCTAAGCCCTTTTACAGCACAAGAACAGAGATATGGGTTTTTTTCTGCCTGACAGGGCCATTTATGGTTTTTTTTCTCCAGGCTGATGCATTAAAACCCTTCCATTGTTCTGAATCTCAGCGGAGAAAACACTTTAAATCGAAACCAATTCCTGAGCAAACGCGCCAAGTAAATGCCATCAAAGCGTTTGATAAGAAGAGCGTCAACGGAGCAGTTGTTCAAGGGTTGAGACACAGAACACCTTGAACCAGGTGACTGGGACCCAATGCCATGTTCTTGAGTGGGACATTTAAAACCGCAGCTTTTTCTACGCGGTTTGGCCGTTCGTCCACACGCAAACGAAGCACCAGGTCACTGAAACGAACATTTTTGAAAACGCCTGCCAGGGTGAAGATTTTCAAAAACTCCGGTTGCAGTGTTATCGTGTAGACCGCGAAACCGGAGTTTTTGGCTTGTGACGTCGGAGCCTGCGCTGTTATCTCCGCCTACTGGAGAATTTTTCAGGCTTCTGATTGGCCAACATGGCTTAACGGTTGAGATTATATCGCCACCTGTGGGTTTGGCATGCTCTGGACAGTGCTTCATAGCATGCGTTCGCGTTTTCATGTGGACGGAGATTGTTTTTTTAAACGGAAGATGGAAAAACTCAGTTTATAAAAATACCCGTGTACGTGTGGACATGGCCTAAATCATAGTAGGTAATACCAGCCTAAACTGCATGCAGATACATACTTTGGAAAAAACTATGGCAGTAATATGTTATTTGCCCAGTTCTGGCATAATATTTTCAGCAAATTTCAGAAGCATCTATTTGTGCATGATTTTAAGGCTAGTATTACCCACAAAACCTTGCTTTAGAGGATGAGGAGCTTGTAAGGGTAAAGGTAACTTGTAGAAAAAGGTGAAAATGCAAGAACAAAAGCAAAAGTTGTGTAGTACATTTTAAGGAATTTGAAGTTCAAAAGTGGGAAGTTGGTAAGATTTAAGGAATAATATTTATTTAAAACAGAATTTTTTTTGTAGCATTATAAAAACATCTTCACGGTCTCTTTTTCTTCATAAAATTGCATCTATACTTTACATTTATTTTCATCCATGCAGTATTTTAGCACTGAAATAGCTTTTTTTTTTTTAGCTGTGAAGCTTTAAATAGCTTGCTGTAATTAATAAACTCTGCTTGCTGTTCAGGCAAACCACTGCTAGTTGGTTTTGCAACTCCCAGTAACTTAAAATGTGTTTCATCCAAAAAAAAAAAAATCATATTCTGTCATCATTTCCTTACCTTCATGTCATTGCAAAGCTGCATGACTTTTCTTGTTCTGAGAACATATGTTGAAGATCCCTGGAATCCAGACAACATTAGACCCCATTGACTTTCATTGTATGCAAACACTCGACATTCTCAGAATATCTTTTGTATCCCACTGACTAAAGTCATACAGCAGGACAGAAGTTCCATTTTCGGGTGCACTATCCTTTAAATTGTGTGCAATGGAGCACATGCACATCGAACAAGCATTAAACGTCTGGAGGAGGGAAAAATTACGAAGGAATGAGCAAAGTGAAGGGCTAAAAAAAAAAAAGGAGAAAAATGATGTGGGTGTAGACAGTGAAGGAGAAAGACGAAAGACAGAGGGAACATGCAAAAGAAAGGAGAAACAATGGAGACCGAGAAAAAAGGAAAAGAGGGAGAGCGGGAGATAAAAGGGAGAGGGAAGAGCGAGAAGAGGAGGATCCGATGAGAGAACACTGTGGTCGACAGTAATTGCTTCGTCTTGCTCTGCTGCCCATATATGGTAATGGAATGTGTGACTGAAAGTGGGTAACCTGTATGAGCCCCGAGCATCACCACGTTTCCCACACACACACACACACCCCACAGAGCAATCAACACGCTGATTACAAAACGCATTACACTCATAAATAAACACTCAACAGAAAAAACCTTACAGAGCTTCCGGGTGGGGGGGGGTGACACACATGAAGAGAACAAGAGTCCTCTTCAAATTAAGGTCCACGCGAACTGCTCACACATGAGACCTGCTCAGCCCATTTTAAACTTTACTGTATCCTAGCGCAACAGGATAATTCAACAAGACAACATGTAATAGGAATCAAGTGAGTGACAAGTGTCGGATGTCAAAAAAACAGAGTAACGGGTGGGTTAAAAAGGAGGGTCAAATAAGTTAGTTCGTAAATGCTGATGATTCTTTTTCTTTTATAAATAAAATAAAAATTAAGTCAGTATTTCATCAAATCATATTCATACTCTAAGTGGCACAATTTTATTCAACATAAAAAGTGCAAAAGTAAACCACATAGTCAAATAAAAGTTATTAATATATATGACATTTATATATATATATATATGATATATATCTTAATATATATATATATATATATATATAGATATATATATATATATAATATATAATATATTGTATATTAATGCTGTCAACTATTATCGTGATTAATCGCATACAAATACAAGTTTTTTGTTTACACACATATACATATTATTATCACAATACAACGCACATACAGCAATATTTTGGGAACTTTACTGCATTATACATTTAATTCTTAATATTTTTACTATATTAAATATAATATATAAACATTAAAAAAATTCTTAAATATATACCTGCATTGTTTATAGGGTATATATATACATAATAATTATACACAGTAAACACACATATATTATGTGAATAAAATATTATTTTGGATGTGATTAATTGCAATTAATCGTTTGACAGCACTACAATATGGCTAATATACACTCCCACACCCTATATACACACACCAGCACACACTGTATACACACATAATATTTACACACACATAATTGTTTAGAATACATGGAAAGGTGATGCATACGAATACCAGACATGATATACTTACCGCAAAAGGTAATCCAGAAATTGAACTGCAATATAACAAGCTTGAAAGTGGCTAGAATAGTCAACAGGGTCGATTTTAATGTAATGTTCTCTTTAAAGCATGTGACAGACCGATGGATTAATCTCCCTGCTTTTCCGACATCAACACAGGCCACTGAAAAACCCATATCGGTCAGCCACTGCTTTGATATCAATCAGTATAAAACTGCATTCTTCTTACACTGCGTTAGCTGAAAGCCTGCATCCTCGTTACCGCAGGTATTTTAAAAGCAGAGATTGTGATACAGCCTCCCACAAACATTCACTTACTCACTCACACACAAACAAACACCTAGTTACGGCCCCTGTGTGCTGTACGAGCGTGACTCATCCCATCAGACATGAGGCCGAGGACACGCACATAGCGAGTCTTGGCTATCTCCTCTGTTCCTGCAAGTGCTGGGCATCTGGAAGGGCACCAGGCTACCTCAGCTCCCTGGCACGCCAAGGACGCCCACATGACCGGCCCGGCTCGTGTGCCAGCTCAGGACCCCTGCATAGACATTTGACAGGATTCTGTTGGGCTCATCTGTGAAGTACTCGCCGCAGAACCAGCACTGAGGTAAAACGCAGTATGTCGACAAGTACAAGTGAATTTGAAAAATGCCTTCTTGATGCTGGTCCTCAAGCCATTTATAAAGCTGTACGACAAAGACAGCACAACGCTGAATATACAGTATATACTTCAAACTCAATACATATTCCTAGTCTTATTGTGGATGATTCACCAGTGCATGTTATTGCGTTTAACCAAAATGCAATAACGATCTTGGCCTTTGAAACAACTTTTCATTTGATCTGATGTCACTGAGTGTTTTTTAAGATCTGGTTTGGGATTTAGGAGCGTTTACGTGACACCGTTTTCAACTAAAAACAAAGCTTTCAATATTTTGACCATTAATTTACACAATAACGGCGTGTTGCGGGCCTGAAAACTTTTCAAAATGGGTTATCATCTCGGTGTAAACTACAAAAACACAAATTTGTGAAAACCGTGACGTCGTGCACTTGTGTATTACGTGTTCAGTCTATAGGTGTGTGTACGCAGGCATGTAGGGTCTTTACAAAGAGACGTCGCCAACTACTGGTCTGGTATGAATAATACAGCGTTTTTAGTATTTTGCAGATCAATGTTAACATAGTATCGTTTTGACAATGTTGTCGCCTGTATATGAAACATTTCAAAAACAGTTCCCGTTTTTAATACAGTGTTGTTGTGTAAACATACCCTTTCTTTGAAACAACTTTCACTCGGAAATTGGAAGTAAATTTCACAAATAATTGCAAAGAAACGACAAGCAACACTGAATTAAACAGCATTTTTAAAGGCACAGTATGCAAGATTTTTTTATTAAAATATCCAAAAACCACTAGAACAGTGTTATATATTTTGGGTAACACTTTATTTTAAGGTGTCCTTGTTACACATGTACTTACTATTATAATAACAATAAACTAACCATAATCTAGTAAGTACATTTAGTTAATATTACTCAGTACTTACATGTATAATTAAACCGTAACAACGACACCTTAAAAAAAGCATAACCATATTTTGTCCAGTTGTGTAATTACATTATCTCAAAAGTTTCCAACTATTTGTAAATCCAGTAATCTTTAACATTAACAACTTAGAATGTTTTTTTTAGTGTGTAGGCATTAAATCAATTTATAAATGTATTTTTAAATTTATCAATGTATTTAAAAAAATAAATAAATCTAAATCACTTTTCAAATGCACCAGTATATTGATATTTAATACTGTTAATTTATTCTTTAAATGTGCAGTTAAATGTAACAGGAAAATAATAAATTAAAAATTAACAAATAAAGACATTTAAAAGTGTTCATCTAATTATTAAGGTTTAAAATGCAAGTTAAATGTAACAAAAATTTTTACTTATTTTAAATGCAATTTAAATTGCATTTAAAAAGCAAAAACGTACAGATGCCATTTTTATTATTTGCATTTTTCCTGCCATACATTATTAAATTGAATATCCTGTTTATAAAAATAAAACAGGCTGCAAATGCTGTTTTATGATGACTAAGACTTTTAGAGAGACCAAAATCAGAAGAAATTAATAAATCACTCTCATGGGAAAAACACTATCATGCACTGAAAAAACAGATGCATGCTGATTGTCATGACAAAGTTTACTGCGCCTCTGGCATTTGATTTGCTCATGTTAACATAAGATGTTGATTTTATGTATCTTTTTTTACACAGAATATTGGAAGATGTGATCAGCCAAACTTCAGATATAGAGCAAAACACAAGCAAAATGGGCAGCAAATGCGGTTTTATTTTACAGCAAAACGGCATATTCAACAAGAAAACCAAAAATAAGGAAGAACTTACAATTGCATTGGATCAATAAAAGTGGTCTCTATATGACAAGTGATTGCACAGATATATATTCCTTAGGAATAACGTAGACAGACGAATCGATCACAATAACACCAGGGACGTTACAAAAGAATTAAGAAAGTCTTATAAAAACACCTTAAAGCTGAAGTGTGTAATTTAAACAGCATTTTGTTGACTCAACTGAATTGCAAAATAAAAGGTTTTTACTTACAGTCCCTTGTCTGGTCGCACAAAACAGATAGTCACACCCCAATTTTTTAACATAAAAAAAACACTTGAGCTTTAAATAAAACAATATACACAGCTAATCAGGACACGCTTCATCCGAGCAATCATGACTTCAAAAATAGGTCTAAATATGTCATGATTGTGATGCGGCCTACGGCGGTGCTTATGCTAAACAACTACTGAAGAACGCCAAAGCGCAAGAGCACTGAATCCCACCTCCCTTCATTATCCTCTTCTCAAGTAGAGCTGTCAGGAAATGCGTTTGATAATACGTGGCAAAAAAAGAGTCTTATTTGGGAAAAAAAAAAAAAGATATGACACCTATGAGTTTATTTTCATGCATTAATGCAATGCGGCATTGTGTCTCATCAGAGAGACTGATTGATTCTAACACATTTACCGCATTTCAGGTATAACACTGTACATCTACAGCTCAATGCAAGTTTGAGAGCCGTCACTGAAATAACACCACTTCAAAAGAAACATCTGACAGCTTGCGATGTTACAACAAGCTTCTTTTTGTGTTGAGTAATACTTGATGGTTGATGCTTGAGCAGCGAGTTCGAAGCAGGATTCGACAGGACCCGGATGTTTGGATGTTGACATTCAGAAGAAATGTGATTGTGAAAGCGAAACCGCATATTTACGAGTGCCCACTTCCGTACTCACCTTAATCATGTGATTAACTAGAAGGCTAACAGCTGATGAAAAGATAACGACATGGTACTTTACATAATATCACGTGAAATCCGAGAAAAGGCTGGTCTGATGCCAGCATGCGTATGGGATTACCCTATAAACTGGTTTTGCGACAGGGCTCAATATAAAATCTGGTAATGCAAAACCAGTTAATGGGAAATTCCAATAATGATACTGGCATTTGAGTACACTTGTGAAAAAGAAATAGGCCTAAACTTTAGCATGAAATGTGCTTTAGCTAAAACGTGTACTTCTTATGGAAATAATATATTAAACTATACTATATAATATACTACTATGTAACAAAAGAATACACTTAATGTTTCTTTAATACTTTCAATTAAATGATTATTAGTTTAAAATTGTGTACTACCAAATGCATTGACAAGCATTTATAGTAAACTCAAACATACTTTACTGTAATTTATATAAAAACCTGTATGTCATGTATTTAAATATTTAATGAAGTTTAATTTACCGCATTTAAATTATATTAACTTTAATCCTGAATGACATATTACAGGTAAAATTATAATCAGTACTGTACATGCGCTTTAGTACGTTAGTCGACACATCAATATAACGTCTTTAAAGCGCATTTAACATTAAAACAGTGATTTAAAATGTACTTAAAGGTAAAACATTTCATTGAACATTACTACAAATTACAAATAAGTAAACATTACAATCATAAAACAAATTATTATTTGAAAAATTATATGATACTTTAAACTTAAAACATCTAATTTGCATTACAAAGTGCACTTAAAAAAAAAAAGCTGTGAATCCGTAAGCTCTAACAAGTACACTTAAAGGGACAGTTCACCCAAAAATGAAAATTCTGTCATCATTCACTCACCCTTATGTTGTCCCAAACCTGTATGAATTTCTTTTCTTTCATGGTTTTTTTTTTTTTTTGAACAACAAGATGATATTTGGAAAAATGTTGGTAACCAAACATTTGCTGGTCCTCATTGACTTCCATAGTATTTTTGCCCTACTATGGATGCCAATGACTACCGGCAACTTGAGGGTTAGTGCGGTTATGTTTACACTGGCACAAAAAAAAAAATCCGATTTTTGCTCACATCTGACACAAAGCAAATGTAAACAAGCGAGGCAAAAAAAAAATCTGATATGGTCAAAAGATCAGATATGTGCATTAAGACTTACAGTGTAAACGCGGCCTACATGACAACTTCCATTTCTGGGTGAACTATCCCTTTATTTAAACTAGTTTATAAATGTTATCCCTTTATAAATGTGGCCTATTATTTCATTGATATTATATTATCTGCAAGTACATGTTTTTTTTAATACCTGATTTAAATACACTACATTTGAAGTACAATAAACTAATTAAGCACACCTTTTCACACAGGTGGGCATTTTCTCCTCTTTCAAGGAAATTAAATATGAGAACGCATATTCGCACATCATTATCTTCTGCATTATAAACAAAATGAAATGCAATTGCGTCAAAATCCACAAATGAAATGTATTAATATTGCCATGAAATGTATAGGCCCGACAATATGCTAAATTATCAACATGACTTGAACTAGAAAAGTGAAATTTTTGCTTTGAAAACGTCTGTTGAAATCCAGCCTCGCCTTTTATATCCATCACAATTTCAATGCCGTCGTTCCAAGTAATGAGTTCTTCTCCAGGCTGAGAAGGGCTTACACGTTCAACATCCACCTTATGATTCAGACCACGCTTCCTAATGAAGCAGGAATTAACCTCTGTCATCTGACTTACAGTCAATTTCCTTTGGCTCTTCTCTCTTTCTTTCCATCTATCACCATTCTGGGAAGTGGTGCAGGATTTGACACTCACCAATGTGAGAAAGTGAGACACAGAGAGAGAGAAATGAGAGTGCCTGAGAATAGCCTCAGTTATAACAGTACGGCTAAACTTTGGAAACTTCTGGGCTTCGGAAACTTGGGCCCAGTCTCCGGATCCGAGAGCAGTCACCTGTGCAGTGTCAATGCGCCTGACACTCAACCCACCGTGAGGTTTCACGTGACAGACAGATAGCTATCGGGTGGAAGAAACGGGGAAAATGAGTGTGCCAATCTTTGCGAGACCCCTCACACGGGACTGAAAATGAGAAATAAAGATTAAAAAGAGAGCAAATGGAGACTTTGTCATCAGGAGAGGCATTTGAGACTTCCTGTAGTCGTGTTGTGCAGTCGTACTTTGTGGTTTGTATTCCATCTGGATTAAGACATCTGTTTTTCCTGCTGTTTTTCAGGCTAACTCAGGCAGGCGTCCTCTGAGAAATCCATTCACATTCAAACACATTATTATTACTGTGTCAGATACAATGACCAAAGCTACATTTCTTGTTTCGCTGCCCAATGCACCTTCATTACGGATTCAGACCTTTTTACCAACTTTCTGGGTAAAATAACAGTTGGTGGTTCAAGATCCTCAGATAGGATGCCATATGATCAAACTTAGGGATCCTCAAATCTGGCTCGCAAGATCCACTTTAGCTCCAACCCTGACTGTGATTTTCTAATGATCCTGAAGACACTGATTATCATGCTGTGTTTGGGGTTAGCGCTAAACTCTGCAGGAAAGTGGATCTCGCGAGCCAGATTTGAGAATCCCTGATCTAATTTTGTTGAAATTACATTAGAAAGAATTGATTGTACATTAAAAACCAATACAGTAATGTTAGTTTATGGCTTTCTTTGTAAATAATTCCTTGCATTTTTTATAAAAAATAAAATAAAAAAAACACATATGTACATATTAGGCATAGTACTAGAGGTCGACCGATAGTGGATTTTGACGATACCGATAGCTAGGTTGGACCACACAGGCCGATACCGATTAATTAACAGATTCGGGACAAATATAAATGTAATTTAATGGAAAACTTCCATTAAATTTTAAAACTTCCGTTCCAGCAACGGAAGCAACCCGGAAAACTATTGGCATGGATTTTTGCCGATAACCGATAGTTCCAGCAAAAACTATCGGTGCCAATTAATCGGCAAAACCGATACATCGGTCGACCTTGACATAGTACATTTATATAATACATACTATTTTATTGCATAGATTTAATTTTTTTATTATATATACATATACATTCACTTTCAGTAATAAATGTCAAAGTAGGATTTTTTTTTAATTATCTGAACAACTTGGTTGGATCAGGCAATCTCAAAAATCCTTCCTGTTGAGTCAGGCTGATAATCAATTAATTATCTTAATTATATTAGTAATATTAGATATAGAAATGTTTATCTCAGTGGATGTGCATGACCTTCGACAATACTTACACCCAGAAAATAACCATCCCATCTCAGAAAAAACTACCGAGATCCCAATCCCTTCTGAAACCACAGGCATCCACTGTTAATAATTATAACTCCAACTCCATTTGGAAAACTAATCTCCTCCAAAAAGTGCATATGTGATCAGATTTGCAAAGATCAAATCTGCAATAAAAAAAACCTTCAATTTGAACTAATTGAAAACATTTCAGAACATTTTTCCAAGACCAAATTATCTGTTTTACGAGAGTTTTATGCAGATTTTTATAGCCTTGTACTGTATGTCAGAAAAATGTGTTATACTACTCTGCATCTGCAACTTAAATAAGACATAACTGAGAACTCTTGAACCATAAAAAGAGCAAAACCTATGAGCAACAATATTTTCTTCAGCGCATCTGGGTCTCCGCACATAAGCCTATATATTTTCTATATTTGCAAGCACGTAGGTGTGCCTGGAAGTGGACAAAGCGTTAGTGAAAAAATGTTCCTGTGTGCTTGTGGAGAGTGTGTTGCCATGCCTGGATATCTTGCAATAGTCTCAGTATCCAGACAAGTGTGATTCTGCAATTCTACAGTCTGCAGTCCCCCGTCTGTTCCTGCTCAGTTACCAAAACCTTTTTTAGCCATTTCCATCGCTACAAAGAGCTGAACAAACTGCCAGTGGTATATAACCGCCAAGTCAGCTGGAATTAAAAAGCAGAAACACACACACACGCGCACACACACACACGCACACACACACACACAGAAGGACTAGGCCATCACAGTCAGCCGCTCATATAAACATTTATGAAATTTCCCCAAGGAAGTCAATTTCCCTAACACCATGACTGGAGGTCCGTGGAATCCTCAAGAAGCATTAGCCTTTCACCCTTCAACTCAGAGCTTTGGATGGCAGCAACTCCGAAAAATCTCTCCAGGGTTTAAGTCTGCGGCTTGAGACATGCCTGTCATCTCAATTCACCGAACCAAACTTAAAAACCATACAGGAGATAAAACTTATTTATTTATTTCGCTTTGTTTACTCCCAAGGTCTTAGAATAACAGCTCTGGTTGGAAGTCATTCTCCATTACCCTGGTTATCAACTAAGGGACTGAAAATATTAAAAAAACAGAGCAGTTCATCTGCTGCATCTACATTGCTTACATGGTCATTTCTCTACCTCTTTTCAAGTCAACATGAAGTCAAAACTGACATGAATTACTTTCGTATTACACGCTCAAGGTCTTGCTGTCAACAATTTATCTGTAAATGTTATTCTGAAGAAAAAGACATGTTTGTCTTTGATCATATTTGGACAGCTTGCACAATCCAATCAATTATTATAGTTTTTCTTGTTAAATATTGTTTTATTCAGAAACATGTGTCTTTATGGAAGTAAAACGGGTTGAGAACAAACTTGGTTTAAAAAAAAAAAAATGTTTTATTAATTTCCTTGCAAACTGATCACAAAGGCTCAAATCACTGTTCCACAATCAAAACGCAAGGGGCTCAAAATATTAAAACGAAGTTAAAAAAATTAAAAAGAGCAAAGAAAGCTGCTCCTCTACTGCATCTACATTGCTTATGGTCATTTCGCCACTTTTTTTCAAACTGCTTTTAACTTGGTCAAAATTGACAAGTTACTTTCTTAAAGCACACTCAAGGTCTTGTCAACAATTCATCTGTGAAAGTTATTCTCAAGAAAAACACGTTTGTGTTTCATCAAATTGAGACAACATGCACAATCCAATCAATTCCCACCTTTTTTCTTGTTAAATATCATTTTGTTCAGAAAAACGTCACAATATGGAAGTAAAATGGGTTGAGATCGCACTTGTTGACTTTTGAAAAGAGATGTTGAAAATCATTTAAATCAAAAACACATGATTAAATTCCTTGCAAACAGATCACAAAGGCCCAAATCACCATTCCACAAACATAAAGCAAGCGATTCAAAATGTAAAAAAATTTGCGAAAAAAAACAAGTTCCTGATTAAATGGCCATTTTCAAACTACCTTTAAAGTCGACTGACATAATTTACTTTAATACACACCCATGATCTCATTTGTCTGTCTTCATAATCTTCCAGCAAATTAAAAACGTGCACAATCCAATCAATTCCCAACATTTTATTTCTTGTTAAACGTCGTTTCATTCAGAAACGTGTCACACTGTGCAAGTAAAATGGGTTGAAAAAGCACTTGTTGACTAAAAAAAAATGAGCTCATTAACATTCCATTTAACATGTGCTATTATTCAATTTCTTGCAAACTGATCTCAAACGCCCAAATCATCATTCCACAAATATTAAAAATGGAGCAAAAAATGCTTTTATGGCCATTTAAGCAAAACACGAAATCAAAATTTGACACCATTTACTTGTCAACCATGTAAAAAGTCACTAACAGTCAGCGCATGTTATTCTGAGGAAAAGTTAACAAATTGTGACAACTTGCACAATCCAGTCAATTCCTACATTTTCCCCATCATTAAATACGGTTTCATTCAGAACAGTCACATTATGAAAGTAAAAAAAAGTTGCAAACATACACTTTTAAAAGAAGAGCTTTAAAACAAACATTCCAGTACTGTTCCTCAGTTCCTCGCAAACCGGCACATGAAGGCCCAAATTGCCGTAACGCAGGCAAGGTTTAATTACAAACTGCAAATGACATGGTCTTCAAATTCATCTCTCAGATAAAAAGCAGAAGATGAGAAAATGAGATCCTGTAAGCCTTCTTTTTTAGATGACACAAATGTATTGTTGGTAATGAGGTTAACACCGCTGTAAATTACAGAGGTCTGCTAAGGTGGAAGCGTGGTTTCTATTAAAAAGGTAGATTAAGCACATACAGATATAACCGCACGTTTGCATGTGTGCCGGCACAATTAAAAGCACCATGTTAACGGCGCGGGGCGAAGAAAGTCAATCAAGCAGCGAGCTTCTGAAGAAGATCAGACGGTAATTAAGGCAATTTCAGCTCCTCCCTCAAGAGGATCTCAATGAATCAGCGTAGTATGCGCTGGCTCAGGCAAACGCTGTTAACATGTAATGCTTCTGACGGATGCTCACCTGCATGTATGGACACGTTAAACTAATAAAAGTCAGATTTCAATATGCACTCATGTATTTCTCATCAACTCTTCCCAGATCAAATTACCTTGGGTAGTCTATGTGATGCACATTCATTTTATAGCTCTACACTCAATTATTCAGATGTTCCTCCTAGAATTCCTATGAGCAATAAGAACCAAACAGAAATTAGATGGTTCTACTTGCATGAAACATAAATGAGAACTCCATTAAGTCATCTGAGATATGAAAGAGAAGCATTTATGTGCTTCTTGTGCTTAATCCACCACCAATCCATCTGACAGATGAAAGGACAGCTAACCTGAATTTTAAGACAAGTTAAGCCGCAAAGAACTAGATTTGCATTTTCCCTAAGGAAAAATATAGCACTTGCACTGCAACAATCGAAAGTGTTAATGTTTGAAGTAAGTCTAGGTTTTAGACTTTGGTTCTGTGCACCACAACAGTTGGTTTAGAGTCCACATTTGTTTTTCTGTCAAGCATGTCAAAATATGCTAAGGGCTAATTAAATGTAACAAATCATGTAAAAAATTAAACATTTTATTAAACGTTAGTAGCCTAATTGACTTAATCTTTTAAACAACCAAGAAGATTATGATCTACATTTTATAACGCCTGTCAATTCTATGCATTAGGCATGTTACAGTCTCTGACAGACAGCATGTTGAAGCCGCTCAGGCCACCATTTTCTCACTTTTTTTAGAAAGCAATGATGTAGTCAATACACCCTTTAGTGCGGGATTTCCAGGAAATGTGTGTAGTCCCTGGACCTCTGCTTCTTGTAAATACTACCATGTATTGTGCACGTTATTTTTTGACAGACAGACAAAATGTAACTTTTTTTTTTTTTTTTAAGATTTATTTTTGGCATTTTGCCTTTATTAAAACAGGACAGATCAAAAGTGACAGGAATCGAAGTGGGAGAGAGATGGGGGGCGGGATCAGGAAAGGTCCTCGAGTCAGGATTCGAACTCGGGACACCCGTCGGCGCGCTGCACACAAGGCTATCGGCGGCCGACAACAAAATATTACATTTAGTAACTAATTTGTTGATTTTTGTTTTAAACCAAGTTCATTTTTTACCAGGAAAGGAGTGATTTTGATGAACAAAATAGTTTTTATTGTCTCTTATAACAAAAATCTTTTTCAATCCCATGAAAATGCAGATTACCTGTTACCTGATAAATTACCTGTTGTAAATAAGTGAAAAATTACTTTTTAAGTTGTTCCATTATTACCCCTTAGCAGCTTTTGACTTATATTTGAGAATCAATACAACACAGCACTGTTTTTGCAGTCAACTAGGGCTGCACTATTAATCGAAATTAAATTTCAAAGGCGATAAATTGCGATTAGGCAGAAGCTGCGATTGTCATGCACATCTTGTCAGTAAAGACGGTTCTGTGATCAATAGTAAATCCCATCCGAAGGCCAGAGGGCGCTCTCGCGCTGAAACTCTAAATATGCCTCGCAGAAGAAACCCAGGAATGCCTATCGCTGCAGCTAAATTAACAGAAGTTTTAACTGCTTTCATTAATTCAACGTTACTAATAAACACACGACTATGACAATATATGGTTTATCTGAGTTCGTCTTATTATAATTTTTATTATAATAAAGCATATAATAATGCAATGCTAATCGACATAGCCTTTAACACTGCTTAGAATACTATGAAATATGTTGCGTGCCTTATTCTGTGTAAGAAGCCACATTATCTCCTAGAAGGATTTATTTCAAACACTCGGCTGACATTATAAAGTGAGTTTGGAGTAAAAACATATTAAATGCGGTAGTTCACTGCTATTCAGATGGACGGCATTTACTATACAACAGAGAGCCGTAGTTCCTGACAAGCGATGCAAACCAGCTTCATAATCGCAGAACGTTTCTTAATCGCGGCAATTAAAAAAAAAAATCGTCTGCGATAATGAACGCGATTTGCGTAGCTTGTCAGTGCCGTAGTTCACTGACAAGCTACGCAAACAGCTTTCATAATCGCAGAACGATTTCTTAATCGCGCAATTAAATCGTCTGCGATTATGAATGCGATTTTGCGTAGCTTGTCAGTGAACTACGACTCTGTGTAGTAAATGCTGCTCCATCTGAAAGCACGTGCTGGAGAATTAACTATACTCACAGAACTGGCTTTACGCAAGATTCGCATGACAATCGCATTCGACTAATCGTGCAGCCCTACAGTCAACTAAATTCTATAAAAGATTCAATAAAAGAAAACAACACAATCAAAATTCAATATGCAAATAGATGCAGGAAAGAAAACCAATTGCCATTCAGTATGCAAATAGTAATTGACATCCATGTTGTCATTTACATTGTAATCCAAAACTGGCACACTTAACACTGTGTCCTAACCAACTATTTCTACTTGTAAACTTATCACATCCCACCAGGTTAGGATATAGAATAAGGCTGAACCTATAAAGGTTTTATATTTCAGATAAAGGTTTAAAACAAACCCTAACCAAAACGCTTGAGGTATATCAATGCTGCACAGCAGTGAGATGGCTGTCGCTCTTTGCTTAAAGGATTGATAAGAGTTGAAGGCGTAGAAAGTTTTAAAGAGGGCGGAAAAACCCTTTGAATGAGCCCAGGGTCACGAAAAAGGCTGATCTCAGAGCCCACACTGAATAAAATCCCTCTCTTTAGCCTTCATTTTATCAGGCACAGTGGTGGGTGATAAGACAGCATGGCTGGCCTCCAGGAGTCCTCCGGCCTTCACTAACGGCACCGTATGCGCTGCGCGTCAGAGAGAGAGAGAGAGAGAGAGAGAAAAACAGGGAGGCGAGAGAGTCAAAGAGAATCTCTTACACGCCGTGAGACAAACAGATAAATCAGTTCTGCGGCAACATCTGATTCCCCATTTACGACTGCAGCATATTTTCGAGTCCAGCGAGCAAGATTGCGCCTATCAAACAATTTTCAGTTTTGTATGCTCTGGAACTTCAGTCATTTCAAATATATAATCTACATTACAAAAGAGACCACAGAAACAGCTCCTAGACAGTGGGGCCGTAATGATGTATAAACCATGCGAGACAAAGGTAACTCGAGGACAGTCGGGGGAACTTTTTTTTGTCAACACACTCAGAGAAAAACGCTCTCCTGCGCTCCACTCTACAGACACTCATAAACAATGGAAGTGGAAGAGACAGTGGGTCTTACAGGCGACCAATCACTAAAGCCACCAGAACAAAGGCTTGAGACAGAGCTCTGAATGCACGGCGGATGAAAAAAGGAGGGGTGCGAGGAAAGGGCACTCATTCAAAGGCCAGCAATTTTAGTCCCTCTTGCATCCTCAATGTGGTGTCAGAGTGGAAGACAGAGAGAGGTTTCTTGTGAAGGTGCGAGTTTCATTCTACGCTCTCTTTTGGACAATGCAGACTCTGAGGTCTTTTGTTCTTGGAAACCTGTTGGCATAGAAGCGCATTGTTCGGCGGGGAGAAAAAAGGAATACAAGGAAACTACATTATAACGCCTGTGTGCAAGAGTTGCTCTTTGCCACCGCTCTGACATTTGTTGCTTCTGACAGTAATGTAAGACCAAAGGGAGCCAATAAGGAAAGTATCTACTTCCATTTGTCGTGCTTCCCTGATCCCAAACTGAATTAAGCACTCGGCAATAATGTTTTAAACTCCCCTCAAAGACTCTAAAACAAGATGGATGCCATCAGATCCCCAATGAAAAGGGGTCTCCATGACAACTGTGAGAAACCTTCACCTCACCCCTGAAGATTCCCTCTGAGAACTAATACACAAACCTTTGACACGTACCAACAAGATTAATGGGCTACCAAAAGTCTTGCACACATGGTAATAACCCTCCGCTCGTCCTGAGGTGTAAAACGCCTTATCCTATGAAGAAATTAATAGAGGCGAACCCCAGAGTGTGCCCACGCAAGTTGAGCAGCACTAGGATCTTGGCATGACTAATTGTGGTGCCACAATTCATCCATCCAAAACTCATTTATCCAACGGCCAAGATGCTCGTCTTATTTCTTGTGAAATATGTGCACAGGGATCGGGATTCATTTACAGCCACCCGGTGCCAGTATCACGTCGAGTTCCCCTACCCATGCACCCGAAAAGCTGATGTTTTATGTGACTAGCATGCAATAAAACACTCTGAATTGTAGTTAACAAGTATGCATGCATACTGGTCTGAAACTGGTTTGAAACCTCTCAGACCAGTTGTCAGGTGTGCTGAACACTGTCCCAACAAGTGGATAATCAGCAATGAAACGGTGAGTGCGCAAAAGAGTGACACATTAGGAAAAGTCTAAAAATTGCTCTGCATATCTCATTTAAATTTTTTTGCATTTAAGTGCTGTTCACACTAAGGAACATAACTATGAAGTTTTAATAATTGAAAATAGAAAAGTCCACACCCCAGCTATGATGATAACGACACAGATGATCGATAACGTTGGAATCACTTTCAGAATGATTTTTTTAGCTGATGAACATAAAGACAATGACAGCCAATCACGATCCATCGATCACTAAAAAGCTTGAGAATTTAAAGAGGTAGATGACAACATTGCAGCATGCGATTATAATAATCAGAATGTTCCCTTCCATAGGTGAGGACGATAATATAGTTACTATAGTTAAATTTGTAGTTACCGTTCTTGATGTGAATAGGTCTTTATGCTGTACTTTTTTTTTTTATTATTATTTCTTCCGTATGTTGTTTGTTGACAATGGGCACAACTTTGTATGAAAATGTTTTTGGAATCATAGCTACAATCGTGAAAAACAATGCCATTAGTTGCCAAAACATGTAACCTGAGTCTTTAAATACATGCAGAGCTTCAGTCCTGCAGTGTAGCCTCGGCTTACACTGAACCACAGACATGTCTCTCCTTATCAGAGGAAAGCAGCCCCTCTGAGACCCCATCAAATCACACTGATGTTTAAACCATCAGGGAAGAAATGTCTAGGACCATCACCACTAGCAAGACTAGTGTAGCAAATAAGGGGAACAGTAACTTAAAATGCAATTTTATAACAGTGGTATCTCAAAATAGCAGAAGACTCGGATAAAATTCAGACATCATTGCATTTTGAAGAGTTACAGTCAGCTGCACAGACCTGTCATAAACCTCTAAGTGTTAACAACTAAACCCTGTTGCATTTCTCGCCTCCTATATATAGTACAAAAGCTATAATAGATATAAAAGTTTCAAATTGTGAAGTAGGTGATTAAGTAAGACAATACAATTACACCTGCTGCCTTCCAGCCTAAGAAAAAACTGATCACGACAGGCCACACCTTGCGTAACATGGCGTACGAGGCAAGGGATACGGGTTACGGTCAGTGGCTCTTATTAAGTTGACCAGGATAACCTAGAGAAGCAGGTAAACTGTAGAAATCAGCGCGCACAAGCGTAACGCACGCATGCAACTTGCGTATCAATACACTTGGGACGGGCGACTTCAGGTTCAGCGCTCACTAAAGGTAAGCATAATGCAAATTACCTCTAATAACAAAAGAGACCGAGTGAGCAGTAAAGAGATTAACCCACGAGTTACTGTGTCACATTACCTTGGCTGGACAGAAGACACGCGCAGAGAATCAGGCAACAGTTTATCATCGTAAAGTCGCTCATTCCGCTCTCGTCCGCGGGGAGGTTAATCAAATCCTGGAAACTTTAGCATTAAATCTCGTTCACTTTGCGAAGCGAACCGGAGGCGGTGTGTTGAGGCTCGTCGGATCGCAATCTCAGTCCGCTCCAACTGCTAGTAAAGCCCGGAGTGCGCACAGGTATGTTATTGTACGGAACGCTGTTGAGTCCTCCGCCTCGCGACTCGCTCACTTCTGTTCTATCTGGAGCTTGAGAGCGCGAGCGATGGAATTGCTCGTGATGTCATCGTCGCGTCACGCCGCGGAGAGAATGGAACGGCTTTGAAGTTTAGAACTTGTGAATTGGGCTGACGCGATACGCTACTTGCGCATGAAGTCCAGAGATTCTGGTTTTACGCGTTAAGAGAACTGTTTTGTGCGAGATTGTAAGCAGTATGTGAAATGAACCGTGGATTTAGGCAAAATGCCCCGTGGTAAATCCCCCTGGTTTGTACCTAACGTTTGGTGCTGTGTGATATATAACATTCTACATTAAATAAGCTAAGACCGTACAATTACACCTGCCGCCTCTAAATAGTGAATATAGTAGCCTTAAATCTAATGACAGTAGCCTACGTTTGATGGAGTATAATGCATAGCATTCTATAGCATTACTTTGAATCAGAACCGTCACAATCCACTTTAATATCTAATTCGATTCGCCATTTCCGTGAATCTAATTGGATATTAAAGTATATTGTGACAGTACGGTTGATGTTTGACTCAAAATTGTCGCAATAGACTTTCGTGTCTATTTAGATGCACTATTTCAGTGAATCTAATTCGATATTATAGCATATTGCGACAGTAAACAACTGTATAATCTACCAGAGGACGGCCGATTATGTCAAATACCTTCTAGCAAAGCGTTTTCCTGCAATCGTTGTTCCAGTTGAGAATTTATTTAAATTAATTGCATCATATTAATGGCATAATGGACGCCACACTGTTTATATGTGGTTCAAAAAACATGCCCTCTCAAATGGTGAATGGTAAATGCTTCTGAAATTCAATTCCGGGGAGCGACTATTATATTAAACAATAAACAAAAACTTATTTTCCCACGCTGGTAAAATTGTCAGACAATATAAATCAGAAGACTTGGCTTTTTGCATGTTCTGCTCGTTTTTCTGAAGCTGAACTTGTACGCTAATCTGTTTTAACTGCATATTGCCTGACTTGCCTCATACTTACACGGATGCCCATAACTACAGTTGATCGACTGTCAAAACAATGCGATTTATTCAAATAAGGAGGTATGAAGGACAGGGTTGATGAATTCAGAGCTCTTCTCCTCTGGGAATGGCCTGCATACTAATCAGTGACCTCGCTCTGCCATCTATTGACTGATCTGCGCAATTACGCGCTCACGTTCATTAACATGCAGAGCGCAAGAGTTCTGTCAAATGAAATACAGCGTCCCCTCGGTTATGCATAAACGGCGTTTCTAGTTTAAACTAGAAGTTCGACAAGGCATACTTTGATGTTGGCTGACAAAGTATTGCCTGACAGTTCAAAAAAGCTTCGAAGTTTGAAGGTTGCACAGGCTTGTGTGCGCTTTGAACGCTTCACCCAAAGTTTTCTTTTCTGACCAGATGTACTTTCTGTTGAAACGTTCTCATTTTAGAAGAGCATTTGACTGGACAAAGATCTGTGTAGTGCAACATGATTCATCAATAGCCTACTTTTGATTTTCCAGAAGATAGACTGCACATTTTAAAGGGGTTATATGATGCGATTCAAGCTCTTGGTGCATAAAGAAGATCTGTAAAGTTGCAAAGACTAAAGTCTCAAATCCAAAGAGATATTCTTTATAAAAGTTAAGACTCAACCATTCCTACCTAAAACGTCTCATTCTAACACGCCCCCAACATATCTACCTCACTATGTGGGAAGATTTGCATACGCCGCCCAAATGTTCATGCAAAGATACAGGCGTAACTTTGATTCTCGCTGTAGTATTGTTGTTGTTGCCGCCGCCGCCATGTTGTGGAGACGCTGTGTGTTTCGTTGTGAAAGCGAAACTACTTTGTTTGGCCTTCCAAAAGAGGACACGAATAGAAATCAGTGGTTAAGTTGTATTTACAACACTGTTCCGGAACAGTTCAACTCAAATATCCAGATGTCTGCAACGCATTTTACGGAGGACGAGGACTGTTTCCTGGGAGAGTAGCCTACAATGCCGGTGTTGTTTTCTATAAAAGTGAGGCAATTCCCCACTTGCAAGGACAGTCTGGCGCTTGTGACTCACAGCCTGTAAGTACGTTTTCTTTTAAAGGATTTGTCACTGATGATTCAAGCGCGAGTTTTGTGCAGTGTAGAGTAGGCTTGTTGTTTGTCGTTTCTCTGTTTTTTCTTTCTCTTCTTTTTCTCCGATCACAAATACAGACAAGTTTTTATGTTTACAAGGCGCAATATGCAACGCAACGCGTAAAAAGACAGTATAATTCCTTATAATCAGTAATTATGTCCCCACTGGATGCAACAAATGCCTCATTTGTAATGGGTTTTATTGGTTTTGTCTCGTCGTGCTGGGAGACAGCATCACAGTATGTTAAGGGCGTAACATTTCCGTCACACGCTTGATGTATTCGGTCAATCATAACGCACTGGATAGTTGGTCAATCAGAGCACACCTCGCTTTTTTTTTTTAGACCGATGAGCTTTGTAAAAATCGACGTGTTTCAGAAAGGCGGGTCATAGAGGAGAAACAATAATGTACATTATATGGAAAATAATGTGTTTTTTTAACCTTAAACTGCATAAACACATTGCATTACACCAAATAAAAAAAATAATGTTCTTTTTAGCAACATCAATGAACCCCTTTAAGAGCCTGGCTGTGACATGTATTGTCAGTGGGAGTAGCCTATGAATGCCTAGCCTATGAAATAGCCTTCATATGCACTATTTTAACCACCCCACAGAACATTCAGTAAGATTCCTGATTATGATGTTACCTAATAGATCTCACCCCCTCTCTCACAGATGCATCCTTAATATAGCTGAGTCACAGTCAGACGGCACATAGGAAAAAGAGCAATTGAATCCTATTAGAATCTGTCTGTATTTCCCCACTTGGTGCTGGGTGTTCAATTGTGCTTGACGATGTGTATCTCATCTGGGCCAAAAAAATAGCTTGAATTGCCGCTCACCGGGCCAATCGCTTCTAACAACCACTGACAGTTTGGCACTAATGGTACGTTTTCATGCACTCAATGTCATTGTCTCCAACACACTGTCCTAACCAGAGGTCCAATAGGATGGCAAAATGTCCCAAATCTGACAACCCTTTAAAAAATGGCCTGAAACCTCCTTCACACTCACATACTTAGCCCTCCGTCCGAGATTTTTGAGAGATTGTCCCTTAGCTCGGTCCGGCGGGCTCAGATTGATTAAGCTCGGTGGCTGCTTTAATGTGATCATGTATCAGTTGCCTGTCGACACCTTTACCAGCATAACTCTCCGGCTCTGACAGACTGATTAATACACTGATGTGTCCATCCCCCTTTCCTTACTGTTGCCTTATTTTTCTATTCTCCTCAGGTCTCGATCCGGTTGCCTTCTGCCCTTCATTATTATAGTATATCTTAAGACTCCATTAAACCGGCCCAGCTAAGTGTTGCTCTGCTAATGGCGCTCCGAGGGGCTGCTGGTAATACGCTATGATTAAACACATTAAAGGACCGAGCAGGCTACCACCCCACAGCAGGGTTCTTGTAGTTCTGCATACAAACACACACTATAAATGTCTCGGTTCATTTGCCTCAAATGTCTCATTTCTAATTTTTTTCTTAAAGGGATAGTTGACCCAAAAATAAAAAAAATTTATTTTTTTCTCATCGCTCATGTTCTAAACCTGCTATTGACTTCTTTCATCATAGCTTGTTGTGTTTTGTTTGTAATTTAAATTAATCTGAGCTTTTTAAGTGATAATTCACTAAAGAGGTGACCTTGGACCACAAAACAAGTCATAAGGGTAATTTTTTTTTAATTGAGCTGAATAAATAAGCTTTTCCATTGATGTACAGGGGAAAAAAAGTATTTAGTCAGCCAACAATTGTGCAAGTTCTCCCACTTAAAAAGATGAGATAGGCCTGTAATTTTCATCATAGGTATACCTCAACTATGAGAGACAAAATGAGAACAAAAATCCAGAAAATCACATTGTATGATTTTTTAAGAATTTATTTGCAAATTATGGTGTAAAATAAGTATTTGGTCAATAACAAAGTTTCTTCTCAATACTTTGTTATGTACCCTTTTTTGGCAATGACAGAGGTCAAATGTTTTTTCTGTAAGTCTTCACAAGGTTTTTCACACACTGTTGCTGGTATTTTGTCTCATTCCTCCATGCAGATCTCCTCTAGAGCAGTAATTTTTTTGGGGCTGTCGCTGGGCAACACGGAGTTTCAGCTCCCTCCATTGATTTTCTATTGGGTTCAGGTCTGGATACTGGCTAGGCCACTCCAGGACCTTGCAATGCTTCTTACGAAGCCACTCCTTCGTTGCCCGGGCCTTGTGTTTGGGATCATTGTCATGCTGAAAGGCCCAGCCACGTTTCATCTTCAATGCGCTTGCTGATGGAAGGAGGTTTTCATTCAAAATCTCACGATACATGGCTCCATTCTTTCTTTCGTTTACACGGATCAGTCGTCCGGGTCCCTTTGCAGAAAAACAGCCCCAAAAGCATGATGTTTCCACCCCCATGCTTCACAGTAGGTATGGTGCTCTTTGGATGCAACTCAGCATTCTTTCTCCTCCAAACACGACAAGTTGAGTTTTTACCAAAAAGTTCTATTTTGGTTTCATCTGATATTATGACATTCTCCCAATCCTCTTCTGTATCATCCAAATGCTCTCTATCAAACTTCAGACGGGCCTGGACATGTACTGCTTAAGCAGGGGGACACGTCTGGCAATGCAGGATTTTTTGTCCCTGGCGGCGCAGTGTGTTACTGGTGGTAGCCTTTGTTTCTTTGGTCCCAGCTCTCTGCAGGTCAGTCACTAGGTCCCCCCGTGTGGTTCTGGGATTTTTTGCTCACAGTTCTTGTGATCATTTTGACCCCAGGGTGTGAGATCTTGCGTGGAGCCCCAGATCGAGGGAGATTATCATTGGTCTTGTATGTCTTCCATTTTCTATAATTGCTCCCACAGTTGATTTCTTCACACCAAGCTGCTTACCTATTGCAGATTCAGTCTTCCCAGCCTGGTGCAGGTCTACAATTTTGTTTCTGGTGTCCTTTGACAGCTCTTTGGTCTTGGCCATGGTGGAGTTTGGAGTGTGACTGTTTGAGTTTGTGGACAGGTGTCTTTTATACTGATATCGAGTTCAAACAGATGCCATTAATACCGGTAACGAGTGGAGGACAGAGGAGCCTCTTAAAGAAGAAGTTACAGGTCCGTGAGAGCCAGAAATCTTGCTTGTTTGTAAGTGACCAAATACTTATTTTACCGATGAATTAGCCAATGAATTCTTTAAAAATCCACAATGTGATTTTCTGGATTTTTTTCTCATTTTGTCTCTCATAGTTGAGGTATACCTATGATGAAAATTACAGGCCTCTCTCATCTTTTTAAGTGGGAGAACTTGCACAATTGGTGGCTGACTAAATACTTTTTTGCCCCACTGTAAGGTTTGTTAGGATAGGACAATATTTGGCCGAGATACAACTATTTGAACATCTGGAATCTGAGGGTGCAAAAAAAATGTAAATATTGAGAAATCGCCTTTAAATTTGTCCAAATTAAGTCCTTAGCAATGTATATTACTAATAAAAAATTAAGTTTTTATATATTTACAATTGGAAATTTACATAATATCTTCATGGAACAAGATCTTTAATTAATATCCTAATCATTTTTGGCATAAAATAAAAATCTATAAATTTGACCCATACAATGTATTTGGCTATTGCCACAAATATACCATACTTATGACAGGTTTTGTGGTCCAGGGTCACATATAATACTGACATTTACGCACCCAGGCCATTTAAGAGTAGATGATTAGTTTCTTCTTAACACAGATTTTGGAGAAATTTAGCATTGGCATCACGGTGTCACCAATGGATCCTCTCCGTGAATGTGTTCCATCATAATGAGAGTCAACATCTGATTACACACAAACAGCTGATAAAGTAATCCACACCACTCCAGTCCAACAAATAATGTCTTGTGAAGTGAAAAGCTGCATTTTGTAAGAAGCAAATCCTCATTATATTTTATCATCGTGGCTTGCCAAATATGAGTCTATAATCCATAATAACACTTCCTCCAGTGATAAGGTCTTTGCACTGTTGTCCTCTCACATAAAAATCCACCCAAACGTTTGTTAGAACCCTTTTGGATGGTTTCGCCTCCAACCTGTGCTTGTCAGTGCATATTTCTCCGTCCTGATTCTAGAGAACCGACTTTTTACCTGGGAGAAAGCTCAATTTGGATAGAGGACTATAACAGTTAAAAGTCCTTTATGATGAATTTTTTTTAAAACAAGCCGCTTTTTGGCTTCACACAGACATTAATTGATGGACTGGAGTGGTGTGGATTATTGTGGTGTTTTTATCAGCTGTTTGGACTCTCATTCTGACGGCACCCATTCACTGCAGAGGATCCATTGGTGAGCAAGTGATGTAATGCTAAACTTCTCTAAATCTATTCTCATGGACAAACAAACTCGTCTACATCTTGGATGGCCTAAGAATGAGTAAATGTTCAGCAAATTTTCATTTTTGGGTGAACTATTCCATTAAGATTTGAGAAAGAATGTAAAGCATCATAGAAGCGGTTCATATGACTCATGTGCTATATTCCAAAAATAGAAATTATAGAATAGAAACAAATGAAAATTGCTGTCATTCGCTCATCCTCATGTTCCAGACCTGCATTATGTTCTTTCATTAGTTGCTCTCTGCTTGTTGCGCTTTTATATGCAATTTTAATGACTTTAAGTTTGGGGAAGAATGCCAGCGCATCATAGAAGGGGTTCATATGACTCATGTGTTATTATGCAAAATTGTTACTTAATGAAATTCTCAATGAAATGAAAACCTTCATGACAGTAAAAGAGATGTAAGATTTGAGAATAAAATGTTCATTTGAGTCAAAACTGTTTGATGAAAAGTTGATTCGGTTCATAAAACTTTATTCAATCACATATTGCACTGATTCGGTTCTTGAGTAGACTCACTGACTCACTGATCTAGTCTCTGCATAAATTTCAATCCATTTCTCACTCAAAGGTGCTGAATAAAGTGGAATATAGCACACAAGTCATTTGGGCCACTTTTAATATGCTTTTATTGCTTTTTACTTTCTTTTTTATGCTTGAAAGCTTCAGAGCGCCATTCACTGTTATTGCATGGAAAAGAAAGTCATAGGGGTTTGGAATGACAAGTAAATTACAGAATTTTATGGTAACTATTTCTTTAAGACTACTTTCGTCAGTTATTACGTTCCTTTTTAGTGCTCTCTCGCTCCATTTATCTCAATTCTGCGTATTCACCTCTTGATTACTGTGATATCAAGCACTTTGTTTTGCTGCTGGTTTGTGGGTCTTTTCATTAGATCTTTTATGCTTCACTGCGGATTTGCTTAAAATGCTAGTTTTAAGCTGTGTGTGTGTGTGTGGTAGATGAAAGAGAGGAAAAAATAGCAACACAGGCAAACAGAAATCTTGTGTCTATAATAATAAATATCTCAATTTAGCTCTAGATTTCAAAGCATTTGCTTGCTGTGTGAAAATAGAAAAAAGGCGTCACATATATGTGCTTCTCACACATTTCAATGAATTCGCCCATTCACATCTTTTCATGACACATCTGTTTGCGCTGTGTGTGTGTGTGTGTGTGTGTGTGGATTGTGAGGCCTTCTTCTCAGGCCACAATGTACTCAGATACGCACACAATGACTGGTTCACTGTGATCGGCTCACATCCTCTCAACACCCCTCCATATATAGAAAAACGTCCGCCTCAGGGACACAAACAACATTTGGAAAAAAGGATTAAAAGGACGATAGAGTGAGAAAAATAGCTGGAATTGAATGTGTGAAACAGGAAGGTTGCTATGTTGGTTTTGGCTTCCAACAAGACCGTTCTCTCTCCTTTTATAGACAAATGATTTGTTGAAGTTGTAAATAAAACAAGGGTTGTTGAAGAACTTAATTATTAGTGAAATAGCAATTTCTGTGTAAAAACTTTCTATTTCTGTTTTGTATTTATACACTGCTATACATTATGTAAATATAAAGTATATTTTAAAATCCGTTGAATTTGCAGGAAATATTGTATTTGTCCTAGATTTGGATAAAGTTATTTATATATACAGTATATTAAAAATATATATTTTTTTACTTGTACACTTGTTATGTTACCAAACTTACAAAAATAAAAAAAAAATCACAGATCTCTTTCACCTCTCAATTATTTCTCATAGACAGCAATGAAATTAAATCAGTCAAATGAAGATTCCTGCTTCTCAGATTAATTTTCTTCAGAAAAAAATCTAGAAATCTCACATGGGTTTTAAAAGAGATTTCCAAAGTTTCTCAAACATCAAAATCAGAGATCTTAGTATAAACTGAATGATGAATTTCCCATCAAATTCAGTCAAGAGCTGCTATCGACATCATTTTATATCTCTATATTTCAACCTGGTCTCAAAAAATGCGTACCTCTGGGTACTTTTCTGCAACACTGTTTAACATAACTTACTGCACATTTCGCCGCAGTTTCAAGAGAAGGGTATAACTGCATGCGATGTGCGATGTTAACGTTCAAAAGCATCAGTTTTCAAATCTCCCAGCATATTAAAGGGGTCATATGATGTTGCTAAAAAGAACATTATTTTGTGTATTTGGTGTAATGAAATGTGTTTATGTGGTTTAAGGTTAAAAAACACATTGTTTTCCACATACTGTACATGATTGTTTCTCCTCTATTCCCCGCCTTTCTGAAACACGTCGATTAAGTTACAAAGCTCATCGTTCTGAAAAGCGAGGTTTGCTGTGATTGGCCAGCTATCCAGTGTGCGTTGTGATTGGCCGGATACCTCAAGTGTGTGACGGAAATGTTACCCCCCTACCATACTGCGATGCCCGATCCGGCCGGAGCGACGAGACAAAAACAAAACATTAAACCCCATTATAAACGAGGCATTCGTTGCATCCAGTAGGGACATAATTACGAATTATAATGACTTATACTGTCTTTGTACAGTTTTGCACAAAAGAAACAGCATCGCGCCGCTTAACATAAAACCATGTCTGCATTTGTCGGAGAAATGACAAACAACAAGCGCTACTCTACACTGCTCAAAACTTCGCGTTATGCATCGTCAGTGGCGAATTCTTAATGTAAAAAACGTACTTCCGTCGTGAGTCAGAACAGCGCGCATTATAGTGTACTCTAATCCAGAACACAGAAACAGTCTTCATAGAATGCGCTGCACCCCAAATCTGAATATTTGTGTTGAAAGTGTTCTGGGGGACAGTGTTGTAAATACAAACTTACCCCTTATTTCATAGTCGTGTCCTCTTTTGTGAAAAAGGAGGCCAAACAAGTAGTTTCGCTTTCACATGAACACAGGGTGTCACACACATTTAGCGTGGCCTTCGCGTTAGCATAGGGCCGGGGGTCTACAGCGTGAGCAGAGGCGCGAATTCGCAGACGAAGGAGTCGTCCGCGGCTTGCGGTACACATGTGACAACCCCGGGCTGGACTCCGTTTCGTCCACGGTGAAAGCCAATCCGGCAATCGACAGCGTGAAGTTTTTGTATTTCCTCAGCGACCAGCACGGCTCAGCTCCTGGCATGACGAAGCGGATATCGTCCTCTTTTGGAAGACCAAACAAAGTAGTTTCACTTTCACAACGAAACACACAGCGTCTTCACGACATGGCGCTGGCGGCAACAACAATACTACAGCGCGAATAAAGTTATGCCTTCTTTCTTTGCATAAACATTTGAGCGGCGTCATGCAAATCTTCCCAGATAGTGACGTAGACATGTGGGGGGGCGTGTTAGAACGAGTCTTTAGTGTTTGCAACTTCACAGATCTTCTTTATGCACCAAGAGCTTGTAACACTCCAAAAGAAAGGAAAAATTTAAATCGCATCAAATGACCCCTTTAATATTTTTTTGAAGTCATACCATTCTATTCTTCAAGTAATTGTGTGAAAATTATGCTTTATTAATCGAAACTCTGTAAATTTGTGTGAAAAGGAATAATAAGTGTCTGCGTTTTACTGCCTCTACACTCTTAAAAATAAAGGTGCTTCAAAAGGTTCTTCAAGCGATGCCATAGAAGAACCATTTTTGGTTCCACAAAGAACCATTCAGTCAAAGGTTCTTTAAAGAACCATCTCTTTCTGAATCTGAAGAACCTTATTTCGCCACAAAGAACCTTTTGTGAAACAGAAAGGTTCTTCAGATGTTAAAGGTTCTTTATGGAACCATTTATACAAAAAGGTTCTTCTATGGCATCGTGAAGCACCTTTATTTTTAAGAGTGTAGTGTTCATTTATTTTGGAAACTGCAGTGATATGTACTTATTGGTACGTATTTCACGTCTCGCTAAAAAGTGCCCCCAGGTACGTTTATGCCATGAGACCGGGTAGCTATATTTTACCGTGTCAACGATTTCCTTCAATGTATGTTTATTTTTCCTAAGAGAAACTTCTGAGTTCCTTAAATGAAATATTAATTCTGAAAGAGCAACATTTGGGCCTTTTTTTTTAGATTTAAAAAGGTTCTTGAAGTTTCTGAGTTTTTTCAGCTCAGCATATTTGCTTATGGTTCCTGGGATCTTATTCTCAACTATATAGATTGTTTTCTAAAGATATGGATAATTAAACGTTCTTTGTGGCAGATAAGGTTCTCCCGTATAGCATCAGATTATAAAACCTTTAACAGGACACTATTTTTACAACTGAATTCTTACAATGACGAGATGGACGGACCTGTCAAATGGGCAACCATCTCTGCGGGACGCCATCCATCAGCTCTGTATGGTAGAGTAGATCCATACAAAAGCCACTTGAGCATTGAGAGCAAGTCAAATGAAGCTAATACAGACAGGTATTTGAAGAAAATAAAGCCTAGAGTGCACAAAAGCCTCGGGAAAGCTTGGAAAATAGACTTACAGCATCACAACAAGCCAAAGTAAACAGCCGAGACAATGCTGGAGTGGCTCTGGAGACGCGTTTCTACAGTAAGGATGTTTAACTAAACAAAGACTGGCGTAGAATTGCAACGGAGATTGCACTTACAGATCCACATCCATAATTTCTGACAAAGCTCAAGGAGCAAAAACAGGAGGATTTCCACAAACTGAAAGATTATTCAGAAAGCGAGCCAAAAGGACTGGAAGCTGTAATCAC
Source organism: Sinocyclocheilus anophthalmus (assembly GCA_018155175.1). NCBI lineage: Eukaryota > Metazoa > Chordata > Actinopteri > Cypriniformes > Cyprinidae > Sinocyclocheilus > Sinocyclocheilus anophthalmus. The sequence continues at coordinate 100,975 of JADLZN010003281.1, read as the reverse complement.
TGCTGTCCTACACAGTTCTGAATGCTAATGTAATGAGATTTCTGTTTTAAATTTAAAATCAATATTCAGAAAATGGCTCGCAACATCGGAGCGAGGCATCATTTGTGTGATGAGAAAAATCAATTGAAATTATTCAGAAATAAGCCTAATGCAAGTGTGGAAACATTTCCTGAGGCCTTGTCTATATAAAATATCACTCTGCTTCCTTTTCCGCATTTTATGTCATTTCGTTTCCTTTTTTTCCGTAGAACCAAACAGCTATTTGTCTTATGCGTGCACGAAAAACAAATATCTAGCATATCAGACGTCTTTGTGTTACGTGTAGCTAATTTCTCACGTCCACATACATTGTGTCCCTTCTTGCAGTCTGAGCAGCACGTAGTTGTTGGTAAATAACATAAAGCGCTGTGTAGAGCCGACGGGAAGGAGCGGTTTGATTACAGCCCTGCAGTCTTTATCTGCGGCGCACAGGCAGTCTCTGACGCAGATGAGAATGGGAATGAGATAGAGGGATTTTGTCATAACAGAGCTGTGGGACTTCTACTTGTCAACCATGATCTGCTTAGTGTGGTCCTGAGTGTGTGTGTGCGCACAAACAAACGTTCGCTTCCACTGGAGTGTGTGATGGAGAGGAACCAGAGGTCATGTCATTCTTGTCAGTGATGGGCTCACAGTCATTCTGTGCATGATTTATTGAAGCAATGTGCTTTGCTGAATGAATGTGAACATGAAATCACAGTTTGAATACAAAAGACTGAAAGAAGTCTGCGTGACTTGTGCACTATGCTCTGAATGTTTTGAAGTCATTCGATTTGAGGAACAGACCCAGAAGTCCCTCTTTATGTGCTCGAGTGTGGATCTGAATTGAACTGCCCATAACCTACAGGATGTGGAACTAGAATTTGGAAAGGGGAAGAGGATTTTACTGAATTGAAATTCAACAAAATTCAAACATGCACAAGTTTCCATCTTGTAAGTGGTTTCATGTTGTTTGGCTCCATTTTGAGTTTGGGGGTAAATTCGGGCATCCTGGGAAATGAAACATATTCCATGATGGCCCATTAAGATGTTTAATGTGTTAATATAATGAATATTTTTCTATTCAAATGTAATTAATTTATAATATTTAAACACTTATATGTAGTTTCTTAGTTTTACTATTTTTTTTATTATAGAACTGTAAATAATATTTTTATATTTAATTTATTGTTAAATATTACATTTTTATTTTATCAGAAATAATCATTTATATTTAAAAAAATTCATATTTATTAGTATTTTCATATCATTTTTTATAGTGTTAAAAATATATTGAGTATTTTCTATATATTATATCATTATTTATATTTAATTTATTATTATTCTTTAATTATTAAATGTGTTTGTTTAAAGATAATTATATCTTTACGATACCATTTTTTATAAAATTCATAATACTTTTAAAACATTCATATTTTGTAATGATAATTAGATTATCTTAGCTAGGTTGAAATATATGTAGATATAGTGCCAGTTTCACGCGTAACCTAATAATTAGTTATGAAAAAAATAACGATTAAAATATTAACCGCAGTAAAGCCCTGCCCCCGCCCCCAGATCTTTACGTCATCTTGCGCTTCATAGATGCCTTGTCCAAATACCCACACTTGCGGTCTTTGCACTTGACCACTTGATTACTTAAATGACGTATGTCCTGTATTTGGCCCAAGTGTTCAAGTGAGCATGAATACCACATGTGTGTGTAGAACTTTTCATTACCTGATGGGACACACTTATAGTGTTGTAAAAATTCAAGTGTTTACACAGCTTTATTTTAATATTAATTGGATATACTTTGCATTTTAAAATCAACTTCTAAACGTATGTTCAGTGGTCCCTATAACATGACAATTTTAATTAGTGGTGCTTCTAATTAAGTGATAAAAAGTGATAAAATACTCATTTTGCACCAATAAACGTGCAAATCCCTTTGTTTTAGTACCAATATCTGTAATAAATCTCTAATTATCATTCATATTTACATACATTGGGAAGGTTTCTGTGACCTCTCGCGAGATCTTGGCCAAAAGTCTCTCGATTTATTTCCAGAACATGATGCATAATGGGATACACTAAGCCTCGAATAGCGGAGCGGTATTCGAGATAGTGTGTGTTTAGTGTGCGTTAAGGGCACTGCGCTCTGGCATTTTTAAGACCTGGGACAGTCTTTCCCGCACTTACTACCCTGTCTGCCGCATGGGCGCTCTCAAGTGCCTAAAGACCCCAAGTGGGTTATTTGACAAGGGTCACAAATATGATGCAGGGCAACAACTCCTTTAATGCAGTTATGCCCTAAAATTCAAGTTATTGGGGCAAAAATGCCCCTGTATGTGTTGTTGTCTCGTATTTATATCATAAGAGCAGTGAGAGCAGTATCGCACGAATGCTGTTTGTCCCGAATATAACAAGTGCAAATGTGATTTTATACACCAGTTCAGAAAATAAGAAGCTAATATTGTGTTATATTTTAAACACAATATTATGTTTTTCCTCAATTTTGCGGAGAACACTTCACCTTTAAAGCCACAGCAGAACTGTTGTGAGTCTCTGAGCAACACAGCGTGTTAGTTTCTGAATGATCTGCTTTGAACAAAAAAAAAACAAATCGGGTGAACCAATGATTCAAAGAGAGAGCCATTTACTGAATTCCTGAATGAATCAGCAGTTTGAGCAAATCGAACGACTCATAAAGACATTTACCGCCACCTGCTGGCAGATTCATTAAAAATAATAATGATAATAATATATATACACTGATATAACAACCCACCACCAACCTAATATTATATATATATTATATCCATACGTGATTATACAATACAATACACTGATATTTCTATATAATTTTTATATACTTCTAATCCTTAACATTATATTTTTTATTATTACTATTTATGATTGGATAATCATTTTCAATATAGTTAATTTAAATTAATTTCATTCTTTAAAATAGACTGAATGTTTTCTATACAGTTTCATTGTTTATTTATTATATTTATAGGTTAATTATTTTAATATTTGTTTTGTATCATTTTAAAATCATTTATATTATATAGGTAATATACACTATATTAAAATAATTTTCTGAAAATATCCCGTATATTATGAGCTTCTGTTCGGACTCTTGTAGGTTTAGAATTACATAAAGGTGTGAGATTTGAGAATTTTCTTTTTGGAGCTTGAAAGTTCTCATTTATTTGTGTTGTGTGCAAATCAACAGCTCAAACATTCACGCCTAACATCTCTTTTTGTGCTCCACAAAAGAAAGTAAATCGTAGAGGTTTAGAACAGCATTATGATGAGTCAACAGATGACCATTTTTATTTTTGAATGAACTGTCCCTTTAAGAGTTACATACTGGCAAACAGGGGGCTATTATATCCGTGATGAGCCAAATTTAGCATTAATTTCTGCATCCAAATTTACTGGAGCAACAGCAGAGAGATTTAATTTAATGTGAACACCATCCAATACAACAAAGAGTTCAGCTCAGCTTCACTATGTGTCACAGCATTTCATATTGTTGGAAATTACACAAAGGAAAGTTTTATTGCTTAGGGTTTGCTTTCTCATAGCTGAGAAGAACATTCCCCAGGAGAAATACAAATACACACAAATCAGACAGCAGTTGACATGCCGTAAGAGTAAAAAGTAGTTAGATGTATGACTAGCAGAGCTCAGAGTATTTGGTCTTGGAAGTGTTTGATGAGAAATATGAGTTCATATTGAGATATGACTTTTGATTGCAAACTTCTGAGCTCATTTTGTGACATGATCTCTTCTGAAACTTGATGAGACACTATAGTGCACATTTTATGGGAAAAAAATGCATTTACCTTTGCAGCACATTGATTTTAGAATTTTAGAGAGACAAACTCGAGATTTCTTGAAAAACAGGCGTTTCATAGTGACTAATGGGAAAAAAAAGCTATATTAAAGGGTTAGTTCACCCAGAAATGACAATTAGCCCATTTTACTCACCCTTAAAGGGGTCATAGGATGCTACATGCACTTTTACAAGTAGTTTGAACTGAAATGTGTGTTTGCAGTGTGTGTACACAACCACCCTATATGATAAAATCCACCCAGTGTTTTTTTTTTTAAATCTGGTTAAATGTTTTCCCCTTTCTCAAATCGAGCCAATCTGATCAGATGCCTGTTTGTGTGATGTCACACAGACAGGCCCCTCCCACGATAGTTTTATTGACAGTAGCATTTCAGCACAGACTGGACTGTCTTACCTTAGCTCCGCCCTGAATGACTGTCATCAGTCCGCCATTGTTTCACCGCCGGAGCAGATGTAGACAAGAATGACTCTGTGACGAGAGGGGCGGGGCCGAGAGCCGTGGGAACAGAGCGAGGCCGGTGGAGTAATTGCGAATGCGCGACACCTGCAACATTCACCGGTCTCGAGTCTCACGGAGGAGTTCCGGAAGGATAAAAGGAGGAGTGAAGACAGTGTTTTGGACGAGAGAGGACCAGGCCTGGATTGTATTTTGTGTTTTGGTTTTGTTTGTGAGAGACAGTCGTCCGCGAGGGGCTGTCGCGCTATGTTGTGTTTGTTTTATTATTAAAGTTGGGTTGAGATTGGGGTGGGGTCGCCGGGTTCCCGCCTCCTTCTTCCCGACCTACAAACTACATTACAGACTCCTAACAAGCGATTGAGGTGTTCTGTTGTTGGATGTAATAATGAACATAGTAGTCGTCATTTACTCCGACATCTGACCCGCTGAATTCGCAGTGGATTACATTTGTTTCTCAAGGGAATGCGCCCCCCATCTACATAAATGCGTCCATGTTTGCGCGAATCATTCATGATCCATCTTCATCTACAGAATAAGTGAGTATAAGGGTTTTTTATGAATCTTTGCAAATCGCCTTTCCCAATAATGTGCTAATCAGTAAGTTTCACGATGAAATGAAAGTAAATAGTCTCTCTGAGAGCATCTCGAGACGAGGGGCGGGTCAGCGAGTCTCATTAACTTAAAAGAATGCTACAAAAACGGCTTTATCTTGAAAAGAGCTGTTTTTGTGCATGACAAAATGCGTTTTTTTTTACACTACCATGAGAAATTTAACCAAACTATTTTACACGACTTATTGCATCAAGCCCTAAAGAATCATATCAACATGTGGAAAATGGGCATCCTATGACCCCCACATAAAGCATAGGTGCACATGACTTTCTTCTTTCAGACGAATCCAATCGGAGTTATATTAAAAATGATCCTTGCTCTTCTAAACTTTATAATGGCAGTAGATGGGTGTTTCTGTTCAACAGTCCAAAAGTAGTCAAATAAAGTGCATTCATCCATAATAAAAAGTGTCTCACATGGCTCCGGGGGGTGAATAAAGGCCTTCTGTAGCGAATCGATGCATTTTTGTAAGAAAAATATCCATATTTAAAACGTTATAAACCCTTTCTCTCACTTCCACTATCTGTCTTTTTTTTAATTAAATGCTTGAAAAAACAATAACAATTGTCATCATTGTCAAATCATAACAGTACATCAAGAGTCCAGGGTCATTCAGTCTTTCAGTCCAGAGGAAGTGCCAAGTCCTTTAGTAAAGCCATTGTTCTTATTGCTTTCAAATTCACTCAATAGATTCAAAATACAATTTCATTTCAAGTTTGAATCTTAAAAAAAGAGGTTTGCATTTAGAAAATTTACATTTATGAATATGATATTTAGCTAACAGGAAAATAAGGTTCATGAAATAAGTATCACCTTTTCTTTCACATTCATGAAAGCCAAAAATTACATTTCTGTAAGTCAACTCAAAATTAGGATTCACATAACATTTGATAAAATCAAGAATGTCCCACCAGAATGATGTTGTGTAAGAGCAATTCCAGGTTTCAGGGTTTTCTAAACAGAAAGAACAGTTGGTATTAATATCATTCTTTAGTCTTTTAAGAGAGCACTTATCCGGGTAAATTCTATGAATCAACTTAAGTGTAATTTCTCTCATTTTGTTAGTAATTCAATATTTGTGAGGTAATGACCAAACTTTCTTCTAGGGAACATCAGAAACCATTCCAATAAGAGATTACATAAGGCACAGAAATAGACTCCATCTGAAACAAAACTCTGATTTTCTTATTGTTTTTTGATTTAGATGACGAAAGGCACTGTTTTCCTACAAATGTTTTACAATGATCCACTGAGTGACAGGAGATTGGAAAAGAAAGACCTCTAAAAAGCATGAGAACTCTATGTGGCACTGCATCAGCAACAATTGCAATCTCTTTCGGACTAACAGGAATTCCATGCTTAACTAAAAACTCAGAGTAATTACAGATTGAACCATTTTGATTTGAAGTTGAGACACAAAAATAATAAAAATTTTAAACCAATTTACAAAAAAAAAGAGAGATTTGTGTTTATACAGTAGATTCTTATTATTCCAGATTAGATAAGAGTGAGGTGTAAAATTGTGTTTAAAAATAAGGGACCAAGCTAATAACATCTGCCTATGAAAAAGAGATCATTTGATAGGGATTTTCATGATGTTATAGTTACAGATTAATAAGAAACTTAAACCACCTAGTTTGGAAAAGATAACATTAGGGATCAGATTCCATATAGATGAGGGCTTATTGATACAGTTTTTTTTCATCCAATTTATTTTAAAGGTGTTGTTTAAAGTAGTGAAGTCAAAAAAGTTTAAACCCCCTTTCTCAATGGTGTTCATACATACAGATTTTCTAATAAAATGAGTTTTATTCTTCCAAAACAAAGTTGAGCAGCATTGTATCAATTCTTTTTAAGAATGGCAGTGTCAACATTTAAAGAGAGAGCAGCATATGTTAACCTTGACAAACAAAAATGTTAACCTTGAATTCTTGCCTTCAATGAGAGATCACGCTGGAGCCACATATTCAGTATTCTCAATTAATGGATTACAATTTAAGGAGCATCTTTCTAAATTTTTTTTTGTTATAATAACACCTAAATAAGATACCTGAGCTTTGATTTGAATATTACAAATTTCTGACAAATTACATTCTTTGATGGACATCAGTTCACACTTTGAGAGGTTCAAGAACAGGCCTGATGCTTTGGAGAATGCTACTAGAGGAACTTTGTTACCATCTTGCAAAAAAAGTGTGGTGTCATCAGCCAGTTGACTGATGAGTATCAGCAATAGAGATAACATGACGACCACTATTAGAAATATAAGAAGCGAATATCTGGGAAACTAGTAAAAATAAATAAGGGGATAATGGACACCCTTGCCTAATACCATGTGATAAGTAAAATCTAGGAGAAGTACCTTATTTTAATTAAAAATGTGCTACTACAGCTGTAATGTAGAGTTTTTACTGCCTTACAAAAATATTCACCAAATCCAAATTTTTCCACTGATTTAAATATAAATTTACGTTCAACTGAATCAAAAGTTTTATAAAAATCCAGGAAAAGAATAAAACTATTATGTTCCAGCAAATCACTATAATCCAATGAGTCTAAAACTAATCTAATATTATTCATTATATATAACGGTCCCTCTTCCGCTATCTGTCATATGAGCAAGCCGTTCCGGCGGATGACGTAGGACGTACGCGTCGCGCACGCGGCGGTGATTAGTGACGAATGCGGAAGCGTGGAGGAGAGACGGTCACAAATTAGAAGCACAAAATGAGGATTTGTTAAAAAAAAACTCCTGTAAACAAACTCACAAGACTAGTATTTCTCAGAGGCGCGCGCGCACGCGATGCATACGTCCTACGTCATCCGCCGGAACAGCTTGCTCGTATGACAGTCAGCGGAAGTGAGAGAAAAGTGTTTATAACATTTTAAATATGGATATTTTTCTTAGAAAAAAAAGAAACGATTCGCTACAGGAGGCCTTTATTCACCCCCCGGAGCTGTGTGAGGCACATTTTATTATGGATGGATGTGCTTTATTTGACTTCTTTTGGACTGTTGAACAGAAACACCCATCTACTGCAATGATAACGCTTGAGGGAGCCAGGATAATTTTTTATATAATTCCGATTGGATTCGTCTGAAAGAAGAAAGTCATATACACCTAGGATGCCTTGATGGTTAGTAAAACATGGGCTAATTTTCATTTTTGGGTGAACTAACCCTTTAAAAACACTTTCATACCTTCTAGTTTAATTTGTCCACTAATAATGTCCAGCAGTGAGTATGTGGGAATTGTCATGTTCCATTCTTTTTTTCTTTGGTAGTGTGAATTTGACAAAATTGCAGTTTTGTTGGAAATAATGGACAATGAAAAGGGTTATTTACCTTGATTTTTCTTTGTATCCTTCACAGATCATTTCATCTGAAGATATGCTCTCCATGGACAAAGATGGGATGAACAGTAATGAACACACATTCCCCAACTTCTGAAAAAAATAAAATGCCATTTTATTAGGAGGAAATTTTTTGGCTGTGATAGAAATGTGTGACTGAGAGACTGTCATTGTTTGTTTAAAAAATTATCGAAATAACAATTGATATTGATATGGTTCATGTTTATGTTGCTTTATTTAGATCATTGTTTTAATAATGCAGTCTTATAATCTTATAATGAATTGTCATATTTTTAAGATTTAAAATCTAGATCTGAAAAAAATTAAAGCAAATTCCACACATAAAATGCATAAAATTAGCAATATGTATGAATGCTTATATGACCAGTCTAAGAAATCGTTATTTTGGTATATTTTGGAGATAATATTCTAGTTTTTAATATTTCATAATTTGCCATTTTCATTTTAAAGTTTTAGTAGTTTTGTCATGTTTTTATCATTTTTAGTACTTTTTGTTTTGTGTGTGTGTGTGTGTGTAAATACATACACACACATGTATATATACAGAGTTCTGGCATGAAACTCTAGATGGCGCAGTCCGATAGGTCTAACTCAGTCTGACCTAATGACATCATTATCACATGGCACAGCTGATTGGTTCTCTCCTGTATCGGTAGCCAATGAGCTCGCTGCTCAACATTCAAATATATGACTAGTGCTTGCCGTAGCAGTTGCAGCTTGCTTCAGAAACCCTCCACCTTCCCCAGCTCCACCTGTATAGATCTGCTACGAGGCGATTCATGTATGCTATATGGGGGTTATTTCATGTATGTTATAAGTGCATCAGCAATATTTCTTACATGCTCACAGCAGCATGTTGTGGATGTATCGGCAGCAGTTGACATTCTTTATTTTTTTTCAAGTAACAAAAGTTGTTTTATGGTTTTAGCTTTAAACCTTTTAGAAAATGTGTAAGAAAAATACTGTTGTCATTTTGAATAGAAAATGACCCTATACACTTGTTTATGCTTTGAGAGAAATGAGTGGCCACCCGTTGTGAATTCTCCAGAGTTTGGTGTGTGTAAGTGAGCGGCATAGGATATAAAACCTTTAGATTCACCCCTGTACTTGCTGCTCACTGATCTGAAATTTAGGCATGAGTAAGAGTAATGTGGCAGATATCGAACCCACTCAACTGTCTCCACAGCGGTGCTATCATCCATCCGCTCGCATCAGCCTGGAGGAGGAGAGAGATATTTGCAGAAGCACAAGACGAGGACACCTGTGTCCTGCTCCCACCAACACAGCAGCCATCAACATGTGCTATCAAATCACGACTGCCTGCAGAACCGTATCAATAACACAATCAATAAAGCCAAATTAATTCCACCAGGTTCCCTCAATTTGATTTGTTTTCTCAAATACATGCACTGTGCAAAAAGTCTAATTGATAAATCAGTTCAATTGCTTTCTCCTGTTGGGTAACAAAATCTTTAACAGGGTATTTTCAGAGGACAATCTGAGTGGCGTTTCCCATGCAAAACGTGGTAGTGGTTGCTAGGGTGCTGCAATGCAGTTGCTAAAGTATTTAAACTGTTTTCAGTTAAGGTGTTGATATACTAAGGTGACCAAAGTTCTGAAATGGAAACCAGGGACATTTACTAATTTAGTGGTAAAAATGTAATTGAAATCTCACTAAGGGGGACAACACAATACTTGTTTTGTAGGATAATTAATAATGATCAAACCCTAAGAGATTTAAATAAGCTACAGTTTACTAGACATCACACTGTGAAAAACAGTAGCCTAAATAGTAAGCATTGTAAATAGCAAACAGTATTTTAACAAAAGTATGACTTTACAAAAATGTCACAAAAATAAAATGCAACAAAATGTATCGTTGTATTACATTTTAACATTTTCTAACTGTATTTAACGTTTTCATTTTCACAAACTAAATATAGGCTAACGTTACTGCATACAGTAGCCTATAGTAACATCTTCAAATGTTATGTTTGTGCTTTTGAAAATAAAGGAAATGTAAGCTTATTTTGAATTAGTTGGTTATTTTTGTACTGTGGTACAGTTAAGAAAGATGTAAGTTATGAAAATTGACTTGTGATCAATAGTGGCTTGATCTTTCAAAAACTTGTAAAATTTGATCAGCAATCAGTATTACTTCAGTTTAACATATCTACTCAGTATTTATCTTTCAATACATAAATATGAATATATTTATTTATTAAGCACTTTTAACAATGATTTAAAACTGTTAAAAATGTAAAAGCTTAACCATTGCTTTCAGAAAAATGTATGAAAAACCTTGAAACCGATAACACTGTGTCTTTTGATCACAACATGATGGATAATACAAGCGCTCTGCTCGTCTGTTTCGTTCTCAGTGTTGCCAACTTCTTTCAATGGAAAGTAGCTAAACCCCGCCTGAAGCCCCGTTCACACTACAAGCCACACGCAACAGCAAAGCGACACAATCCCATTTATTTCAATGGAGAGCTGGCGATTTCCGGCGACACGAGCGAGCAGGCGGCATGTCCAGCGACGCGACACAAGTTCAGAATCCTTCAACTTTATGCAAATGAAGAGCGACTTTCGGGAGCGATCAGCCAATGAAAGACGACGGTATAGCTCATGTGTCGTTTCTCACTCTCAGGCCGTAGATAAACTACCAATGGAAGAAATTAGGCTCTGTTTCTCATTCATTTTTGTTTGTATGTACGGATTTAATGGATATTTAGATTATAGTTAGTCTTTGCCTCCTCAAAAATGTTTATACTATGGGCAGAAACCTGATTCGCTGCAAGGGGGCCACCGTATTGAGAACGCACCACATAGCAACCAAAGGAACCTCATCGCACAGCCACCTTGTCGACATTGTCATCGACAAAAGTCCTGCTAGTGTGATCGGTGCTTTACCATCGTAAATGTCGCCAGATGACGTCATGCGCTAATTAGCATATTCATGACATCAGTGCGTCATATTGTCTTGCCTCCCTGTGCTCACGTACAGCATTTTAATGCAGCCGAATTCTCAATAAAGCAGTTTTTATTAATATATTTTACTGTTTCTGTTGTCAGACAACGGAATAAATAATATAGTGACTGAAATGCGGTCTATTAAGACTACAATAATACTACAACAAACTACATACACCAGCTCTCAAGATTAATCTGTCCTAAAAGCACTAATACCACATCACAGAAGTGAAGTGAAGACGTGCCCAAGTATGGTTACCCATACTAGAATTAGTGCTCTGCATTTAACCCAAAGTGCACACACACACAGCAGTGAAAACACACACACACACACACAGGAACCGTGACCCACACCATAGACAGTGGCAGCTCTTATTCTCGTCCTCCCTGTGTAGCAGTTGGGGGTTCGTGCCTTGCTCAAGGGCACCTCAGTCGTGTTATTGAAGGTGGGAGAGAGTGCTGTAAATTCACTCCCCCCACCCACAATCCCTACCGGTACGAGACTCGAACCCACAAACCTTTGGGTTACGAGTTCGACTCTTTAACCATTAGGCCACGACTTCCCCATTGTCTAATGTAATCAAATACACATACGATTAAGACCATGGCTGTGCTTTGATTTCGTCTATACTTGCATGTAAAATAGAGTTAGAAGCAACAGAATATCTTTTTTTAACCGAAAGTGCTGCTCCTCTCTGCGCTCGCTGAACTGAATCAGTACGCTTAATCGCTTTTTTGGGTAAATTTTGTTTCCTTTACCCGGGCAATTATCTTTGTTTTTTTTTGATGCTCCATTATGTTGCTTTGTATTGTTAATTAATTGTTAATTACAAAAAAAGATACTTCCGGTGTCCCATCTGCTTCCGTTATTTTCATTGTTACAAACATTCCTTAGGCTGCTTGATATTGTAAACAGTACCTATGTGGTCTTATATCATTTTATTGTTGTAATTATATACTAGCACTGTTTGCAGCGCAAGTATTTTAATCATTTACTACCTGTGCACTTTCGTTATCTAGTATCAGGCTAGTCACTTAACACTTCCGTCCTGGAGGGCCAGTGATCTGCATAGTTTACTTACAACCCTTATCCAGCACACCTGTTCATCATTTTAAATAGTCCTGAATTATAGGCTCGATCAGGTGTTTTGATTGTGGTTGCAACCAATAAAGCATCTTCTCTGGACACTGGCCCTCCATCAGTAGTCCGTCTAGAATAGCCCTGTTGGTTCACTGGATGGCGATGAATCGTATTGTACTGTCACATAAAATAATCGTACTTACTTCCGTGTGTGAAAGATAAATCAAATTTATTTGTGCGTACAGCATTTTTCTGTATAAACCCGTATCTTATAAATTAACACAATAGAATTTTTTTTTTTTTTTTTTTGGTGTTTGGCTTAGTGTTATGTTAGCATCATTATTATACTCTTATACCTTTTGTTCTTTAATATTTTGAATTGTTTTTAGCTTTATTTTTTGTTTTTCATTTGAAATTTTGTTGTATGCATTAGTCATTTTTATTTAATCTCTTTATTTAAAAAAATGTGTATAGGTAGTATTTATAAAATTTTAGCTTTTAGTTTTGGATCTGTTTTTAGTTGTTTTAATACTACAATTGATTGCTTCTGTTGTCCTCATTTGTAAGTCGCTTTGGATAAAAGCGTCTGCTAAATGACTAAATAAATAAAATAAAAAAAATGACACGGGCAAAAACGCAAGTGCTTGCTTGTAAATGATGGACAATTAAAAGTGATATTTACCTTGATTTTATTTTTCTTCAGACTGATCTCAATTTCAAGCATGCTCATTATCAAGACATATTCACATTTGGGGGGGAAAACACATTAATATGATAAAGAACTGAAAAGATCTGGCACACTAACAAAATTGACATTAAAAAAAGTATTGGGCTTTGTTAAAAAAAGCTACGAAAAACATGTTTAAATATTCCACAGGAATGTGTTTTTAAAATGCATTATACTAGGCCTGTAGATTTTAGTGCAAAAAAAATAAAACTGCTCTAATGCAGGTAGCACAGACCCTCATTTGTTCGCTTGCATCATTTATAACACAAACAAGCAGCCAAACTAATGTTTCATTCAGGGCCTGACTGGTGCAGAGAGGCTGTGCCCCATAAAGCTGCCCAGAGCGCTTTCGCCCGGAGGTTGCTGTTGAGTTTAAGTTGTTTCTGGAGTTTTGTGTGCTGGCAGCCCACCCACTCAGAGTTGAACACCGGTCAGTAGAAAACGGATGACTTTTCAAGTGTCTCCACACACTGTGATCCCATTAGATCCCCTGTCAGTCACGCAGATGATCTGAAGCAGAGCGTGTTCAGATAACCCAAGCATCTGGCTGCAGTCCATCACGCTTTAAACTGTCAGGCGCTTTGCTTTGTGTGTCTGCATTCAAATCTGCATTATTTGAAGCACGTTAGGCTAGAACATCTGCCGTCCATTTGAATCAATAATGATTTAACGTACGATTCTGCAAAAAACATCAAGGCTGCTGGTAGACAATGCACTGAGAAGTGAGTTTTCCAATGCTTCCGTGTTCACGTGTTTGTAACAAGGTTGACCAAATCTAGATTTGTGTGTTTTCTGAAGGGAAAAAAAGGTATGTGAGGTTTCAAAACACAGCTATAATACTGTTTCATATTTTAAGTGACGTGACATGTGGCCAAGTAAGGTGACCCATACTCGGAATTAGTGCTCTGCATTTATCCCATCCAAACTGCACACACACACACAGCAGTGAACACACACCCAGAGCAGTTGGGGGTTCGGTGCCTTGCTCAAGGGCACCTCAGTCGTGATATTGAAGGTGGAAGAGAACGCTGTACATTCACTCCCCCCACCTACAATCCCTGCCGGTACGAGACTCAAACCCGCAACCTTGGGTTACGAGCCCGACTCTCTAGCCATTAGGCCACGACTTCCCACAACTAATCGCATAATCTAATAACATTTCGGTAGATAAAACTTATTTAGGTTAGAAAGTCATGTAAACTGAAGAAAACTAAATAGTTTTTTTATCCTGGTAACTAAATTCTTTATAAGAGAGATAGAGAGAGAAGAGAGAGAGAGATTATAGTTGTCTATTTTGTTGTTAAAAATATTTTAGTGCTGTAAAATGATTAATCGCGATTAATCGCATCTAAAATAAAAGTTTTTGTTCACATAGTTTGTGTGTGTGTACTGTGTATATTTATTTGTATATATAAATACAAACACACACATGTATATATTTAAGAAAATTTGCATGTATCATAACATTATATATTTTTAAAGTCTTATATTTTATGTCATATATAAATATATTTATTATAACAGAACACTATTTTTTTCTTAACTAATCATACATGGCTGGTTTGGGTATGTATATATACATAATAAAATATACACGTACACAATATATATTATGTAAAAACTGATTTTAGGATGCGATTATCGCGATTAATCGTGTTGACCACTAATAAACATATATATATTAACTATTTATTATAAACTAGTTTTTTGGATGTATAAAAATAGAATATTAATAGTTAATTGCCTATAGTAATACTACATAATAATAAAGAAAATTTTTGATAGATAAGCAAAAATAATTATAATACACAAAATAAAAATACTACTAAAATAAAAAATTAATCCTACACACAGAAAAGAGAAAGAGATAGTAGTTACATATTTTTTAATTTATAAAATAATATAATAGATACTGAATAGACAGCTATTTATATAAAAATGTATTATAAATATAGAATACTGATTTTTTTTATAGATAATATTAAACTACGTTGAAATAATAAAATAATGGGTGATGTATTTATTTTTATTTTAAAGAAAAATTTTACAAATATTTAAATATATTTATTTAGTAAAACATAGTATATAGTAGTATATCTAATATTTCAATATATAGCTCAGTTTATTTTTACATTATAACTATTATTAATCTAAAAGGTAAAAAGATGATTGGAATGTGGATGTCAGACATTTCAATACAAATCGTTTTTTTGTTTTGTTTCGCTGGTCAGAACTGATTAGACAGTACACAACCCTAATTTTAAAATTTGAGCTCTGAATTCTTGAGTGTTCAGCCAAGTCTAACGAGATAATTCAGCAGAGATAATGTTGAGCTCGGGCTGACACTTTCCTCTGCTGGCCAAGGAAGACACACACAACACACACACAACACACACCACACACACACAACACACACCCACACACACACCACACACCCCACACAACACACACACACAGCGCGGACACACCCACACACACACCACATACACACACACACACACAACACTCGACTGATCAGCTTGTGGATTAATGTAAGCCAGTATATCTCACTTTATCCCTGCAAGCTTCATCAGAGTGATCAGCAGCAGTATTTAGCTCTGGGTTTGCTGTGTTTTCAGCATCAGTCTCTCGCTGCTGCTGATGCTGCTGCTGCTGCTGATGCTGCTGCTTCAGTCTCACTTCCACTGACTGCAAACAGCATCGCCATGGCAACACGGACAGACTGCAATCCGCTGCCCTCATTAGAAAGAACCTGAGCAGATTTCACATCTCTGTTTTATATCTCCTTCATAACGAACACATGTGTCAGGATGACATGACAACCCCAGCGGACAGGAGAGTTCATACCTTCACAAATACAGTCACTAGACTGTATTGACGCTTACGAAAAACATTTTCCCTTGTGCTCCATGACATAAATAACATTAATAATAAATAGATTATTCTGCAGTGCAAATGCATTATGCAGGTTATTTTTAAATTAGTTCATTATTATTTGATAAATATCATTATTACTGACTTGCATTAAATATTAAATGTTGTTACAAATGATCATTATTCCTTTTAAAGACATTACAGAAATTAATTAGTTAGTTATGCTCAGGTTGAAGTTCCAAAAAAGGTAACACACACACACACACACACAACACACACAATGAACGTAATTTAGAACCAAGTATATATTTGATATATATTTTTGTCATATATACATTTTTTATATATTTTAACATTGTTTCATACCTAGTTATATATATATATATTAAAGTTTAATATACATTAATATATTGGTGATACAAACTCACAGATGCAGATGCACACCTACAGATGCACAAAATAGACACTGTTATTGAAATTTCACAGCACTAGACGTGGTTTGCTTTATCTGGGCAGAGAACAGTTAATACAAGCCATCCATCAGAGAGACAGGCTCAGGTATGAGTCTCCACTGACCGCAAAGCCTCACTCCCAGACCTACAGCCACGCTCAGGGACAAATGTGACGGGATGTGGAGTGACAATAGGTGATTCAGACATTTAGGTCACAGACTTCATAAAAGGTCAGAGGAATTGTACTGGATTCCACCTGACAAACCGTCCAGCTGTATGGATTTATAACAGAACAACAGCAATAATGCACTCTGGTTAAGCAGTGCCAAGAATGCAGAAGAAAACATGTTTATTAAAAATAAACGTCAAAAATATAACTAGGTAAGGGTGGTTGATGAGTAACGTGGTTGTTAATGGTTTTCAACACATGGGATTTCAGGTTATGATATGCATGTAAGGTTTATTTATTCTACTTTTCTTCTTTTCTTTTTTTTGCTGTTCCCTTGCAGTATTTCAGTGTACAAGTACAAATATTGTATTTGCAGCTTTTACCAAAGCTGAAGGTATAAAATATTTGTGCGCTTGTTATCTTGATAGCAATAAACATCACGCATAAAAATTCAATACAATTTATTTATTTTTTAAATGCAATAAAAGGGTTGCACTAAATGTGGGACACAATTAAATTGGTCATTTAAATTAGTTAAAAATGGTGTTTTACAACCAAGTATCAGCTCAGCATATTTTCAAATTTACGACATATGTATGATTGTAATTCATTAAGATCAAGACCTCGAAGTCCATTTTAAGGGGGTAATTAGCATTTAATACTAGCTACTTTTTATGCTACTTAATTGTATTCATTCATTCACTGTATTTATAGAGCACTTTAAAACTGCACCTGTAGACCAAAGTGCTGTACAATAAAAAAAAAACACTTCATTAAAACACACGACTTAACTTAAAACAACACAGATCCTACTAACAACAAAGACTAGCCCACCCTCTCAAAGGTTAAAGACAAGAAGTAGTTTTTGACTTCAACTTTAAAAGCATTCAAAGATGAGACTTCTCTAAGTTCCCGAGGAAGACTATTCCAGAGCTTCGGCCCCGCAACAGCAAAGGCCTGATCCCCTTTTAACTTTAAACCAGTACGAGGGACAGTAAGCGATAACTTATTATTGGATCTTAGAGACCTAGGTGCTTGACGAACAGCAACAAGCTCAGTCACTTAAGCAGGGGCCATCCAATGCACTGCTTTAAAAACATACAAAAGAGTTTTTTATTTTATCCTGTAGTTCACTGGTAGCCACTTGAGAGAAGCTAAAATAGGAGAGATATAATGACTTTTCTTAGCACCCACTAGCAGCTGCATTCTGAACTAATTGCAAGCGTGAGATAGTGGTCTGACAGGACTCCACATACAACACATTGCAATAATCCAAACGAGACAAAACAAAGGCATTAATAAAACCTTCTCTAAGTCTTTTCTTGGACCGAATGCTTAGTCGAGCAATAGACCTATCTGGAAAACAAGTCTTAAGGTCGTCACTACGCAGTAATCTGCTGTCAAATTTCAGCTCTGGTGTCAAACACCACACTAAGTTTCCTTATGGTCACGCAAATAATCAGACCATAAGCCCAAATATGTGGACATATCTAAACATCCTCTGGCAGGGCCAAAAAACATAATCTCAGTTTTACTCTGGTTCGTTTGCAGCAGATTTTGAGTCATCCAGCTCTTAACCCCCTCTAGGCATGCAAATAAGAACCGTTGTTCTCTCCCACCTTATAGGTACATAGCTCAGTATCCCATCCACATACAATGGTACAACTCGCTAATTTGTTTAGAAATTGAACTCAGGGTAACATGATACATGAAATAAATAGGGCCAATACAGAACCCTGGGTACCCTCACAGTACGAAAGGCACTGCCATTGAAACAAGTTACCAGACTTACGGAGATGATCTATGTGACGATAAACTTAAAAAAACCACTCTAAAACGGTCCCAGGAATTCCAATTAAATGGGATAACAGCTTTATAAGAATCACGTGGTCTATTGTGTCAAAAGCTGCACTTAAGTCCAATAAAATCAGAGCTGCCGCGTTACCTGCATCTCTGATTATACGGAGGTCATTAACAACTCTTAAAAGTGCAGACACAGTGCTGTGACCTGCCCTAAAACCGGACTGAAATTTGTCTAAGATCTCATACCTACTTAAAAATGACATTAACTGGGAATAAACCACCTTCTCTAAAATCTTTGATAGGCATGGTAATTTTGAGATGGGCCGATAATTCTTCAGTTCCAAAGGGTCTAAATCAGGCTTTTTAAGAAGTGGCTGAATAACCGCCTCCTTAAGGCCTGTTGGAACAACTCCATTATGAAGACTACTGTTAACAATAGAAGTAATACTCAGCCCAACAACATCAACCATCTCCTTAAGAAGACGTAAAGGAACCACATCGCAACCACCAGATGTAGGCTTCAAACCCATAATGATGTCCATAACTTTATATTAGACTGTAGTACATATAACAAAAAATATGGATATTTTACCCTTTTAATGCATTAAATCGAGGTTCCTCATGCAGGTCCAGAACAACTTTCCTGCTCTAATAAAACACACCTGCATCAGCTAATCAAGGTCTTTAGGTTTACTTGAAAATGACAGCCAGGTGTGCTGGAGCAAGACCAGCAAAGAGAAAAAAAAAAAGAAAGGTGTATTATAATCATGGAATTTTCAAATTTAAATTTCAAAACTTTACATTTAAAAAATTTGAAAACATGGAATTTTAACAATTTTTAATATTTAAAACAATGGTTTAAAATAATAATAAATGTTAATAAACTATATTTAGATATATTAAATGCCGGTGAAAAGTTAATACATCGTCATGCTTTTGTTCAAATCATAGATCATCTAAGACTGAAAGTGAGAAATGCTTGACATATCATATTGCTATAATAGTACATTTATATTTATACTGACAGTTCAGTTTTCCTATTACACAAGAATACAGCACTTATCAAAGGTGTTCCACAGTTACTAACAGCTCCTCACTGCACTCTATACAAACAGCTGACAGATCATATTTAAATATAGAATTCTTTATTCAGCCCTTGATTCCCAACAAGACAAAGATTGTGACAGGAGTCATTTGTCATTTCTAGAATGTTGAGTTAAAGTGAAGACAGTGAAAGTATCTTTTAACATTCATACCACAGAGACTCTGTTCTTATAGACAGATACAGCTACACAGGGTTAGTCGAGATCGGAAACAAAGCTTGTGTTAATAACAGGCCACGTTACAAGAAACAACTGACAATCTTGTGTGCAAGCTATGTCAAGCTTAAAGGAATAGTTCATTCAAAAATGATAAATTGCTGAAAATGTCATCACCCTCAGGCCATCCAAGAAGTACATGAGTTTGTTTCTTCATTGGAACAGATCTGGAGAAATGTAGCATTACATCACTTGCTCACCAATGGATCCTCTGCAGTGAATGGGTGCCGTCAGAATGAGAGTCCAAACAGCTGATAAAAGCATCACAATAATCCACACCACTCCAGTCCATCAGTTAACGTCTTGTGAAGAAACAAATACAAGATGTTTTAACTTCAAACCGCTGCTTCCAGCTAAAATACAAGTCCTCTATTCATATTGCTTTGTTGAGTTGTCCAAATCGTGAGAGAAAAATGCACAGATTTCCAAGCCCCAACAAAATAAAAAAACATTCAAGCAAAAACTTCAAAAACAAGATTGGATTTGGATGTGAGAGGACAAAAGGAGATGGACTTTATCACTGGAGGAAGCGTTATTATGGATTACGGCCTAGTATTTTGGACAGAAGTGACCGTTTGAAGTTAAAACGTCTTAATGATGGATTTGTTTTTTTACAAACATGCAGCTTTTCACTTCAGAAGATGTTAACTGATGGACTGGAGTGACGTGGATTATTGTGATGCTTTTATCAGCTGTTTGGACTCTCATTCTGACGGCACCCATTCACTGCAGAGGATCCACTGGTGAACACGTGATGAAATGCTGAATTTCTCCAAATCTGTTCACATGAAGAAACAACCTGAGGGTGAGTACATTTTCAGCAATTTTCATTTTTGGGTGAACCATTCCTTTTTAAAAAATTACCATAGAAATGTTTGGAGTGATTTAAGGTTTAGCTTTTATGAAATGTTCTGAAATTACAAAAAAGTCCAAGTAATGCTAATGAAACCCTTGAATAAATCAGCATATTATATATCCTCATTGCCCATTTGCGAACGAACATACAGTATTCAATGATAACATATTATATACCAGCTAATATGTTGGCAAAGCATGTTTAACAACCAGTATCTAGTTAACAAAGCCTAGCGAAATCCTCCACAATATCTGAATCCAAAGACTCAATTCATTCATTCCTCTAAAAATATAAACTCCCATTTTCATATTCATACTTATTTAGATTTTTTAGCATTCTGAAGATTTCATTCTTGCGTATTATTGAATACATAGATATCAGAAACAGTCAGAAAGCATCCAGTGTTGTAATGGGATGCAGCGTGTTTGGATGCTCTTGAAGCTGCTGTGTAAATCCAACACCCTCATTTCATTCAAATCAGTTCAAAGCAATTAGCACCACTGCAGAAAACATCAGCTCGCCATCATCGCAGAGATTTGCACTGTAAATGCCAGGAAGCAACACATCTGCCAGTCCTGTGAATTTGATTGTAATGTCAACAATGTTTGATTTATTAAAAGCCTTAAAGGAGAGGAAGCCGAGCCGGTCCTGACTGACTGCTGGCCTCAGTGGCAGCCGCAGTGGAAGTCTGCGCTGGGGTCGAAGAGCAGCGAGTCTCGGTTGTGGTTGTGCGGTAAGCAGTCGAGGTGATACCAGGCGTCGCAGTCGTCACACTGGATCCACTGCACAGTGTCCTGCTGTGGGAGACGACAGTGAGCCGCTGCGCAGGGCTCCATGCCCTGAGCCACCGCCACCTCTTCATCTTCAGAGGATGACGATGACGAGGAGGAGGAAGAGGTGGAGCTAGAAGAGGATGAAGAGGGAGACAGCAGAGAAGGCTGTTGCAGCGGGTGTTTTTTCTAGGCTTCCACCACGCGACAGCCTGCAACATAAAAGCAGTAATATCAGATGCATTTAATAAATGCAATTAAGATCAAATATACTGAGTTGAAATGCCTTTAATATGTTAAAATTATATATTTCATACTATTATTTTCATACTATATTTTTTGTTTCTTTAAGAAAAAAATTTTTTTTTTAATTTCCATATATATTCAGGCTGTGGAGTAAAGCAATTTTTTTCAACGACCTTTCATTTTTATAATAATTTTTTTTTTTTTTTTTTTTTTAGAATATCTTTATTTTAGAATAATGCAGTAATGATGATTTTTCCACAAATTTCCAGGCTAGAAATCACAATTCCCTGATATTAATTACAAAATAGATTCTTATTATACTGTTATGACTTTATTTTGTATAATATTTTTTCTAAATATTTAATTTTTATTGTAGATTCCCTGAAATTCCCCAATATTTTATTATTAAGTAAATTATTATAAAAATATACCCAATGATAGAAATATGAATGACTTTAAATGTGATATACCTTACTATAGAATCAAATATTATCAATACTAACAAATCTCTTTATGTAGACAAAGATTATTCATTTCCATACCCTCACAATCTATTCACATTATGAATATGACTTTAATGTTATATTTTTATTTCTTGGTTGTTAGATCTTTTCTTTTTTCTATAAAATAAAGGTTTTATTCATTTCAACATATTTTTCAGGACTTGAAATTACAAATTCCCTGATATTTCATTTTAATAAATGGAATAATGAATTTGAAAAAATATACTATCACAAATTTATTATTTAGTTTTATACTATTTACAAGACAATAAAGATTTTAGAATAAAGATTTAGTATTAATAATTTCTATACATTTTCCAGGCCTGGAAATCACAAATTTCATAATATTTCATATTAATAAGTAAAATTAATTAGATACTCACTATTAGAAATATTAATGCCCAATATATTTCTTTAGTTTATTTTAGAATAGACATGTGGGCCTCAGAATCACAAAATCCAGTTTTTTATCCAGGTTCTTCATGCCTGTGAGAATCCTATATAAGTATCAAGTATCACTCACCCAGTTGAGGCCTGAAAGCGAGAAATCACTCCCCTGGTCTTCTCGGTCTTGCTCATCCTCGCTGACGGGGAGGTCAGGTTGTAATTCTCACTTCCCATTCTGAGGGTGGTGAATACGGGGGAGCTGATTGCCCTCGGCCTCCTGCCAGGACCAGACAAGCAGGGCTTCTGCTGGCGGAGGGGCGTCACACTGATGCCGTTGCCTTTGGTGTGACTCGATATGTTCACGATATGATTGAACTGCCGGCTGGGCGGCACATTGAAAATGCTGCTGCTGGTGTGTTTGCTCACGTCAATCTGTGACCGGCAGTTCTGCTCCAGTTTGGGTAGAGGGGGCTGAAACACCTCCGACTCTGATTTGTAAAGCCGGCGTCTTTTCTTGGCTTGTCCCCTGCGTCCGTCCTCCAGGTCTCTGCGGTTCGTGGGATCGTCCGAACTGTCGTCCTCCAGCAGAACTGTGTGGGCGGACTTGCGTCGGCTCTTTGAGGACAGAGGGACAGACTTGGATGAAATCTCGCCAGCGGCCTGGAAAGGAGGCGGAGTCGTGGGCGGAGCCAGAGCGGTGAACGCTGGAGTGTTTAAGATGCTTGTGTTTTCGCTCTTCTTGAAGGTCCAGCAGCTGCCGTTCATCTTGCTCAGGCTGCCGATGGAGTTGAGGATGACCGTGGCTCTGTTGATGGACAGCTTTGAGATGTCCAGAGCTGGGTCCGGTTTATGGTCCGAGCACGTTCTGATCCGGTTCTTTATGTCGGATGAGAAGGAACCCGCTTTGGGCACAGTGATGGCATCAAAGTCCAGCGGACGAACCCGTACTTTCTGGAAGAGGAAGTAGAACTCTGGACTAGCCCGTCCTGATTGGCCGCCGATGGTGAGCGTGTCGCCATCAAAGATTTCCTTTAAGACCCCTTGTTGGAGGCGCATGTCATTTACCCACGTGCCTGAGGACAAAAGAGAAACTTTTAGAAGAGATTTTATATTCTACATTGGGGTTCATAATAAAGAATGCAACCGTGTCGGACATGTTCACATAGAAATACTATTTAGGCTATAGAGTTAAAGCAAAATATACTTTAAAAAATAATAAATTCAGCAAGATTATATTAAATATTGCATTTGAATTTCATATATATTATATGTTGTGTGTTTATATATCTATATACATAATATGCATTTGAATTTCATATATCTATATATATATATTGTGTGTGTGTGGGTGTGTGTATAATCATCAATAAAAGTTTCGATATTTAATCCATGTATAGACATTCTTTGTACTATATTATTCAAATATAAGACATATATAATATATATATATATATATATCTAGTATTATATAATACTACTAGTTTTTATGAATAATATAATCTATACTAATAAATTGTGTTATAAGTATATTGGTGAATATCACAATTAATGTTTTTTATAAAGTAGATGTTTTGTAATTATTCATTTATTGTCTATGTGTTATAAATATATAAAGACAAAAACGTTCATATATAAACCCCCTTAATATAATTTTAATAATAAAAAAATTAATTTTTTTGCCTTAGATATATATATTTTTTTTTTTAATAATAATCTTTAAATAGTTGTATCTATATTTGTTTGTGTGTGGTGTGTTATAGACATAAAAGCATTTATGATGGTTTTAATAAATAAAATGTAATATATAGGTCATATAGAGAATCAACTTTTAAAATAGTTGCAACTACATATCTATACATATGTAATATAACCTACAGACGTAAGTTGAGCTATATAATATATATATATATGTAGATCGTGACTGTTTTTATAATGACAATTTCATTAATATATAAAACACAAATAAACTATATTATACATTTATTGTGTGTGTGTGTGTATATATATATATATAAATATATATATTATATATAAGATTTATATATATATATTATCCTATATATAATATATATCTATATATATTATATATAGTATATAAATATATAAAACATAACACATTATAAAAATGATTATAATATATATATAATGTGCAACACACCATAGCTGCTGCGGTCCTTCACTTGAACTTTCCAGCTTTCTTCTCCAGAGGCATCAGTTTGTCTTTCCACATGGAGCTCTGCATGGACACGGGACACGATCATGGACTCCAGAGTGACGTCACACTGCTCCGTGGCCCGTCCCAAACGAAACACACACTGGGCCAGTGCAGGCCGGAAAGTGTACAGGTCACGGACGGAGTCTGAGGACTCGTTTCCATGAGCGTTACTATTGTTTGTGTCAGACAATCCAATCCTCAACAGCTGAAAACATGGCTGGACTCCTGATGACATTTTGACATCCCACAAATAAATGTGCAGGAAAAACTGCAACACAGCCGGCAAACCGCAGAGCCTCTCACATAACACTGGGCTAAACGTCCTCCATCGAAGATCCTCCAGTCAGAAAGACTTTCGAATATGACCCTTACTGAAGCGTATTAAATCACATATGGCATGCTAAAAAATTATTAAAATATTTAGAGTACACTAAAGGCTGCAGTAGCACAGGTGGATGAACTATTAAAATTGGATATGTAGTGGCCAATGCTCAATTGCTGTCCTTCATTCTGTAAAACAAAGAATCAGGGCTTTAGTGGCCTTACCAATATTATGTTTTTATTGCATTTACTTTTATTAATTTATAAATTATTATATAAATTGCAATCTACCGTATACATATAACTAATTAAACATTTCCTATATTTCAATACCAGCATTATTACCTTAATAAAAACAAAATTATAATAAAGACAACATGTAAGAAATATTTTAATATATTTATATATATATATATATATATATATATACACACACACACACACACATACACCTAAAAAGAGTTGGTGTACATACACACAAACGTGTTACATGGCTTTGCTCCCACAACACATACAGTTCTACACACTAACATTTAATAGCATGCCCAAATATCAAAGTTAGACAGTTGTGCATCGTCTATCTATGCACTACCAACGCCTCTATGATTCTCTGATTTACTCTATGCATTGTAACCTAGACTTCCTTCCGAAACTATACATGATATACAAATGCTAGCTTAGAAACAGTGGCAAAGCAGCTTCAAAAAGTGCAAAGCATTTAGAAGAAGCAGTCATGCGTTTGTCCTCATCGAGATCTCGCTCGCGCGCTGAAGGAAATGTTAGGCTTGTGTAAGTCCGGCAGAGCAGTGGTCGCCGGCGCAGAGAAACACATTCACACAAAGCGAGCCGAAAACAGCTGCTTTAACAAACACAACCATTCCATTTCGTCGAACATTTCGATGATAAAGCACGTACAAAAGCATGACATACCCAAATTATGAAGGTATATGTTTTGTAAAACGCTACGTAAGTCTTTTATTTGTGCTCCGTGGTACATCTTATCTCTTCCTCTCTCCAGAAGTGCTTTGAAATTGCGCGCCAGGAGAAGGACGAGTTTCCTTGCGCGAAAATCAACGCCACTTCCGTCCATGTTGTCAAGGAGACCGTCAATGGAGAACGACCATGCAAACAGTATGTAGCCATATTCTTTTTTTTCACATAATCATTGCGTTTATTTATAACCGAAACACGGTGTAATTATTAATGTAGTTTATATCTATATAAAAAAATGTATAAAAAAAATTTTATGTTAGTACAAAAAAAATATAGATATATAATCAATATATATATAATTTTTTTTTTTTTTTTTTTTTTTGTTATTAGACTTAAAGACATAACATGCAACATTTACAACTTTAACAAGACATCCAAAAATATAACACAATTAAAGGAATGGGTTTACACTACATAGAGAGAGAAACAAAATCAATAATAATACTTAAAGAAAAAAATCAGATAACCAAGACCGCATATTTCCACTTCAACTCTTTAGTGAATAAAATTGTATCTCTACATTTTTGTTATCAGAGACTCAAAATACAAATGAAAATCAGTCATAAAGACCTTCAAACAGGGTTTAGAACTGTTTCTTTTACTTTTATGAATATGAAATGTACCAAATAAAATCATTAGATTCCTCATAAAATTGACAGATGCATTTTTTTATTCAAAATATAAGATAAACATCTTTGGATGTTAATTCACAATCATAACCAGATTTCTGTTGAATATATATAAATTATCTATAGATCAATCTTCCAGAATTTTTTTTGAATGGTACCACTCAAAAATAAAGATGTAGAATTCCTTTCTGGCTGATCTGAACAAACTGAACATTTGTTTCATCATATCCATACATTTGCTAAATTATAGTTACTAACATAATATTATGAAGTACTGTAATGTATTATGAGAACATAAAAATAATTTGATTACATAATTCTTCCCATGGGCATTAAATTATCATACTGTATTTCCTCTTTTAAAAATGCACTGTTTTTCATCACCATCATCTTTTATTATCTTTCCCGAAAACCATACATATTCAAGATTATTTTCTTTCCCTCCCTTTTTTTATATCAGTTGGGTACGTTAATGGTATTAAAAACATTCCATATGCAAATGAGTACGGTGATCTACAATTAATTCAGAATGCATGAGTAACCTATAATTGTTCAAGATGTTATACTACATTTCACATGTAGTTTGTAATCAGTAATGGACTACAATTTGTAATCACTTGTATGTTGTCGTCTATGTTGATGTCTTGTTATATCTGTAAAGTTTTTATGTGTTTAGCATGCAATCAATTAGGCTAGTTTACATTAATATTATCAAAATGATTTTCTGAATAGTAGTAAATATGCATCATCGAGAAAACAAAAAGACAAGAACGCCAACCATGGGACTTTTAAAGTCAAAGTTTTATTTTCATCTTTCATTCAAGAGAGCAAATCAAAGTTGAACTGAAGCTGTGCTTGAAGTCAAACTATGAAGCCACATGTAATACTAAATTAACAAAGCGGCTAAAAACAAGATCATCTGCACCATACTTTGTACGTGACTGTGAAGTATTGTTAATATTCATGGTATCTGGCAAATACACCCTTACCAAAAAGTAGTATACTTCAGGTTTATTTTAGTAAGTATACTTAAGTAAAGTTCAAGTATATTTTTAAGTATACTTTATGTAGTAAGTATACAAATATCAGTGTACTAGTAGTATACTTGTAAGTGTACTATTTCAATACTCCTTGGGACTAAATTGGCTCATTTTCTAGTATATAAAAGTATACTTTAAGTTTAACAGTTGTAAACTTTGAGTACACAACTAGTTTGCATCAATATTTTTAGCTTGTACTGCAACTGTACTAAAAGGGAACTTATAGGTATACTGATAGTTTACTAATTAAATACTTGTAGTAGCATTTTTAGTACACTTTGAAGTATAGTCTCAGTAAACTACTAGTTTAGTAGTTTTATACTGCAAGTATACTCGTAAGTTTTCTTTAAGTGAACTTTACATCATACTTTAAGTATACTACTATGTCCCTATTTAGGTATTAATTTGTATATATTTTGTTATATGAATATCTGAACATACAAAACATCAAAAGAAAGAACAGGGTATCTGCTTGTAAACAAAAGCATTTTATTCTAGCTTCATGCAATATAAATATATATTTTTATCAACACTGGAATGTGGGTAATCATAATAGGAAATAACACAACCTTTGTGACAAAAAGCTGAAAAAAGACTAGGATCTAGATTCAGAATGATAATCAAAACGTAGATAACGTCGATCAAAACCCCAAAGCTTGACGGTTTTTAATTACAATCTCATTGGTCTACATACATCAACGTTACACAGTTTTGATGCTGTTTTATGTCTGATGATCGTGTTAGAATACATGTGGCAGCATCTGTTGTTTCGGTTTCTACTTCACTTGTGTTTTTTGGAAATTCTGTACAGAAGATGTGTACAAGCGCCCCCCTACTGTATAACAATGAAAACACGGATTCTAGGAGCACAAGTATAGCTCAAATATATTTAGACTTTTTCTAAGTATAAGTCAAGTATACTTAAAATGTCATTTTAAGTATACTTCTGAGAAGTACATAAAGCCCATTTCTGAGAAGTACATAGAAAGTAGACTAAAAGTATACTTTCCTATTTTTAGTTTAAAAGAAGTATACTAATAGCACACTTGAATAAACTTCTTTTTCGTAAGGGCAGCTGTGAGAGATGCTAGTCTGAACGAGGAAAAACACCGTCATGTTACAAAGCTTGTTCACAATCACAGCTTTTCAAAGATGAGTGAAGCACGTCGACAAAGCTGTCTCCTGAGAACTCTTGCATGTAAGCTGACAAAAGATCAATTGAGCAATGAACTCAGCATAAATGGATGAAGAAAGCACACACTCCTGAGCTCGATTAATTATGTGATGCCAGCATCTGTGTAAACCGCTGATCAAACCTGAGCAGGATGGACTTGTATTGCTACGGTTCCTGTACCACCGAAAAAAACATCTTTTTAGTCACTTTTCAGTGTGATAAGTGCATTGTCTTATGCAGAATTATGATTTATCCAGCTCAGACTACTCAGGGTAAAGTTCACTTCACCAAACGCAAATGCAAATTTCAACACATTTAAGAGCAATAAACGTTGTAAATCTGAATCACACTGAACTTTGAGGGGTGAATGCATTTGTTCAAGTATAATCAAGCTAAAACTGTACATGCAACAGAAAAATGATATCCATTTCTTTTGAAAGACCAGTTTTGATTTTGTTGTGCTCAGTTACGCCTGAGGATTGGAAATGTGCGCACTACTCAAAAACTGTTTTCTGTTCACGATTGTCAAATCATAAATTTGACATCCTTTTTTCTTTTTGCCAAAATAAACCAGATCCGAAAACATTTCCATATTAGCTGCTAAAATAACACTGACATTAAGAATACTTCTCATCAGAGACAAAGTGACGCAATGCAATCTCATTGTTAACAGGCAGCCTCTAGTTCAGCATGCTTTTGTAGCCTAATGCTTTTAGTTGTGTATATAGTAGATCTACGACATCAGCGCATATATAAAGAGAGTATAATTAATAAATAGCAATAATATAGTGTCAGTGAAATATTTCTCGAGTTTTGCATTATCAAAATCATTCTCAAGTGCAAAGATTCAGTTAAAGCATGACAGTGCGAAAGCAGGGTTTCTGCAGGTTTCATGAAGGTAAATTTAAGACTATAAATGTGAGACCAAGTAAAGAATATGTAAGGAATAAACTGAAGGGAATTCATCAGTATTTGAGTTTCAAATGGACTTTCAAACTGTAAAAAAGTGCTGTCCTTTTTTTTCAGTGCAAATGTGTAAAGAGTCATATATCAAGATATGTTTACTTGAGATGCAGATGACATAAGTCTTGTTTTCTGAGATAATGATCAAAATAAAGTGAGTTTGTGATTAAAACAAAACAAACATCTGACAATGTTGTCAGAAAAATGCACTTAATTCAAAGGAAAAACAAGTTTTCATATCCCACTGACATATTTGTTCTTGTTTAAGGCATAAACTCACTTCATTTTGTTCAATCCCTTAAAAAACAAGGCTTCATATTTTAATTTTTTTTTTTTTCAATCTCAGATAAATGTACCATGACTTAAAAAAATTGTTATATTTGAGCTGGAATACAAGACAAAAATACCGAGGAATAGATGAATTTTTTTGCAGTGCATGCAACATTTAATGCCACGACTTTATGCATTTAAGATTTCACCACAGATTTAAAGCTTTTTAAGGCCTTAATTTGTGGAAAAGAACATTCAAACCCCTTTTTATGACCTGCAGAAACCCTGTAAAGGTTTCTTGTTTATTATGTCATTCATTTCTTTAGAAGCTGTGTATTATTTGAAGAAAACTGCATGAGAATCCAGCAATCATTGGATAGTATTGATCATTAACATGCAATTAATCTATGTACAGAAGTGTGTGTGTATGTCTGTTGCACCTACCCTGTGTGTGTGTGTGTGTGTGTGTGTGTGGTGTGTGCATTCGTGCCTCCGCCCTCATTCTGTAAACATGAGCAAATTTTAGCAAATCAATAGAAAACCATTCATACATAAAATGTTGCAGTGAATTGAGTATGAACTTTGAATACAAGAATGCTCTCAGAAAAAAAAAGCTATCACTGGGGCAGTACCTTTTCAAAAGGTACACCTTTGCACCCCTAAAGGTGCATATTGGTACCTTAAAGGTGCTGTATGTAGGATTGACACAGAGTGGTTGAACTAAAGGGGTTAGTTTTCAGTCCAAGGTCAAAATATTGTAGAGGGTTTTTTTTCACTGCCGCCCCGTAAAGGGTTAATTTTTTCACCCTGCCCCTCCTCCTCAGATTTGAGGCACAAGCAGGTTGCCAGATTCATGACACCAACAGGAACCAGTGCACTTGATGATGAATGAAATGAAATACGCTCTGTTTTCCGCCAACTGGCAACCCGGGGTGACGAAATACAATTGGGTAAACTGGCAGTGGGCAGGTTTCACAAACCAAAACAGAGACCGACATTCCGGCCATTTCATTGAACGCACATTTCAAAGGAGAATAACTGACTGTAGAATTGTTTTTCAGATAAACAAATATGTTAACTTAGCATGTTTCTTAAATACCTGCAAACATATTATGGTATTTTTATGCTTTAGTAGAGTCAAAAACTTACATACA
Organism: Sinocyclocheilus anophthalmus; assembly: GCA_018155175.1. NCBI lineage: Eukaryota > Metazoa > Chordata > Actinopteri > Cypriniformes > Cyprinidae > Sinocyclocheilus > Sinocyclocheilus anophthalmus. The sequence continues at coordinate 69,727 of JADLZN010003281.1, read as the reverse complement.
GCACCTTTAATGTTACATATTAGTACCTTGTGAAAAAGGAGTGCCCCAGTGACAGATTTTGTAATAACTTGTTGTTTGAGAGTAAAAAAAATGGTTAATTAACAATGTTCAACTAAATCTGTTTTGCTTATGCTTCATAAATGAGGCCCAATGCTTTCACACTTATATTGCTTCATAAGGCCCAATAACGGCACATTTAGTCATATGACATAAGAACAAACCTTAATCAATAAAACAATTTCTGGAGTGAAGCAAAGGGAGTTTAAAATAATGCTAGCTAGTCAAAATGCTAGGGCTTGATCATGAAATATGTCAATAGATATCAATGCAATATAGAAAAAATTTTCTTCTTCTTTTTATACAATGCTTTAAAATTACAATCAGTCTATCCATGTTCTGAATGCAGTCACTAACGGGTTCACTATAAGCAAAAAGGGGTTCATTTAAATCGTAATTTGACTATTTTATCTATTTTTTTGCAAACCACTGTATTTACATTAGCTGTAATCTAATTCACATCTTTTGCAAGGATTTTGTCTTAATTGTGCTTTTATTTTGACACCCTGTGCCTTTTTTTTTGCCATTTTCCCTCTGTGTGTTCTTCAGACATGAAAACATGAGGTAGCAATTTCACTAACAGGCTAAACCACGCCCCTGATGTAAGACTCCACCCACCAGCTACAGCTCATTTTAATATTGCATCATAATCCTCCTCACACATCATTTACCTGCATAAACGCATCTATCCAGTAGAAACGAGTAACGTTAACCTTAAAATTAAGTGCTGTGAGAACATTAAAAGAGAATTAGAACCATACACTCTTAAAAATAAAGCTAATAAGAAGAACCATTTTGCTTTGTTAAAGAAACTTTCAGTGATTAGTTCTCAAAAAGAACCCTTTTTTCTTAGTGTAATAAACATTATAATATTCTGAAGATCCTATAAAGAACCTTGAAAGGTTCCATGAATGTTAAAGGGGTCCTATTATGCTTTTTCACTTTTTCAGCTTGAGTTAGTCTGTAATGTTGCTGTTTGAGCATAAAAAAGATCTGCAAAGGTACAAAGCTCAAAGTCCAGTTCAAAAGGAGATATTTTATTTAACAGAAATCACTTTTCAAAAACTACAACGAACGACTCGTTTGGACTACAACGCATATTTTCCGGGATTTGTGATATCACAAATATCGACGAATGGGACGAGACCTGTTTGAGCTGCACTAGGAAGGCAACGAGTGTTATTCACTTGTCGAAAAAAAAAAAAAACAACGCTGCTTTCCCAAGCAGACGAACTTAGAGTGGTTACAATCGGCGCTTAGATGGCGCTCAAATTGATTTGATTTTGACGCAATATTTACACTGAAGCTCGCAGGCGGCTATGGTAAGGGGCGTGTCATTTCCCGACCAGGCGCTGAGTGGAGCCAATCACAACACACACTGGTCCAGCTAACCAATCACAACACATTTCGTATTTCAGAAGGCGGGCCTTCATTTGATACAGGAACTATTCGAGCCGTTCATGCCAGACTGGGGAGAGAGGTGTTGTAATAATGTAAAATATGTGAAAAATAATGTGTTTTTCGAACAACCTAGTATGAGAGCTTGTTCTAGTACACCCCCAAAACAAAATCAAGACTTTGTAAAAGAGCATAATAGGAACCCTTTAAGGATTCCTCATGGAACATCAATGCTAGCAAAAAAAACTGAACTTTATTTTTTAACGAGTGTATAGGTATGAAACAAGAATTAAAAAGATATTTGGAATTATTAAATCTTAAAAATTTTGCAATGCTTTTAGTAAAATTGCAGAAGCACAATAGCCATGTTACAGCTGGAAATAAGGATGTTTTATGCCGACTCAACTGTGCTGACAGAAGTGAGTCAAACACAAATGATTCAAATCTACATAATGAGACCATATTAGATATTATGGACATGGATATGGAATTTCCCTGAACTCAGCACCCCCTAGACCCCACTTAGTTGCTAATCATTCCTCATGAATAAATGTCAATGATATTCGCAATGAGCGCATTTCTGCAAGCTAAAACCTGCTATAAAATATATTCAAATGAGTAGGAATAAAGGATCGCATCAGAAGCGCTAGAAAAGAGATCATCGGAAAGGCCCAAGTTGTGGAGACACCTCAGCAGAATCAGCACCTATAACTGCTGAGACAAGCCGTTCCTTCAGAGGAGTTCCTCTGAACCAGGGCCAAAACCCTCCACCACAGCTGATCCTATTTACAGTGGTAAGCCACCGTGTCGGATACCTGTCATCCATGCGGACCTGATTCATCAAGCTGTTTAGTTTACCATTGGCAAGGATTCTCAGTAAAGCGCTTCAAAGCCAGTGGTGACTGCAGACGGTCAAAAGGAAGCATTCACACCAGGTGAATCGCTGGGAAAGCATGTTTGATCTTGGAATGAATCCAACTTTGATTCAACAAATGAAGAAATTCTCAAAATTTGGCATTTTGTAGATGTAAGATCCAATGCAATCTGCTTCAGGTGTTGCTTGAAGCTTCCTTGGAGTTTCAGGCAGTTTGACTCTCTCGTGAAAGTTCTAGTTCTAGTTGCATTGCTTAGTAAAATTTAAAAAGTATTAAGTCTTACACGTGTGTTTTCATTTTCACATGCACTACATGGTCACTCTAATCTAGCACTTGGCTTTAAACCAGTCCTCAGTAATTCAAAGGCATGCATAGTGCAGGACTGATTCGGTTCTTCAAAGTTTTTTTTTTAGAGAATTGTTGTCTTCTCTTGGATTTGTTCTTTTTTTTTCTTCTCGGATCAGGATTTTTGCTTGATCGGCAAACCATTTGTTATGCAACAGATCAATCCAAGCAAGATGAAGTGTCATTTTAGACGTCAAACGGTGAGATGTAGTGAACGAAAAGTGGCCACACTGGTTAGTGTGACTCAATTAGCTTTAAAGTGCTCAGGTTGTGGTTCCATTACTTGGATCCAGAGCTTTCTCAGAATGCGGTGAAGCATCTTTGCTCGTCTTCGCATCTAAATCATTCGCTTTGGTCGTTTCCCCAGGAGTGGTCGCGTCGATTAAGTCGCCATCTATCTGAGCCTCAGATTTGGGCTGGAGGACGGGGCTGGTGCTCAGAATGGAATCAGGGGTGCGAGTGGCACTGTGGTCGCCCTCAGATATGGCCGGCGGGACACCAGCGAGAGTGTCGGACTCGAGCAGGAGCTTCTGAGAGGTGAGATTGTCGGGTACGTCTGTGTCACTGTCAAGAGGGAGCGCAGACGAGTTGAACTCCACGCCCGAGTCGTTCATCTCCAAGAAGTTCTTCTCAGATTGGAGGGCCTGGTACTGACCTGGTTTTGATACCTCAAGACCCTAAGAGTTAAATAAAAACCAAGAATTGTAAGACGACTATTCAAATACTAAATGCTAAATGCTAAATAAAAATCCAAACTAAAACCGATCACTCAAAATGAAAAATGTCCTCATGATTTAATTTGCTTATCTTTACGTTGCTGTTTTTTTATTATTATTTTACTTAAATATTTTTAATTTTTGGTCTGAACTACTAGACCAGCTGTTGCACAAGCGCATAGAGCAATACTCTTTAATTTTTAAACAAATATTTAAATATTTCAAAATTTGTGATTAAAATAACAGCATACAGGTTTGTTATTTTAGTATTATTTATAGACTATTACAGTTTTTATTAATGTTTTGAATCATCTTTTATTTGTATATTATTCATTTATTATTTAGTTTTGTATTTAAAAAAGTAATTTTATGTGCTTTTGGTGATTTTAATTACTTCTTATGAAATATTACTATTTAGTTAATTTGATTTATTTCGTTTTTCGTTTTTATTATGTCCCGTCCAGTAATTTTTTCATAGGTCAGGCTTTAATTTTATTTCAAGGCAATATTTCTCCTCATTTTTCATTTAATTTTCATTTAAGAGTTCTTATTTTAATATTTTATCTATTTTATATATATAGAATCATTTTAGCTTTTTTTTGTTTGTTCTTTTTCAATTAATAGTTTTATTTTTAATAACCTTGATCTGCAATGACACAATGACAATGAGCGAATTTTCATTTTAAGGTGAACTATCCCTTTAAAATCATGTTGACGGCAAACCAACTTCAAAGGAAAAACAATATTTCCTACTTTGATCTCAACTTCTGTGCTCTCGGTGTTGTTCTCCCATGTGGACTGTACAGTGGGCTCCTCTGAGAATCTAGTATAAGCTTCATGAACCACCTGAAAAACATCATTTCACATGTGAATTAGCGTTTTGTGGATGGGCTCACAATGAATAAATCATAGCAAGGGCTTTTTCATACTAGAGCATGTGGTTTGAACCAGAGTCCATTTGACAAGTTTGGTTTGTTGGGTGAGAAATCTGTTTTTAAACTGGGAATCTGATGTACATTTTATGAAGTGAACTGCTATTGATAGTAGAGTGAATTCAGACAGATTTTCACTTTTTGACAATTCTTTCAATATGAAAAAAGTGGCCTGATTTACAATGCATCAGTCATTCATGTTTGCCTGCAGAAATTGCTTACAAATATCTTACATTCTTTGCTTCTCTTGTTATGACGATGACGTTAAAATCTGCTAGTGAAAATCAAAGGGACTAAAATATGACTACAGTACAACAAATGAGGTGAATATTGCTTTCCATTTTAGCCCCCTCTCCTTCTGAGCTGTTATAGCACCAGCGGCTGACATCTGCTGCTGGTGATGCAAACGTATCACAGTTTGGAGCCAAATAATGCAATGTTGAAATGTTGTACGAAATGAACTCAAGTTCAGACCAACCAATCAAACCGAGTGTGAAAACAGCCTTAGAAATAATCAGCAGATCCAGAATAAATATTCTGCACATGGAATATACTGTATACTGTAGCATTGTGAAAACTGGATGACGCCATGGGCAAAATATCTGAATGATTCTGATGAAGTCTGCATATCGTTGTTTGTTTAAAACACAACAACGCTGCTCATCAGTGTCTGTGTCTAGCCCGTCACAGTGTCACAAAACATTTACAGTATGAGCATATAGTAAAACCCAGAGGCACACTTACCCATAAGACTTTGAGAGTACACACAATGACGTTACAGATAAACACATGGACAACATGAATTTCACTGGGTTGGCAAATGATTAATTGCTACAGATTAGTGGCCATATTCAGAATAGCATACTAGCATAATACTTTTACTATAGTATTTTGTTTAGTGTGCAGTGGGCTTGTCACAGTATACTAGAAGATACAGGCATGAAATTTGATACTAGTCGCCTATAACGATTACTTCGTGACTAATGATGAATTAAATTAATGCATTAAAAGCCAAATGTTTCTAAAATTACACAGGCAACACAGCATGAGTGCTGACAGAATACAACACCTTTCATTTGGCAAGAACAATTGGGGCAGCACAAAAGTCAGCAGATCATGATTCGGTTACACAACATACATCTTAAGTGTGTAAAATATTAATAGAGTAAACCGAACACCAAAGGAATCAATCTAGTTGCACTCAGAAGCGAAGACCCTTATCAGAATGACTGAACACTTGACATGGTTGAGCAAATAAATAAATGTAAGATGCAGATAAATTATCAAATGTAAGATGTACATGAAATAATGTATTATCAAGACCACTCTCTGAATGATCGAACACTTGAAATGCTTGATATTACATCTGAAGTTACTTTTTTTTAAAGATAAAATAAACAAGCAAGCAGGTAAATTAGTAAATAAAAAAATATATAAATAAATATAAATGAGATGTAGACAAATGTTATGTATCAAAGACTATTATCAGAATGACAGAACACTTGAAATGGTTGAGGTTTTGGTGAACAACTCACCATTTAGCCTGATTGCACGTTATTTATTTTAAGTGTAATTATTTATCAATAAATAAATTAGTGCTGTCAAATGATTAATCGTGATTAATCGCATACATTATAAATATACACATACATATATTATGCAAACAAAAACTTTTATTTTGGATGCGATTAATCATGATTAATCGTTTGACAGCACTAAAATAAATACATACATATATACATACATTCATATATAAATAAAAAATACGTTTTAAATCAGGTTTGCGTTTTTGTAAAACAAAAATAGTCCTATTGCGCAATTACCGTTATACTGGGTTTAAACGTGGTATAAAAATTCCGACATTGAAATTGCAACTTCGTCACATGGCATATCTATTGTGAAGTAGTAATGTAGCAAATTTTTTATCCATTTGATCATTATTTGATTGGTCTTCAAACTTTTTTTTATACGTAACATTGATTTGAAAACACAAAGTAAAATTTTTTTTTCTGACATGATGTCATGAAGTCACGTGACAGCAATGTAACATACTACTGGTCATTGTTTATTGTGCTGTATCACAAAACTATGCAGTTTAAATCTAAAAAAGAAAGTATATACTGCATAATATGTAGTACGCTAGTATTCCATTCCGAACATAACCTTGCAACTATTTTGTGTCTAACTCACAAAACTAAACCTTGAAATGTGAAAGAAACACAGTTATTAAAGGGATAGTTCACCCTCAAGTCGTTCCAAACCCGTAAGACCTTCGTTCATCTTCAGAACACAATTTAAGACCCATTTTTAGGTGAACTATCCCTTTAAATACATAACAAGAAGAAGTGTTCGAAAATTCTGTATATGCAGAATATCATTAAAATTTAAACATTATTAACATATAAGTGACTCTATTAATCACTGCCAACCATATGTACACATTCACACAGCAGCATATAAACAGCACACATATACACACATACACATAGATTCATATTTACCTCTCCATATAGATTGCATATGTGCATGTGTGTTTAAGCACGGCAGAAGCTTTAACACACAGGTGTATGTACCTTTATACCTATTTATCTCAAGAGTTCAAACTAGGATCAGTGCAATACACCTGAAGTTACTCATCTCAGGAGGTCTGAGAGGAAAACGAAGGGAATCATGGACAGATACACAGTCACTAAGAGTGACAGAAGGCCTTTGGGACCCCTGTTGCGCTACCACAACACCAAGACAGATTCATCAGCTTAGCACTACAGGAAAATACGACAGCAGAACGCAAAGCTCTCTCACCCAGCAGGGACTCCGTCAGATGATCCTTTAGGAGGGAGAAATGCAACGCAGATGAAGTATTAAGCTAACCACCACAAAACCTCTTTAAATAAATGTATTTGGGTGAAACTCATTGAATACACACATTCAATCTCACTTTACACTCCGACACAAACAGCCAGATTATATTTGTATACTGACTGATGGGTGATAATAGGTAACTGGCAAGACTGCATTGCTTTGCTGTTGGAAAAGGAATGGATTTGCAAACAAAAGGGGACGTTTTCCTGAGGCTACAACAACATCATACAAGCCGTTTTGTCTGATAAAAGGTAAAAATAGGGTAAAACCAGACTATAAATTACCCAGGAATAAGTTCAAATAATTAAAAAATAATAATATAAAAATAATAAATAATTAAAATGGGTATATGAGTATGTATCAAAGAGCAAAGTGAACAAAGACAAGAGACAAACACAGACATATTTTGATAGAGTTGATCAATCGCATTTGCTGAAACTGATTTAATTATTATTATATATTATACAATCACAACCTACACCACTGTTCAAAACTTATGTGGTTGGTTGGTTTTTTAAACATTTTTGAACATCTTATGCTGACTAAAGCTGCCTTATTTTGTAAAAAAATTAAAAATACAGTAAACCTGTTGTTTTTTAAATATATTTATTTATGTGATGCGAAACTACTTTTCAGCATAATTCCAGTGTCACATGATCTTCAAAATCAGATCTATATGATGATTTGCTGCCCAAGAAACATTTATTTTGATCATTTTCAGTGTTGAAAGCAGTTTTCTTTAATGAATACAAAGTTCAAAAGAACGTCTCCGGTTACTGTTGTAACCTCGGTTCCCTGAGAGACGGGAACGAGACATGGCGTTAATGCCTTGGGGACTCCCTTCCTTCCTAACCTACCTGAAATTTTATTGCACAACGCCAGTGAAGTTGCAACTCTCACTGGCCAATGCCAGCCAAGACGGCGAATAGGGGCCGGGCCCCCGCCTCTATATAATACGCCGTATTGGTGGCATATGCTCAGAATCTTCCGACTGAACCAACAGCACAGCAGACCTGAGCAGTGGACACGGCGGCCAATGCCATGTCTCGTTCCCGTCTCTCAGGGAACCGAGGTTACGACAGTAACCAGAGATGTTCCCTCTCGAGAACGGCCTCTCGACATGGCGTTAACGCCTTGGGGACTGTATAGAACAACGCCGTGGAAGCAGCGAAGTAAAAAGGCTCAGCCTCGGCAGAGCTAACATGAACAGTTCTTGCAAGACACTAAAAACAATCCCTAACCAATCAAATACGACCCTGCGACATGCCTCGAGGGGATTGGATGTAGATTCCCGCTAGGGATCCAATCAGTTTACTCAGAATCCATGTCCGATGGCAGGTCTTTTATTGAGAGAGAGATGCAGCACCGTCGCCATACACATCTTTATTATGTTTCTACGGTAGAAGAGAAAACAACATTATAGTCATGCCAAACACATACAAGTATGTAATATAACAGAGCAACGAAGCATGTGAGCGGCAAGGCCTGGCACAATACTAACAACAATATACACTCATAGAGAACGGCCGCATCCGGCCGCATCCGGGGCGCCACAGTCTGAATATGACGATGGCCCTGCCCCCGATCCCCCTACACGACCTAGTCGAAACCACCAGCACAGTCAAACGGCTAGTGGTTGCAGGTAGAACCATGGGTCCACACATCCAAATTGTAGAATCTGGTGAAGGTATTCTGCGAAGACCATCCAGCCACCATACAAATATCTTTGATAGAAACGCCCTTAGTCCATGCCCACAAGGAGGCAACCGCTCTCGCCTAATGGACTCTGACACCAATAGGACATTCCATTCCCCGGCTGGAATATGCCAAGGCAATAGCGTCGACCACCCAATGTGATAGCTGTTGTTTGGAGACCGGCTGCCCTTTGGCGCTGCCTCCGAAGCACACAAACAGCTTCTCAGATTGCTGAAACTGAGCCGTGCGGTCGATGTAAACTTGCAAAGCCCGCACCGGACACAACACCTGATTCGGGGCGGCATCCAATGAAGTCTCCAACTCTGGAGTGAAAGCAGAAAGCGCCAACACTTGCGCTCTGAACGGTGTCGAGAGCGATTTAGGCACGTAGCCCAATCTTGGCTTGAGCATAACGTTACAATCACCTGGTTCAAACTGCATGCAGTCCGCATTCACAGAGAGCACTTGCAAATCCCCCATGCGCTTGACCGAAGCAAGGGCGAGCAGCAGTGTGGTTTTAAGCGAGAGCTCCCTCAATCCGACAGTCTGAAGTGGCTCGAAGGGCGGGAGGGCTAGCGCCCCCAGCACCAGAGCCCAGGATGGCACTGTAGGAGGGCGAGAGGGTCTCAGTCTTCTCGCACCTCTCAAAAATCTGATCACTAGGTCGTGTTTTCCCACTGAGCGCACGTCGATAGCAGCGTGAAACGATAGCTGCAGCATAAACCTTAAGAGCCGTCCATTCGTTGTTGCAAAAAATTCAGAATGTCAGTCACGGGGCAGTTCTCCGGGTCCCGACCATTCGATTCACACCATCTCTCAAACACTACCCATTTACAGGCGTACAGGCGTCTCGTAGAAGGGGCTCGCGCCTCCGTAATCGTGTCCATCATGCGGCGAGACAACGAGCCCAGGTTTACCGGTTCCCGCACACCATTCACACCTGAAGTTTCCACCATTCGGGGTTGGGGTGCCATACCGAGCCGTCTGCCTGAGACAGGAGATCCCGTTTTAGCGGGATCGGCCATGGGGGAGCCGTTAGTATTTCCAACAGATCGAGAAACCAAGGCCTGTTCGGCCAGTACGGAGCGACTAATAACACTGACGCCTTCTCCGCTATGATTTTGTGCAGCACTTGTGACAAAATCTTCAGCGGGGGAACGCATACAGACGGGCATTCGGCCACGGCATCGTGAGTGCGTCCCCGCCTAGGGGAGAGCGTGACAGAGAGAAGAACAGAGGGCAATGCGTGTTCTCTTCTGTCACAAACAAGTTTATCTCCGCTCTCCCGAACCGTTCCCAGATCAGCCCCACTGTCCCGGGGTTTAGTCTCCATTCTCCGTGAGGAATCCCGTCCCTCGATAGCATATCCGCGCCGCTGTTCAGGCAGAACATGCGCTGCTCGAATGGAGAGCAGATGGTGATCGGCCCACAGCAAAAGGCATGCTGACTGTCTGTAAAGGGCTCTCGAATGTACTCCACCCTGGCGGTTTTTGTACGATACCACTGACATGTTGTCTGTGCGAATCAACACGTGATGCCCCCGGACTTGCGTGAGGAAACTCTGAAGAGCCAAAAAGACCGCTCTCAGCTCGAGGCGATTTATGTGCCATGTTTTCTCCGACTCTGTCCAGTAGTCCGATGCCGGCACGCCGTCGCAGTGAGCTCCCCAGCCCGTCGTTGATGCGTCTGTCGTGACCAGACCCATCTGGGCGCCGCTTTGGTACAGGTCGGGGTTCCGCCATGGTTTCAGCGCGTTCAAGCACCTGCGAGTGACCACAACGCGGGCACGGCCCGTTTTCCACACCCTTCTCGATACTTGTGTTTTCAGCCATATCTGGAGGGGGAGCATATAAAGCAGACCGAGGTGACACACTGTCGCAGACACCGTCATCCGTCCCAAGAGCCTCTGATATTCCTTGAGTGCTATGGGACAGCCCAGCCTGAATGCATTCAGAGCAGGCATTAAATCTCGTATGCGCTCCTGACTCAGACGCGCTCTCATCGAGATCGAGTCCAACTGCACCCCAAGGTACACGATTGATTGGCTCGGGCGTAACATGCTTTTTTGTTTGTTTTTTTGCGTCCTTCAGGTCCACTGAAATAAACCAATCTCAGGGTCGAATCTGCGCGAGTATCAGCTTTACCGTTGTCATTTTGAAAGCTTGTTTGTATAATGCACGGTTGATGGGTCTCAGGTCTAAGATTGGAAGGAGACCACCATCTTTCTTTGGAACGACAAAGTACCGGCTGCAAAACCCGCTCTCTCTTTCACTCAGCGGGACCACTTCTATCGCGCGTTTCGCGAGGAGATTGAGAATTTCTTGCCTCAGCACCGAGATCGCCTCTCCCGAGGCGGCTTACGCTTTGTCCGCAACGTGTGCGGTCAGATGGCAGGGTCTTGAAGGCAGCGTAGCACCTGCCTTCAGGGAGGCAAAGGAGGGGCAGAGGTGTGCGGCGATGGATTCCTTGACTGGCAGAATGCACGTATATCCTCGGGCTTCCGCCCCGTCAACTCTAGTGAAGATCTCTGACCCACCAGCGTGAGTGTGAGCCGATTTGGGCGCAGCCCACGCCTTAGCGATCTCGTCGTGCAAGTCAGGGATGAATGGGGCTCGCTTCCTCGGAGCGGCAACTCGGCAGCCCGACTGAAGGAACCACGAATCCAGCTTGCCCTTAGCTGGTTCATCGGGGGATTCCCACTATAGGCCGAGATCACTCACGACCCTGGTGAGAATCCGAACGAGCTCATCCTGGAACGCGGCGTGTCCCTCCACTTCAGAGCGCTCCTCTGGAGTGCGGGCCCAGTCCTTCTCAGATGCCTCGTCAAGATCGTCATCGTCCCCCGCCGCACCGAACTAGATAATCTCCGAAGCGCCAGAGGCGGGTTGAAGACTCTCTTCCGCAAAGCACACCGGAGAGCAGGGGGGTGAATTGTGCCTTTCTGCGCGGTCGCCCACGTGCGGCCTCCGTCCCACCAGCCGCTGGTGGTGGTGGGACGTTGCCGAGAGAAATCACAGAGGGCAATGTTCCTCCGGGCCCTAAACACCCGCAATGAGAATTCCTCACAGTGCAGGCAGCCTGACCCGGTGAGTGCTGCCTCCGCATGGGCGAGACCCAGGCACCAGATGCAGAACTCTTGAGTGTCCGGGGCCTCGATGGGTCCCGAACACAGCGTGCAAATGTTGGTCATGCTGGAACGCCGAGAGGGAAATCCGTCTTCCTGCATCTTCTCCACAGCTGTCTTCGGTAGAGTGTGTGAAAGAGGAAGATTCTGAACTTATGCCGCCAATACGGCGCATTATATAGTGGCAGGGGCCCTGCCCCTACTCGCCGTCTTGGCTGGTATTGGCCAGTGAGAGTTGCAACTTCACTGGCGTTGTGCAATAAGATTTCAGGTAGGTTAGGAAGGAAGGGAGTCCCCAAGGCGTTAACGCCATGTCAAGAGACCGTTCTCGAGAGGGAACAGCATTTATTTGAAATTTAATTTTTGTACCAAATGTCTTTACCGTCACTTTTGATCAAATGACTGCATCATTGCTGTATGAAAGTACTAATTTCTTTCATTTTTTAAAATCTTACCTCACATTTTTGAACAGTAGTGTATTTCACAACCTTCAATATATAGGCTATATTATACTTCTCCGGTGTCAGAAGTCACGAGATTGGTTTTACCTGTCTGAACGCCTCTCCATCGCCCTTGCCAGCCTGTTGAGCGATTAGGGCGATCTTTCTTGCTTTATCCGCCCGACGGTGAACCTTAATCAGACAGGACAGCAGACACACCAACAGCAGGAACGCCAGCAAGGACAGCAAGGAGATGATCGCCACATACAGCTGTGGCAGCTTATAGGCTGTTATGCGAGAAAAGAGGATCATGGGTATGGGAAATAGACCTCAGTGTGAAAGTTATTAAAGCCTGATCCAAACTCAATCAACAGTAGCTTCTCAAATTCTCTACTCACGCTCCACGTGAAGGTAGACGTCAGCTATGCGGAAGCCAGAAAAGTCCATCACTCGAAAGACACCCATGTCACGAACTTTGACCTTCTTCAGGTAGAACATGGATCCTTCAACAGATGCTCGACCCTCAAGAGCAGAGTCGACAGGTACCGTCATCTCCCCCTGGTCCATGATGAGTCGTTCCTTGTGGTCAGTGTCTGGGATGTAGACCATTTTGACTTTGGTGTGGTCCACATGAAGCTTGATCTTCAAGGTTTCACCATAATTCAAGTGCTCAAAGATCTGGTGGTCTGTGATATGGAGAAAAAAAAGGTTATACACAGATTTGTTTGTTTTTTTTGCCAATTGCTTGCATTATTTTGTGAAGCGTCCTTGGGTTCTTTGAAAGGTGCTATAAAAATAAAACATATTATTATTATTATTATTGAATGTTGAATTAATGCACCAAATTCCTATGTACCTGCAAACACCCACATAATACTACTGATTCTATACTTGGGCTAGAATTGACAGATTTTATTTAGATTTTTATATATAATTAATAATATACATACTATAATTTGTTCTATCATTATGTAATATAAAAATTACCATATACCATTTACTAATATTATATATACCAATTTATAATTAATATCTATACAACAATATATGAAAATATATTTAGAATATTTATATATTAATACCTGTTTATGCACACACACACAGACCAAATTCCTATGCACCAGCAACAGCCAACATAATCTATAAATTATAAAATACTTTGACAGAATTTTCATATTTAAATACGTTAAGAATATTATTAATACTTTTCATTATTAATATAATTAATATATGTTTTTAGTATTTTACTATTGGTAATAATAAGTATTTATTAAACACTGGCGTCTTTTTATTACCTATGTTGAAAACAAAAATAATTGCAATTCAAAGACTCATGGTTTATTCCTTCAATAACCAGCTTACTTTACTTTAATTGTAAGACTCAAGAAATATTAAGATTTAGAAACACTAGCATGTCAATACTGTATCACCACCTTTGCGCTAGTACTCAACATCGGTTTATTCAGCTTTGTTTTAGAGTTGATTTTAGATTTATCCTGCCAAAATGTCACATAAAATTGAGGTTTTCACTTTATATGATCATATGGTCTTTTTCAGTATAAGTGGATGGTTCTTGGTCAGAATAAGCTGCAATGTGGACCAAAATTAATACTGATAGTCTAAAGTCTGACTATGTGAGTCTATGTATATCACGTGTCCTATTGTTTGATCCTCTATTCTCTGTCTTTCCTTCGTTACTTCCTCTTCCACTTCCCTCGTTGTGCTTTTACACTATTTGAAGACTTTGACACATTAGTCATACTGAAACAGTCACCTCATATAATGAACTCAAAAACACTGATTTGTTTTTTACCTTTCACATTGAGGCATGCTCTCAATCTGACTTTTTCATCACTGTCCACCACAGTGTAGCTACCCTCATCGGCTCCTGTAACCAAATGGAGGTTGACCCTCTTCTCGCCCCCGGTGAGGCGGTGCTTGTACTCCTGCGTGGAGATGCCGGTCTGGTTGAGAAGCAGCACAGGCGGTTCCTCTGTGGTCTGGTTAACTGGAGTATGAGCTGCAGGCCTGAACTCAAGGGTGTATGGACCAATCGAAGGGTTGATCGGGATATGATATGTGTCTCCATATTTCACCACAGTCTCCAGAGCACAGTCTAGGAGAAAAAGAGATTAGAAATACATTAAAGCTAAGGTAGGCAGTTTCTACGCTACTACTGTCATCTAGTGGAATTATGAAATTAAACCTGTTTTCAAACAAGCTCTGCTGACTGTGCTGCTGTTTTGACTACACACTGAGAAACAAAAGTATAATAATAATTCTGAATAATTCTGTGTGCTCTTCCAATCGTGATTCCATTACATAATTAAATAGATATGATACATTTTTTCATTCACTTCTATTACATTTATTTGATAGAGAAATCTTTTATAATATTACAAATGTCTTTACTGTCACTTTTTGATCAATTTAACGTGTCCTTGTTGAATAAAAGTTTTTTTTTTTAATCTTACCTTGAACTTGAATGCTACTTTATCATGGTTTCCACAAAAAGTATAAAGCAGTAAAAACTGTTTTCAACATTTAAAATAATCCGAAATGTTTCTTGAGCAGCAAATCAGCATATTAGAATGATTTCTGAAGGATCATGTGACACTGAAGACTGGAGTAATGATGCTGAAAATTCAGCTTTGCATCACAGGAATAAATTAGTTACAGTATAGAACACAGTTTTAAATTTCAGTAATATTTCACTGATCAAATAAATGCTTCCTTCGTGAGCCTAAGAGACTTCCTTCTAAAACATCAAACAATCTTCCAAACTCTGATAGTAGTGACCATAATATCCTGTCATCAGTCTATCATGAGATAATCAGCTGAGTAAGTATTTATATAGTGGTATTATAACTTATACCTCTAACAATAAGAATGATTCGTCTGACATCAGCCGGGGCCGCAGAATTCTTCACCACATATGTGCCCTCATCCTCCTCGCCCACATCCTCCAGGATCAAATGGCTGATGTGAACGTTCAGTTTGGCTCTTGGGTCCAGAATTTTCCCGTCTCGCAGGAGAACCCGCTCTAACACCGGATCCACCCTCGGCTTGAACAACACCTCTGTTGTGTCTAAAGCCGGCACCGGAATATGAACGTCCTCTCCAAAGAAAGCGGTGCGGTGTTCATCTTTAGCTGCAGAGTGAGAAAAAAGACAGATCCTTTATGTGTGGAAAAAGTAAGCTAATATAATATTCACTTATTGACTACAGAAAACTGAAAAACATACATTTGAAAAAATACATAAAATATAGACTAGCTGTACTTACTTTGTACACTTTTGAGAAAGTTTTAAAAAAGAAAAAAAAGAAGGTTCCTAAAAGAAACTTTCAGTGGATCGTTTTTAAAATAATATTTTTTGTGCGTGTGTGTGAAGAACATTTAAAAAATCCAATATTTTTTCACTATAAAGAACCTTTTGTGAAATGGAAAGGTTCCATGGTTTTAAAGGTTCTTAACAGAACCACAGATGCCAATAAAATTCTTTATTTTAAAAAAATGTTCTATATGTAAAAATTATTATAATAATTTAAGAAACATTACCTTTAATGGTTGATGACCAAACTGTAAAAAAACAATGAAACGGGTAAATACAAGTACAATAAAGGCAAACAAAACATTTCAAATCCGAATATCTAGGTGCTGTCTTCATTAATACAGGCTACAATACACATAAATACACTAAATTGAAGTAAAACAACACAAATCCCTGAGTGACTCTCATTGAAATTATTCACCTCTTGAATTCACTGAGGTTGACAAAATGATGTGAGTGGAAAAGTATATTTTTATTATCTTTTACAATCAGTGATGCAGCATTGGTCTTTAAGTCGCTGGGGTATATTTGTAGCAAAAGCCAACAATACATTGTATGGGTCAAAATAATAAATTTTTCTTTTATGCCAAAACTCATTAGGATATTAAGTAGAGATCATGTTCCATGAATATATTTAGTAAATTTCCTACCATAAATATATCAAAACGTAATTTTGATTATACAGCATTGCAAAACTTCATTTGACCAACTTTAAAGGCGATTTTCTCGATATTTATATTTTTTTGCACACTCAGATTCCAGATTTTCAAATAGTTGTATCTCGGCCACATGTTGTCCTATCCCAAAAAGCTTATTTATTCAGCTTTCAGATTATGTATAAATCTCAATTTCAAAAAAATTGACCCTTATGACTGGTTTTGTGGTCCAGGGTCACATATTAGATAATATCAACGTTTAGAAAAATCTGTAACAGTAAATGCTTTTCAACATATACTGTTCAGAATGCCACTGGCAATATGAGAATGTGTTTTCGCTCAAGTGACAGATCACATTTCTACTGGATCAAATTTAGCTTGTCTATTTGCCTGCTGCAAAATTGCAAAGGATTTGCCCTTATAGCTCTAACCAACTGAATCTCCTTTGGACTTGGGAATCAGCAGTTATGAAGGATGAAGAAGAATAACAAGGAGACAAACCGCTCTCCTTTTATTTATATGTATATATACTCGAACACAAAGGAGCATTTCCTGCTTACACAGGCCCTGAAAATATATGCCTTTTTGCTGACAACAAAAATACACCTAAGAGTTAATAGTGAATGAGTTTTATCGGGTGAAAGAGTGTGCAGGTTTTCCTTCTCTGCAGCACTAACAATATGAAAGGACTATTAGGAATGCTGCCATGTCAAACTGCCAACTGTGCACTTTAAGTCCAACATCTTATAATAAATTATGCTGCAAATGTTGCCCTTGTGAAATAAAACAATTTAGGAAACTATGCAAATGAAAAGCTATGTCTGCTATTTGTTAAACCAACATTATAGAAATGTGTTTTTCAAACAGTTACCTGAGCACAGGAGGGTGCTAATGACTGCCACACATCTGATGCCCATTTTAGGCTAGGTCTGTGTGGAAAAAATGCACGTGTGACCAGTAAAACACAACATGAACCATCAAAACTCCTATCTGGGAAGATATATGAACCATTAGTAACTAATATGATTATACAATATTATTTTAATTTAATAATATGCTCAGGCCTGCCTTTAAATTGAACTCAAATTTAGAATGCATAGCCTCCAAGCAGAGACTCGAAAAATTATTTATCTCAGCTGAAAGTCCTTATCCTTCATCATAATTGCCGAAATGAATCCGATCCATTTGCACATGAAAAGGGAAATAGAGCCAATATTTGCTTTTATTCAAACGGTACAGCAGCCTGACAGATCTGACTACTGTCCATCTAGCAGGATGAGGGAGCTACTTAGATCTGATAAAGGGAGGGTAGGGTAGGTGGAAGAACGTGTCATGTAATGGTGTTGGCACTAACCAGGATGCCAGGGGAGACGTCGTCAAGTGTTGTCGGGGGCAGAGTTCCGATGGGGGCTTGCCGGCCAACCGCAAATATGGGCAGAGATCGGTCGAGGTCAGGGGCTGAGCCACACATGTATCATCACAAGAGCTTATTCTGACACTAAAGTCGTGCAAAAAGAGATAAAAACATCCAAGGCTACAATGGCTGGGGTAAGGCGCAACCTGACACTGAGTGTGGTCTGGTGATAACTACAAGATACCAATCCACTTATCTCACAGAAGAGGTTGTGTGAGGCAAACCCTACCACTGAGGATGAATAAACTGGTCACCGCCTTGGTGACAAGGACTGCGCAAAGGTGGTGCTATAAATTGACAAGCACTCGCCACGATCCAGGAAAGGGGTTACACAAAACACAAAGGACTAGATCATACCTAGAAACAGAGGAATGAACCAGGTGGTGGTTCTGCCAACAGCAGGATATGTGGGCATCACTATACTCAAAGGAGGAGAAGGTGACAATACTGAGGTGCACATAGTAGCGCTGAAGACACACTACACAAAGCAACTGACGGGTGGACGAAAGTGCTTGTGAAGCAGAGGGAAGACGAGTCGTAGAAAAAAATAATAGCATCTAGGCAACAAGGTCACAAATTGTGGGTAGCTCCCTATATCTCACGGTGGGAGCAAGAAAGGGGACCGCGGTGCTTTGAGATAGAGGGGCAGGTCAAGTAGTTGGGTGTAAAAAGGGTAGAAGATGAGCAGAGCGCACACAGGTGTGTCATCTATACGAATTCTAGTGATATGGACAAGTAGGGGCGAAAGAGGGGCGCCGGTCTGCGGAAGGGCCCCGTCCAGGCGGCGCGGTGGCAAGTGGCGCGCGGTCAATGACGGACCTTATCCCGGTTTTTCATCGGAGACGTTGCGTAGCCACTATTCTTTGTCCTTCCCACGATCGACAGGTGTGTCGCTTGCTCTGCGACTGCCGCCGCTGCGCCGGGCACACCAAACAGACCCGCTAGGTTAGGCCCCATTAAACCCCAAATACATTTTTGATTCTTCACACACGTGAGGGGGGAACCACATTCATTCGCGTTTTATACGCACACAAATAGCTCGAACAAAGCAGGTTATGTACAGAAACGAGAGCACGCGGACGACTGGGGCTTTCTTATTTAGCGAGATGATGAACAGACATTCAAAAACCCGTAATGAAAAATGTCTGTCGGCTCTATTACGTAAAGAACTGATGCGTCGCGAAACATTGTGGTTTTATACAGTAGCGCTCAGCGGCGTGGCGTTAATAAAGTCAGGCGTGTTAACCAGAGAGCAGTGGGTAGACAGTATTTGATGTCCCATTCAGAAGGAAGCATCAATCGACTATGAACTATGAATCAATATTTTCTCGTGTTACGAGTACGGCCACTTTAACTGCACTGACAAGACTACGCTACAGCCATTCTATAAGAATTTGCTCTAATAAAGCGAGCAAGATAAGCAATAGAAATGAACAATTTCATGTCCATATAAACATAAAGCCTGCGTTTAAATATCTTACAGTTGTCTAACAGCTGTCCCAAAAGGTTTTACCTTTTAGGCTAGAGTTCTGCATTGATTATAACGGGGAAATTAACATTTTAAAGATGTCCCACATTGCCTCACATTATCAAGGAACGCCCTAAATCATCTGTTAATAGGCTAATCATATAGCTGCATTGAGAATAAAGTTAAAATGCGGTAAACGAAAACGCATCATTTAACCCTATTATTCCTGTTGTCTTTTGAAATAGCCTCCAATTAAAAAAAAAAAAAAAACTATTACATCTTATAAAGAAGTGCTGTAATTACCTCTGTATAGGCGATGAATCCAAAGCAGCAAAAGGATTGGCACGCTAAATAAATAAATATGGTTTAAAAGGATGTTTTTGTTCTTCCTCCTATTTTCCAACCCTTCTTCATCGCCCCCAATCTGCCAAAGAAAGACACTTCTGTTTTACAAATCGGCGTTATCTGGAAGGCTTCGGCTGATTTCGTTTTAAAGACAATTTAAGATCGGCTTTGCTCGGACGCTGTCGTTAATGTCCGGAAAATGTCTCTCACTGTGGGTTACAAAGAGCAGTCGGGTTTAGCCTATATAAAGCCTAGGCTATAGTAGAAATCTGTGTTGCTCTATGCAAAAAACAAAAAAAACACAATACTGTTAACCCAAAACCCAACCTTTTGCTAAAGAAATTCTTTGTTTTATAAACATATATTTTTATTATGTTTCTTTAAAGGGATATATTTGTATTGTTTTTTGTCTATGAAAGTCAGTAGGGTCCGGTGATGTTTGGCACTTTTTTTCTCCCGTCTCACAGCGGTCAAAGCTGAGCTGGAAGGCTAAACTGAGAGACCCAATAACATGTCAGACAGACATATGTTTGTGTTTTGAGGCTGATCATGCTGTGACATTACAGTCACTGCACTTTGAGGTTCATTTGAGGACTCTTCTATCATTCTGTCAAATAAAGAACAGAGGAATCAGAGCTTTAACCTTCAGCGCTCCATCCATCCATCCACCCACACATGCCTCTTCATCTTTCTCACACTCCTCCGTCTCATACTGCAATTACAACCAAGCTTATCTACACAGAACTGACGCAGCAGGACTGCTGTTTTGGATAAACACATAATGTGCCATTCTAAAGCTTATTCCCCACACACAGATATACATCTACATCTATCAACTGGGGTTTGGATGTTCTGTTGTGCTTGGCATTAGTGATTTGAACAAATTCTAAAAACTAACACTAACTAAACATCTTATCCGTTGTCATCTTGTGAAAATTATATCATTTGGAGGCAGTGTCTGTGCAGTTGTGATTCATTTGTAGGAATACATCATTTTTTTGAGAAAGGAAATTTTATGTAAACAAAAGAGCAGAGGTGGATTCTCTAAGTTCCGAAACTTTAAAAATACATCTAAGGTTAACTGGTTCAATTCATGAAACAAAAGGACAGCATGTCGTATACATTTCCAAAAGTGTTCCACTTTGTCTGCTGAGATCTGATTTTAAAATTGGTAAACAAATTAGCTCAATTTCACAAGCAATCTTTATTGGCCTGGATGCTGGTGTTTAAGCACAATTTCCCCCCAAATAAATATTTTATTTGGAATACCAGATGTATTTAATATAAAAATAAACCTCTCTTCTATAGAAGTTGGTATGAAAATGACAGTGTGTGTGTGTGTGGCAACTTTTAAATTCAAACTGTAATTTATCACTGTAAAAAAAATTCCATAAAATTTACGGTAAAAAAACGGCAGCTGTGGTTGCCGGAATTTTACCGTAAAAAAAATACGGTAGCAAGTTAGGTTTTGCGGTTTTAACTTAAAGTTACAGTAAATCAGTATTTTAATTACACTGATTATATTGTAATATACCAACTAGTGAAGGACTGAAATCTGTTTTGCAACTTTGTATTACCACGTAACCACAAATGCAGAGGTGGTGATGAGACTGGTGATTGCGAATGTCAATTTACAGTTATTCACTGTAAATTATATGGTCTTTTTCACTTCCAAAAACAGTATACTACCGTAAAATGAATGTCCAATACAGTTTTTCACCGTATATAGTAGGGGAATTTACCGTTAACCATTTAACAGGTTTTTACTGTAGCATTTTTACAGTCTTTTACCGTTAAATTCACTGTCATTTTTTAAAGTGTTATCGTATAGTGAATTTTTTGGCTACATTTGGGTTTCAGTTACACCAAAGAGTATAGCATATTTGATGCCATACCCAACACGTAGCTATTTTGGGAGAGCTTGGGGAAGTGATCTCTTCTGAGGCAATATATGTTAACGCCAGCAGGTTTCTGAGGCATTGATATTCTTAAACACAGCTATACTAATAACTATATTAGGAATAGCTATATACCGGTGAAACAGGCTAATCCTAAATGTGATTTAAGCTTGAGCTTATGGGGAACATATATTTGGCAACAATAAAATTGGAATAGACATTGGTGTATTTAAACTACCGCGGTTACATTGAAAATTTGACATGGTATATATCGAGCTAAATGTGTGTTTAATTTGGATATTGATGCTTCCCGCAGCCTAATTTCAAGTCACAATTCGGACACCCACAGCCGCTTTATAGCATCAAATAACTAGCTAAAAGCAAATTTATTAGAAAAACGAACACTTGAACCTACATTAGCATGACAAGAACTAACTAAAATGATGGAAACCATCTTTGGGAAAAATGCATTGCACCGATTCTTGAGACATGGGAAAAACATGTCCAGCAATTGTAACTGCTAATAGGTTTAAAAATTTTAATATTTTCAATTGGTAAAGTTATGGGCGGATTAATAATAGAAGATAAGTATCCCCTTCAATTTAATTTTATCATTATTATATAAAATCTATGACACTTATTGTCTTCTCACTGCGTCTAAAACTGTGTCCACAGAGAAGGGTTCAATCATTCATATTCTATAAAATAGATAAAAATGTTTTTTAATGATGAATAAAAGCTGTTTTATCAAAGGCAACACTTAATAATATCTCATATCAAAGCAAGGTTGTTTTTCAGTGACACGTGTGTTTCATAAGGTTTCAACGTTGTGCCCCCACTTTTTGTCAAGACTGTCAGACATTCATTAAAATGTGTTAAAAAACAAAGTTTTTAAATCAGGGAATATCAGGGGCAGCTGTCACGCTAAAGGACCCCCTTGCCACAGTTCACATCTGCAGAGTACATCAGTGTCAGACATGCTCTGGTAAGTTTTATAGTTTTAGAATATTTTAAATGTCTAAATGTTAAAGGGGTCATTATGATGCGATTTCAAGTTTTCCTTTCCTTTCTTTTTTTTTGGTGCATAAAGAAGATCTGTAAAGTGCAAAGACTAAAGTCTCAAATCCAAAAAAATATTCTTAATAAAAGTTAAGAGTCAACCAAGCCTAACTAAAACGGCTCGTTCTAACACACCCCCACATACCTACCTCACTATGTGGGAAGATTTGCATAACGCCGCCCAAATGGTCAAGCAAAGAAAGAAGGAGTAACTTGATTCTCGCTGTAGTATTGTTGACGCTGCAGTCATGTCGTGAAGACGCTGTGTGTTTTGTTTTGAAAGTGAAACTACTTTGTTTGGTCTGCCAAAAGAGGACGATATCCACTTCGTAATGCATGGAGCCGATCCATGCTGGTCGCTGAGGAAATAAATCAACTTCGCACTGTGGATCGAAGGGCGTCCAGCCGGGGTCGAACATGTGGTTGCGCTGCTTCGTCGATCCGCCGGTGCGCGCATTCTCGACCGCCCCCGCCGCCTAAGCTCAATTAGTGGCCTAAGCTCCACGCTAAGCCGGGTTTCCCCTCACGCTAGGCGCTGTGTGTTTCGTTGTGAAAAGCGAAATACTTTGTTTGGCCTTCCAAAATAAGACACAACTAGAAATCAGTGGTTAAGATGTGTCTACCAGCACTGTTCCTGAACAGTTCAACCCAAATATTAATTTGTGTGCAGTGCATTTTATGGAGGACGTTTACTGATCCTGGGAGAGTAGACTAAAATGCCGGCAGTTCTGACTCACAGTCTGTAAGTAAGTTTTCATTCATATTTAAAGAATTTGCCACTGATGATTCAAACGCGAGTTTGGGCAGTGTAGAGTAGTGCTTGTTGTTTGTAATTTCTCCGATCACAAATGCAGACAGGGTTGTTATGTTTATGTTTTCAACGCCTAAAAAGACAGTATAAGTCATTATAATCAGTAATTATGTCCCCACGGGATGCAACAAATGCCCCGTTTGTAAAAGGATTTATTGGTTTTGTCTCGTCGTTCCGGCCGGACAAGGCATCACAGTATGTGAGGGGCATAACATTTCAGTCACACGCTCGAGGTATTCGGCCAATCACAACGCACTGGATAGCTGGCCAATCACAGCACACCAAATATATAGAGGTAACAACTAATTGTTTTATTTGTTCATATAACTGTTTTTAAAAGTTACCATGTTCTGAGATTAGAAAACAGATCATTTGTGTTCCAAAGATATGTCAAAATACTTAAATATGAATCTTTTATAAGCAATAACACTCACTGTTTGTTGTTTTTGTTTTAATACAGTAACAGATTGATTCAACATATTAGATAGTTAAAGTGACAACAAATTCACATTTTCGTCACCAACCATCAGATTTGTCAACTCTGTCAGGTCTGTCACCTCCGTCAGATGAATATTTTGATATTTCATTATGATATTTTATATTTGTTGAGGAATTGTTGGTCACATAGGAAAGTGTAATGTGTCTGCTAACACGAGAATGTGTTTTCAAATGTTAAACACATCTTGATTGCTATTAAAGATAAAGTTGATATTATATTACACAGTCCAAGGTAAAAAGCACATTTTGATAAAAAAAGAGGAAAGGGGCGAGGTGGCATCAAAGCAAGTCAGTAGCTTAGTACATTATAATGTAGTTCATGTCGGAGTAAAAGGTTTTATTGTTTTCAATGTGACCTGTTTTGTCCATTTCAAGATCAGTGATGTGAAGTGGAATTTGATTTTTAGTTTGGCTCACGTCCCAGTCGTGTACATGGAGCAGCCAAAAGAATGGTGCTCGAAATGTTTTGGCTTCACTTTTCAGGTCGTAACCAACTCGCACTCTGTCTTCTAGTGGACATTATGGGGAATGCTATGAGCATGACCGATGTCTGAAGCGCGTGTGAAAACCATAGGGTTGAACAACTGTTTGGATACGTCTATGGTGCAACCCTGTTTTATAAAGTTATGGGTATATGGTTGCAAACGTTTATACAGTCTATGGTGAAACCCTGGTTTTTACAGTCTATGGTGGAAAACTATTTTTTACAGTCTATGGTGAAAACCTGTTTTTTTACAATCTATGGTGAAAACCATTTTTTTTACAGTCTATGGTGAAACCCTGTTTTTTTACAGTATATGGTGAAAACCTGTTTTTTTACAGTCTATGGTGAAAACCTGTTTTTTACAGTCTATGGTGAAAACCTATTTTTTTACAGTCTATGGTGAAAACCAGTTTTTTACAGTCTATGGTGAAAACCTATTTTTTTACAGTCTATGGTGAAAACCAGTTTTTTACAGTCTATGGTGAAAACCTATTTTTTTACAGTCTATGGTGAAAACCAGTTTTTTACAGTCTATGGTGAAAACCTATTTTTTTACAGTCTATGGTGAAAACCAGTTTTTTACAGTCTATGGTGAAAACCTATTTTTTTACAGTCTATGGTGAAAACCAGTTTTTTACAGTCTATGGTGAAAACCTATTTTTTTACAGTCTATGGTGAAAACCAGTTTTTTACAGTCTATGGTGAAAACCTATTTTTTTACAGTCTATGGTGAAAACCAGTTTTTTACAGTCTATGGTGAAAACCTATTTTTTTACAGTCTATGGTGAAAACCAGTTTTTTACAGTCTATGGTGAAAACCTGTTTTTTTACAGTCTATGGTGAAAACCTGTTTTTTACAGTCTATGGTGAAAACCTGTTTTTTTACAGTCTATGGTGAAAACCTGTTTTTTACAGTCTATGGTGAAAACCTGTTTTATACAGTCTATGGTGAAACCCTGTTTTATACAGTCTATGGTGAAACCCTGTTTTTTACAGTCTATGGTGAAACCCTGTTTTTTACAGTATATGGTGAAAACCTGTTTTTTACAGTCTATGGTGAAACCCTGTTTTTTTTACAGTATATGGTGAAAACCTGTTTTTTTACAGTATATGGTGAAAACCTGTTTTTTTACAGTCTATGGTCAAAACACTCCAATTCATTGGCCAGCGACGGCCCGTGACGTCATTAGCGGGGTGCCTGGACGTATCTAATACACGTCATCAACTCATTCTCTTTCTGACTCTTTTTCAGCACAATTGTGTCAAAGCTCCGTTTATGCTGTTCCTATTCTCATGAACACTTAGAACGCCTTCGACATAGAGATTGGATGTGCCAGGTATGATGCATTCGCGAGACTGACTTTTCTTTTCTGTTATCTCCTGAGGGATAGTAGTCAGCGTTTGCACAACCACGTTCAGCACTCAGAGCGATGCATTCTATGATTGTTCTCATGTATTTCATAAAAAAAAGGGAAGAATGGGTTCCCTTTTTTGAGAGTTGAGTTGAACCATCTACACTCTCATCTCGTTAGCCACTGGCAGTGTTGGGGGTAACACATTACAAGTAACGCGAGTTACGTAATCAGATTACTTTTTTTCAAGTAACTAGTAAAGTAACGCATTACTTTTTAATTTACAATAAAATGTCTGAGTTACTTTTTCAATAGTAAAGCAAGAGTAAATTTTTTTCAATTTATTGATGACAGCCTCTCCTGTCACCATGTTGAGAGAAATCAGAAGATGTTATTGTAGTTCTAAAATAAATATGAATATGCATTCATTCATCTCACTCACACAAAAAAAAAACACATATTCAGTATTCCTCAAAATGAATAAAAATAATGCAACTCAGAGTATGACGCAAACCTGCAATAATTAAATGTTAAACAACACAAATATCCTTTATGTATTTAATCCCATTATGTTAAACAATGTCTTTGCTTCTGACCTTCGATGATCCAGTTCAACCGTACTAATAAGCACAAATAACTCTAGACAAACATTTGTGTGTCTTTTTTTTATTGCTGAACTGTGTTGAAATTTCTTCTGCATTCTACTGTACGGATGCAAATTAACTTTCCCTTCAGCCTGAGGCTTATTCATTTCACTTTTGGTGTGAAAAGGCTTTTATATTTGCCAAAAATAGAACTTTTTTATTTTAAAAGCAAACAAACAAGCCCTGTCCAGATTTTAAAAGTAACGCAAAAGTAACGTAACTGATTACTTTCCATAAAAAGTAACTAAGTACCGTAATTAGTTACTTTTTTATGGAGTAACGCAATATTGTAATGCATTACTTTTAAAAGTAACTTTCCGCAACACTGGCCACTGGTTATGCTGACCGCATTTGAATAGAAACATTTATTAAAATGGCGCGTTTTGTATAATTCATTACATAAAATGAGCCCGTCGCTACCTATGTTTTAATAATCAGGGATGCAAATGACTCATTGGTTTCAGCCACTAAATGAAGAGTTATTATTTAGGCTGATTATTTCCTGCTGGTTTATGACATAACTACAACATTCTTCAAGCAAAAAAAAAAAACATACTTGCCATTCAAAAGTAACCATGTATTCTCACTAAACAAAAATTTTTGCCAATGTTGAACAATTGCACCTAACATGTTCTAGCAAAGTGCATCTAAACTCTTACCAGATTTAATGGCATCGTGACAGATAAATATGAATTGATAATCATGAAAGATTTAAAGTTTATTATATCAAAGATTTAAAAAAGACCCATCTGCCATTACATTGTGGTGCAAATCTATTACTTTGGCTATCTTACCTTTATTGTCCTTGTACAGATTTATTTATATTGATCTTTTAATGTTGATTTTAGATCGGAAGGAACTGAAAGACGATTGCCTTCAGTGTGGGATATATCTCATTCAACGACCAAGCTTTCAGAGTCACAATGAGAATGAGAATTCACACTGGAAAAAAGCTTTTCTCCTCCACTCAGTGTGGAATGTGTTTCACAGTGAAACAAACACTTGAGATTCACATGAGAATTCACACGGGAGAGAAACCGTTCACCTGCAAACAGTGTGGAACTAGGTTCACAATTAAACAAAGCCTTGAGATTCACATGAGAACTCACACTGGAGAGAAACTGTTCACCTGTCAACAGTGTGGAAGGACTTTTACACTGAGACAACACCTTAAAAGTCATATGAGAATGCACACTGGAGAGAAGCCTTTCTGCTGCCTTCATTGTATAAAGAGGTTCACAAATAAACAAAGCCTTGTGAGGCACATGAGAGTTCACACTGGAGCGAAGCCTGTCCTCAGTGTGGGATGAATTTTTCATAGCCATGCTGTTTAAAAAGGCACCAGGAAATAAGACAGAGTTCTTATTATTGTAAGCTAAAATTCATCAAATGAAAAAAAAAATGAAATCTTAGTCTTCTTGAGTCACCTGGCTGTAGCATCCAAAAAGTGTCCCAGATCACAGCGATATTGTCAACCTGTTCATATGATTAGGAAGTCATTACTGATAAGAGGCCAATAGGAAAATTTGGTCAGTTTAGACCACTACTGTTAACGATTAAGGGTTCATTAATGAGCTTCTGCAACCTCACAAACATTTAAACAACTGTGATACATCATTTTCCCCTCATCTGATTCATTTTCACTGTCATGTTTTTCTAATGTTGTATATAACCTTGTTGTACATAGAATGATATTTAAGCTTAATTGATCTGTGAACTGATGAAAACAATAACTGCATTGCCTCTACAAGCTTCAAGGTGTTCAATGCCATAGATATTGTTAAGAAACAATGCTTCTGGCTTGTTATAAAAACAAGTATGTTTCTGTTTACACAAATAGGGTTATGCAATAAACTGCTCATTTCTTAATTTTCTGCCGCTTGCTTTTCCTTACCATCTGCCTCTTGGCTACAGAAATGTTAACTTGATAATGAGTTGGAATAACTTTGGATATCGGATAAAAATCTGATATTTCGTGCATGAAGCTGGCAGGAGGCAATGACAACATCAATATCCAGACTCTGGCACCAAACATGAGGAGAAGGAGGAGAAAATTATGCGTGTCTTCTCACTGAGCAGCTGCAAAACAGAAAGGCAGTGTCAATTGTTTATCAATTTCATTCAAAGAATAAAATAAGTTAAACTGTACCTTGCTGTTTACACAGTATTTTAAATTAGATACACACATTTATCAGATTCGCCAAGATACAGGTGATCATAGCTTCCAAAATTCCAGAGGCATTGCGTAGCAATCAGCAATCAGCAAAAGCTCCGCAAATCATATCCCTGTCACGGTAGAACATTAGCTGTATTCTTTTTACAAATAAATTGCATCTAAATCCAGTGCATACCATTTACAATTATATGACATTAAAAAATGTAGCAAAAGCCACACAGATACAGTATACAATTCACAAATGTATTCAAATCCATGCTTGTATTCAGCTATGTTTAAAGGGTTAGTTCACCCAAAAATGTGATTAATGACATTAATTACTCATGTCGTTCTAAACCCGTAAGACCTCCGTTCATCTTCGGAGCACAAATTAAGATATTTTTTGATGAATTCTGAGAGTTCTCTGACCCTCCCATAGACAGCAATGTAACTACCGCGATCAAGGTCCAGAAACGTAGCAAGGAGATCGGTAAAATAATCCATGTTACATCAGGGGTTCAACCGTAATTTTACGAAGCTATGAGAATACTTTTTGTACGCAAAGAAAACAAAAATAATGATTTTATTCGTGACCCTGGTGCCATTTTGGAGAATATCCACTGAACGTAAACAATGTATGCTATTCTGTGTCAGCAGGTCAAACGATCGTTTCTACTTGCTTACGCTTTGATTGAAAGGGAAAAACACTAGCATTTTGTGTTTAGTTCAGGGATTATTCTCAAAATGGCACCACGGTGACGCGGAGAAGTCGAATTGATGAATACAATTTTTGTTTTCTTTGCATACAAAACAAGAGTTTATCATAGCTTGTAAAAATTACGGTTGTTGAAAACCTGAGGTACTGGGCTTATTGTAACGATTCATGCTACGTCTCTGGACCTTGATCGCGGTAGTTACATTGCTGTCTATGGGAGGGTCAGAGAGCTCTCAGAATTCATCATAAATATCTTAATTTGTGTTCCGAAGATGAACGGAGGTCTTGCGGGTTTAGAATGACATGAGGGTGAGAAAATGATAACAGAATTTTCATTTTTGGGTGAACTAACCCTTCAAAGGGGTCATATGATGCAATTTAAATGAGGATGAAATACTGTAAATGTTTTATAGTAACTTAATGCATGGGATTCAGCAAATATCGCGTTCCTGTACTCGCAATCTGAAACTGATTTCAATGTATTTAGCCTAGGCCACGGAGCTCTAGCGATAGCTTTGAGGTCCACACGTTGGGAAGAACTGCTCCATGGGATGGCGCCAGTATGCCTGTGTGATCCGGACGGGGCCCATCACCATCACACGCTGCTACTAGTTACAGCCTGCTGGACTGCTGCGGCTTTATCTTACACCGTTTTGAAAAGAGCCCAGATATCGTGCTATTATCAAGTCGATTAATATTTCCTATCCATTCATCGAACGGTAAGAGTTTTTCTGACAAGTATTTTGCTATTTTCTTTGCAGTCTGTGCCGATGGCTTTGACATGGTCGTGGCGTGCTGGATGTAAACATTAGATTCATTTCTTTTACTGGCCGATACAATATTGCGAATTTGTAGGCGCCTTTGTTGTGTTTATCTGTTATTTCGCAAGTTTTGACTTCAAGTCTACCAGGAAAATACAGTCTGATGATGTTGCATCGGTAGGCTAAGATAACAGGCAACATTCGCTTGATTTAATATTATTATAGGCTATAATGTCATTATAGGGCCATCCTAGTGAGCGGCGCACTGTATCATCTCCAACGGCAAAAAAAAAAAAATATATATATATATATAATTCAATAATAATACAATATAAAACAAAAAATAGCAAATATGTAGTTATATTAAACTAATGTGAAAAACAACGCGAGAGAAGCGGAAAACGCATCAATCAATCGATACTACTTGAAGGCATTAGTGGGTGTATAATCAGATTGTAAGATCAATGAGCATTTTGGTACACACTATAATACATATGGTAGGTCGAATATATAATTCGATTTCAATTAGTTTTTAATCTATTTTATTTTGAATATAGATTTAATTATACTTTATAATTATTTGAGTATTTTTGACCCATATGTAAGGATATTTTCACCTTTGACGTTTCAGCATGTTATGTATATGTACTTACATATTTAAAATATATATATATATGTCTTTGTGGCCTACAGCCTCTTGGGATTAATTGGTTGTTAAAGTTATGCAAAGTGTGCCATACTGAATGTTGCAATGAGAATGGAGATTTATTTTAAAACTAAGAACAGAATAAAATAGTTGTTATGTGAGATATTTAAAAAAATGTATCCACAGCGATTGCTTTTTCCTCCGGATATTATTCTAAAATGATTTTAACAGTGTTCCACTACTTTCATTTCTCTGGTTTCTCTATAGTGTGAAAATGTTTTACACTTGCGGTCCAAATGAAGCAATGGTGGTGTCGGGTAAGACTAAACATAACAGAAATATGTTTATAGAGAGATATTTTCAGTAGAAATCATGAAAACACATTCACATATGTGGTCTGACTCCTGCCTCAGGTTTCTGCCGCTCACCGCCAGTCATGATCTCTGGTGGGAGAGTGTTTGTTTTCCCATGCATTCAGCAGATACAAAGGTATTATTCACTCTGTGTGTTTGTGTATACTGTATATGTATGCATGGCTTGCATAAACAAATCTCAGCTTTTTCACTTTCTTCCATCACAGGATCTCTTTGAACACACTGACGCTGAATGTAAAGAGTGATAAAGTCTACACACGTCATGGAGTGCCCATCTCTGTCACTGGAATTGCACAGGTTAACTATCTCACACACTCTAATATGCAGTAAACAACATTTCATAGGGTTTAAGAAAGCAGTTTCTGTCATTTAATAAAAAAAAGATTTCCCAGATTACTGTGCTATTCTGTCTTTTATAAAAATACTTTATCTGCCTTTAATAACTTTTCTGTAAAAAAAAAATCATCAATTGTTATGTGGCTAAACTGAACCTTCTCTCTCTGACAGATGAAGATTCAAGGGCAAAATAAACAGATGTTGGCTGCAGCATGTCAGATGTTTCTGGGAAAGTCAGAGGGTGAGATTGCCCACATTGCCTTGGAAACACTGGAGGGTCACCAGAGAGCGATCATTGCCCACCTGACTGTGGAGGTAAATAGACATGTGCACAGAGAAAATGCCCACCTTGCAAACATACTGCACTCTGCAACATCACAAACAGCAGTAAAACTGGATATAGTGTTCAAAATCTGCACTTTCAGTCCTTGGCATAGTATATTGACTTCATTGAGCATGCTGTGTTTTGTGTTTAATCTTTAGGAGATCTACAAAGACAGAAAGAAGTTTTCCGAGCAGGTGTTTAAGGTGGCTTCATCCGACCTTGTCAACATGGGCATCAGCGTGGTCAGCTACACACTCAAAGACGTTCACGATGACCAGGTCTGTTAGCCCCATTTGTGTAGTTGTGTTTATCGAACTTGGAGCCAAATTTACTAAACAAGGCAAATTAGCGTGAGAGTGCAATCCCATAAAAGTTTCGATGGGAAAGGAAAGTTCTGCAGATGATTTACTGACAATGTGTGAATCAAAGAACATAGATGCAGTCAGCGTGTTTTCATAATGACCACTGCAGTCTACCAACAGCGGTGCAAATTAGCATAGAGTTCGTAAACAAGCAGAGCCGATGATAATCGTGGATTAAGACATGCTTTTTTCTGGGCGATAAATAATGGCACAAATACCAGTAAAATGACTAGTGGTCAACCGATATTGTTTTTTTGACCGCCGATGCTGATATCTCGAAAAGCAGGATGGCCGATATAATTTTATTTAT
The DNA here is from genome assembly GCA_018155175.1 of Sinocyclocheilus anophthalmus. Lineage (NCBI taxonomy): Eukaryota > Metazoa > Chordata > Actinopteri > Cypriniformes > Cyprinidae > Sinocyclocheilus > Sinocyclocheilus anophthalmus. The sequence goes on along the minus strand of JADLZN010003281.1, from coordinate 37,338 downwards.
TTTAATTCATGTTTAAGAAATTTGAAAATGGATTAAAAAGTAAATGTGTTAAATAAACATACTTTAGATGACAAAGTATTTTTCACAAATATTTATTTAATAAAAATATAATTAAAAATTAAGTAAACTATAACCAACAGCATTTTGGAAAGTTTGTGTGCATTGGGAATCATATTTTTTCAATAAGGTAACACTCATTTTACATACAGCACACAGTGAAAATGACATGAATATGGCAGTGGGCAAATGCATAAAGCGCAGCATAATTTGAAATCACGAGTTAAAATGTTGTCGATTGCGCGTCTCCAGTGAAGCTGAACTTTCCTCCTGTCAGCATTCAACGTCAGCTGTCAGCGCCGTCAAAATAAAAGTCCCGCCTTGAACGCATCGGCCAAACAGGAAAATTTATCGGCCGATATTTAAAAAATGCCAAATATCGGCAATGGCGATATATCGGTCGACCACTAAAAATGACTACCGCAAACCTTAGTAAGTCCCATTGCATGCTTCATTTAAATACTGTCCTCTTATAAATTTTGAAAAGGAAAATCCTTTTTTTTTTAAGCAAGGTTAGCTACACAAATAAGTGTCTACACAAAACTCATTTCTTGAGTAGATCCTGACAATAGGAGGGTTTGTGTTGGCTCAAGCTGTTAATAAATCTGCCCCTGAATATTTAAAATGCTTTAAATGTCTACAAAAATGGATCTGTGTGAGTGGTGAATCAAGTCTTTTTCTTTCAGGATTACCTGCACTCTTTGGGGAAGGCCCGTACGTCACAAGTGCAGAAGGATGCTCGTATTGGGGAAGCCATGAACAAAAGAGATGCAGTGATCAGGGTGAGCCATTCCTGAACTCTGTTCCAAATACAGCCTTTTTTTCTAAATATCACTGAGTGTTTTTGTTAATGTCTCTCTCATTTCTTTCTTTCTTCTCTCTGTAGGAGGCCAATGCTATACAGGAGAAGGTATCTGCTCAGTACATGAATGAGATCGAGATGGCTAAGGCTCAGAGAGACTACGAGCTGAAGAAGGCTGTCTATGACATTGAGGTCTTCACCAAAAAAGCTGAGTCTGAAATGGCCTATCAGCTCCAGGTAAAACGACAACCAAACCCTATTGGGGACCTTCAACACTGTGAAATAATTTCTTGACTTTCTAAAATGAATCCTTGGGGTTCTTGTATAAAATATAATTCTGTCATAATTTACTCCCCTCCTACGTCGTTCCAAAGCGGTATGACTTTCTTTATTCTGTGGAACACAAAAAGTCATTTCGGTTCCCATTGACCACCATCGTATGGAAAAAAAATACCATGGAAGTCAACGGAAACCAAAACTGGTCATCAACGAAGTAAAATATCTTTATTGTGTTCTACTATTCCTTTAATAGTTATACCGATTTAAGAAACATAACTGTGTGACATGATTTTGTGGGTAAAAATGTTTTTAATTTACTTGCGTTTATTCCGTAAATCTGTGTAACTGTTGCATTAGGTGGCAAAGACAAAGCAGCGGATCGAGGAGGAGAAGATGCAGGTGTTGGTGGTGGAGCGCTCGCAGCAAATTACGCTTCAGCAACAGGAGATCACACGCAAGGAGAAAGAGCTGGAGGCCAAAGTCAAGAAACCAGCCGAGGCCGAACGATACCGGCTGGAGAAACTGGCGGAAGCCGAACGGTGAGATGGATGCTTCGTCAATGCTCTCAGCTTCCTGTTTGTTCTAAAACGCCATATAACACGGAGGTTGTTTTCCACACTAACATTCACCAATTGTTTTTATCTTAAAAGTGTGTAATGAAATCATACGCAATTGCAAAAACCAGCTTTGGATAGGAGAAAATATTTTAAAATGGAAAAATTTGAACCACTCCCCTTTAAAAACATATGCATCTGGCCATTTTGTGCTCTCCAACAGTCTTCAGCTAATCATGGAGGCAGAAGCTGAGGCCGAATCTATCAAAGTAAGTGATCAGCCATCATCTTGGCTATATTCAAAACAAAACCGTTTGTGTTACACATGAACTGTGTCTCTGCAGATGAGAGGAGAGGCCGAAGCATACGCTGTGGAGGCTAAAGGTCGTGCCGAGGCTGAGCAGATGGCTAAGAAGGCTCAGGCCTTCCAGAACTACAAGGAAGGAGCTATGGTGGACATGTTGCTGGAGAAACTGCCACTGGTGAGATGTATTTGTAATGTTGTTGTGTTGGCAATACAGAAAAATATTGCATTGCACTGCAAAAATCTTGCAAGAGATAATCCTGCTGAGAGCAAAAAGCAGTTCAATGCAGTTTGAGTTGATGACTTACATTGATGGTAAATTGTGTTCTTTCTGTCCATTAGATGGCAGAGGAGATAAGTAAGCCCCTGTCAGCTACCAATAAGGTCACCATGGTTTCCAGTGGAGGTTCAGAGATTGGCGCAGCCAAGCTGACAGGTGAAGTGCTTGACATCATGACCAGACTGCCTGAAACCATTGAGAAACTAACTGGGGTCAACATTTCCCAGGTAAAAACAGTATTTCAAACAGTATTGTTTTTGTATTTTAAGTAAATACAGACAATGTTTTCGTTCACAGTATCATGAATTAATTTTGTTCATCATGTAGTGGTGTGCATATTCTCACATGTACAATTAACGTCGAATTTCTCTCTCTTTAGGTGGCCCAGACTGGTTGAAGAAATTCTCCAACATGACATTTCTGTATGCATGCTTCATTAATCTTGTATATTTTTCTCTTACTCTCACTTTTTCATCAGGTTCTTTATCATTTAAATGACTCTCTTCTCTATCTTTGAAAATGTATTTCTTCTCCTTTTTATCTTTCTTATCTTCCACACGGTATCTCTTTGGTTTTCCCTTTCCCATGTTTCTCTCTCGACTTACACTTCCTGTCTGTCTTGCCATGCTGCCAAAACCCAAAGTGCATTTTAATCTAAAACTCCAGGGAAGAATGCTGTTCTTTATATTTTTAATGCAATCATAAGAAGACAGTGAAGTCCAAGGATCTGTTGAATGCCATTAGAAACGGCAACTTCTGACATTTTGAAATGTTACTTTCACCTGTAGGTTTTCTTATAGAGCACTTTTTAATGCTGGTAGAGCACTAAGAGCATTTCGTTATATTTGAGCTTTCCATTAGGTAAGCATGAAGGGAAGCACATTTATAATGACTGGTGCTGTTGTGTCATTTGTTTCTGTGGGTTGAATAGGATATACTTTCACTTTACCTCAACAGTACATTATAGCTATATTAGTTGGACATAATCGTGTAGGAGTTATAGCAGTTATCTGCTTCAAATTGTACCGCACTCTGAAATCTGAAGATACTGCCAATAATGTCAGATCTTCATATGTGTGTTTAAGTGTTTATTCAAATGAACAATCAAGTGTTTTTATGTGTTATGCAGAATTACAGTTCAGTAATTATTTAAAAAGTAACTTTTCACAATTATCGTTTGAAGGGTTTTTTGTATAGATTAAAGTGTTTTCATGCATGACAGAAGGGTGCGATTTTATACATACACACATATGTCCTTAACAATGTTGATCATGATCATAACCATGTAGTGTACTCAAACAGGGAAACAGTTTTTTTTTTGACAGTTCTGTTCATTAAATATGTCTGAAGGCTGAGTTCTTGTCAAAATAGTTTCAGAGTTGTGTTCCATAAAAAAGTGGGATTTTAGGGAGTTCTAATATATGTTTTGTTCATAATCATACAGTATTTAATACTGGTTACACTACATTTTTCTTTGATTACATCATAAAAATTGTGATGAATGTTCTGTTTTCAAATGCTTAATTGTCAGTACAATATGTTGACTTCATTAGATATATAGGCATGTATAATTCATAAGCACTAATGACATTATTTAGATTTAATCGTTACTAACATGACATTAATGATGTATAAACACTGTTATGGTACTTTATAGATGTTGTGTGTAATTCAAACTGAACTTCCACACATTTGTCACTTTTGTATTTGTTTTTACAATCTTCATGTTTAATGGTTTATGACTTTTGAAGTGTGATGCATCCCTTGAAGGCTAAATATGAAAGCCTGTTCATTTATTATTGGTGGGCAGGTATTAGTTAAGCCTGAACAGTGATTTTTGGATAGATTTAGTATGCCAGGGCATTAGGCAGACCTGCTGTTATGCTGTGTAGGCTATGGCTGCTATGTTGGTGTAATGAAAGAAAAACTGTATTTATCAATAGATGATTTTTCTACTCTATACAAATCACCTATTTTAACAGTTTTAACAATTTCATCCGTTTCAGCATGCATGCAAAGACTAACAAACCAAACCACTGTATTGTCTATCTGTGCTTATGATGCCTTAAAGTAACCTCCCTACTAAAATAAACGTTTAACTAAACTGCTTTTTGTTCAGTCTAAATTAATGAACATAATTTCAACACGTTCCCTGCAGGAGAATGCCAACCCCTAGGAAATGTGAACATGGTAAAGTGCTTTGACAGCCTCAGCTTGGGGCTTTAAGTTGACTGAAACCTATGCAGCCACACTGAATTTGGTTTATTGACGTCCTACCCTATTAAACCCCCTCACTTACCAATTTTGAGGTGCTGGTCATCATGACTCATCTCAAGTCCTCTGCTTGACAAACTTGAACTCCACCAATGTATACGATCCACCTGACACTACATGGACAAAGACACCAAATTTACAGACTCACATTGCCATTTTTGGAGGGTGTGGTGAGGGTGAGTACATTATACTTTACTCCAACTTCCTACAATAAAAATAATATGGGTAAAAGGGGAACTTAATAATTGTTTCCAAGAGTATACTGGATTATTTACGCAATATGAGGCCTATATTCGTGCATTTGTTCATAATATCAGAGCAGGCACGATGCCGCACATAATTGACATTCAGACAAACAGAACGATTGCTTTTTACAACATTTAAATATGAAGTTGATATTAAATAACTTCAAAAAAAAAAAAGTAATAATTATATTTAATATTAAAAATGCCAGTTTTAGTTTTTTTGGCTCCGTCAGCGGAAATAGTTCCAAAGTCAAAATACAATCAATTTACAGCATCCCAGAGCAACACACAATTGTTCATACATTCCTGAATGAACCATTGTTTTGAATGAATCAGTTGAGTAAATGATTCAATCACTCACTCATATTACTTCATTCACGAATGAATCAATGAATGAATGAATCAGATCCCCACAACTAGCCTAATTAGACAGGACGACACAATAAAATGACTTTTAAAATACTTTACGATAATTTAAATGACAGTTTAACCTTTTTCATGAATATATTACAAAAATAGTTATCCAGTAAGAATTGATAAAGACAAGCACTTTCCTTTTAAATGAGTGCTCTGCCAGGTAACTAGCTTCTGATTGGCTGAATATTGTGACGCAAGCTTATTTTGATTGGCTACGTTCATTTTAAAATAAGAGTAAAAACTCGATGAGAATTTTTTTCCAACGAAAACTATTTCACCATTTTTCTTGGTTTAAATCCCTGAATTTGCAATAAATTAGAAAATAAATCTCAAAGAATGTGCAATTACATAAAATCGGGCCTTTCCATCAGGACATTTTTAGAGAAAACATACTATTAATAAAATAAGCATTCAAAAATGTATATTTTTAACCTCAGATTCTCCTAAAATGTCCAAATTAAGTGTCAAACAGCAAATTGTGCTTGGACAATATTGCACTAAACAATAACACTATTCTAGATGTTTATCATTTTGTTTATTGTTCATATTAGGAGAAACAGTTACGTCAAGATGAATGAGTGTTGATCTGTACAGCAAAGTCATCTTAAAGAGTAGTTAATAAGTATTAGGAGTGACAGAAGTAACATTAATAATAATATTGAGAACCGTGTTATTTTCCAAAGACATATATGGATACCACAAGGATTATACATGGAGTATCAGCCAATCACTTTGGCTGCTTGCTGGACACAGATGGCATCATGTAGGTCAGTGATTGGATGGTTTAGCAATATGTTAACATCCCATACTCTGATCTCTAATGTTGCCTTTACTACATTTAAAAAAAATCATATTTCAGCTGGACCAGAAAGACAATCCTTACCTTTTTGAATGAACATGTCATCTCTATATATACACACACACACAGAGTAACTCCCAATGGATAATGATGATAATAATTGCATAAAAAACAAAGTTAATATAACTGGTATTAAAGGTTTTTAAAAAACACTACTAAATAGTACCTGGTAACCAAATTGTCGTCTGTAAATTTTTTTCCCCTCCCTTCCTTTCTGAAAAAAAAGACTTTGTGGAGAGGGTCAAGAAAATATAAAATGACTAAACTCTTCAGGTTAAAAAAAAACAAAAACAAAACAAAAAACAGAATTTTATAGATGTTTTCACACATTCATCTCCTCCTTTAAATGTTCTCTTACATGCTCTTTCAACCAGCCCGTCGCACACTCAAACACATACATACACAAGGACAATAGAAAAATACATATGATAAATGGCTAAAATGTAATGACAAATCAGAAACGATGAATAAAAAAGTTCATTTAAGTGCCATCTCCCATAAACCATTAGCTTCTGTTTATCCTTCCCCCCATTCTTTAGTGCAGTCTTAGCCACCTCTTTCCAACAGGACTCAGCTGGTAGTGACAAAGCAGTTGCACAATTCCTTGAAATGTCAATCAGCAGGCCTGCAAAGCAGTGTCATAAAAGGCATTAAAACTTCTTAAGAGCGTACAAAGTCAGATTTGGAAGAACATAAGTAATTTAACTTCATTTGGGTAAACTATTGCTTTAAACCTGCTCAAAAGCTGCAGATACGTGCATCTTTCTGTGAAATACTTTGTGATGTAACCAAGTTGCAGTTCTGTAAAATTCATTTATGAGATATGTTGGTGGTATTTGTCCATATTTTCTCGTTTACCAGCATTTGTAACATTTACAACTTAGAGAAAATAGTAAACTTGCTGGTTTTCAAAGCTTGATATAAGCATGAGCTAGTCTTTGTTAGCTGGCATTGGTAACCTTAATCACCCATTTATAAGGCTAGTGTCCATTTTTAGTCAATCTTGCACAATCCCTGCAACAAAATTAACCTTTGTTTTCGTTTCATCTGTTCCTCTTAGTAGTGCTGAAGAAATGTGCCATGTAGAGAAAAAAATGTCACTAATGTAAAATCATTTGCTCAATTATCCCTTCTACTGATAAAAGTCTGAAATGGAATCATTTAAAAATATCATGTGCAAAACTGAGGGTGATGTATTTATGGGCAAGTTAAGTAGTCGATTACATTGTCAGAAATTCTGAGGGAAGTTCACAGATCGCCATTTCAGACTGCCAAATTTAAAATGTACAGTTTTTTAAACCATGGTTTTTGCCCACTTTTTCAATGGTCTTGGCTGAAAGGATTTTTCCCATTTATTTATTCCATGGGGATTTTAACAAGTCTTTGTTGAAGAGTTATAAGCCATGAAGCAAACCAACCAGCTACATAGTGAATCGTGGCACTAGAAAATTTGATTTGAAGCAAAAAAGTATTTAAAAATGGGACAAAAGTACTAAACGGCATACTTTATGCCATTTGGTGATTTGCACAGATTGGTGGAGATTTCTTTGCAGAATCATGGGTAATGTAGTTTTTCCCGAAGGAAGTATGACATTATATTAACATTCTTCAAAATATCTTCTTTGGTGTTTAACATACAGGTTTGGAACAACTTGAGGGAGAATAAATGATGACAAAAGTTTCATTTTTGGGTGAACTGTCTCTTTAACAGCCTTGTAGCTCACAGTTGGTCTGTCTTCAATGGTTTGTATTTACTAAAAATCAATTCCCCAATGGAGAAAATGAATGGGTTTATTATTAGAATTAGAATATAGAATTAGGGTTGGGTATTGTATATTTCAATAGCTGCTAACTGAAAATAGCCACCATGACAGTTTAAGGCCTTTTTTGTGACACCGCAGAGCAAGTCTAAAGAAAGACAACAAATCATAAGAGTTGATGTGCTCCTCCATCTCTCCTTTTCTCCTCAATTTGCAAACCTGCCCTCCCCTCCTGCCAGTCTGTATTTGCAAAACCTCCTCTGTCCCAAGGCAGTGTTTTATTTCCTATCCAATTCATGGTCCGTTTCTCCTCACCCCACCTCCTCACTCTCATTCTCCTCAAGTTTCTCTATGAGTTCATGTGCTCCACCTGGATGGCAGAGGTGGAGACGGTGAGGCAGAGGTCTTTGTGGGCCGTCAGATCGGCCACGGTGACCGGTTTGTACTGGATCTCTCCAGCAGACACGGTCTTGTACTGATGCAGGTCGAAAGGGCAGGGTATTCCCTCTGTAACTGAGTAACTGGTTGGCTGGGTGGGGTTGGGTTGGTTCTGCGCTTGGGCCGCCGTTCCCGCTCCGGCCCCCCTGCCTCGCCCACGACCCCTGCCGCTTCCCACGCCCGAGGGCTGAGCCGGATGCTGAGCCGGATTCTGGCCCTGCTGGGCTTGCTGGGCAGCTACTGCGGCTGCTACCGTCAGAGGGTCTGGGTTGTGTTTTCGCATGTGTTTCATCAGGTACGTCTCCTAAAAAATAACAAAAACAGAAAAATGTGTCAACATTAAGTAGTGCTGCATGATGTATCATTTTTCAATCATGATTTCTCTCGATTTATTAGGCAAAATCGCCTGCAATATTTGCCCACTGGTTATTTATCCTGAAGGCACTGCATTTTAATTTGGCATCTGCGTTATCTTAAACTGGTAACAAGCAAGCAGCAACCTCCCGCTCGCTCTCGTGAAACCAACACGGAAGTGACTAAAACTGCAATTCATCGACTGGCCGCTAGAGGCTGGCTCCAAAAGGGAGTCAGTCCCATAGACTCCCCATGTTAAAATGCCCAACTTTACAGCAGAAAAAATTAGTTTACAGCCTGGTACAAAATGTGCTTTTGGTCTATATAGCTAATTTTGCCCTTCATGACAACTGTGAGGGGGGTACATTTTTTTATAACTCATGTGTTTAAATTATATTAAGCCTTAAAGTTCTGCATAATTAAGGGCGTGGCCACAGGTGGATTGCTGCTGCTGTCACCACCGTCGAGCTAGGTGGGCGTGATTTCAGCAACCAGCTCCCGCCTCTTTGCCCATTTTTGATTATCCGGGAGTGACGCGCTGCCAAGATGGTGACGGCCGGCTCCGCCAACTTTGAGCTTCAAAAACGCTCTTCAAAAACCTACGGGTGACGTCCCGGACACTACGTCCATGTTTTATACAGTCTATGATAAACAGTACCACAAGCTGGTTGCGGTTGCCAGATTTCAAGAGTTTAAATCCCCCAATCAGACCTGCTTTCTTGCAACATTCTGAAATGCTTAACATAGCTTAATGTCCTTAAAAACCACCAGTGAAAACCAAAATTCTCTCACATTTCTCTGGTCATAAATGCTACGACATTGGCACCATAATCCAAGTGGAAGGACAATTTTATGTTAAAGTGGATATAACACACACAGTTTCTGTTCATCTTGAGTACCTAGAGCAGGGGTTCTCAACTCTGGCCCTCGAGGTCCACTTTCCTGCAGAGTTTAGCTCCAACCCTAATAAAAAACACCTGAACCAGCTAATCAAGATCTCGAGGATTGCTATAAACATCCAGGCAGGTGTTTTGGAGCTGCTTGGAGCTACACTCTGCAGGACAGTGGACCTCGAGGGCCAGAGTTGAGAGACCCCTGACCTATAGAGTAGTATTGCATCCTTCATATCTCCGAAGAGTTTTTAGTTTTATCAGATTTATAAAAGACAGATAGAGCTGTGCCACTTCTCTCTGAAAACATGAGCTCCTGGAGGTGTGCTGTGGGTGGAGCTAAAGAGTCACGAGCACGCAAAGCTTTTGCCTAGCGATCGTCTGCAAGCTGTGATATCGACATAAATAATTCCCTTAAAGGGTCATATGATGCGATTTCAATTTTTCTTTTATCTTTGGAGTGTTACAAGCTGATTGGGCATAGATAAGATCCCTGAAGTTGCAAAGACTAAAGTTCAAAACCAAAGAGATATTCGTTATCAAAGTTAAGACTCGCCACGCCCCCCTAAAACGGCTCGTTCTAAACATGCCCCCACATATCTACCCCACTATGTGGAAATATTAGCATAATGAAGCCCAAATGTGCATGCAAAGAAAGAAGGAGGGGTTTCAGTAACCGCAGTTAGTGTTGATGCAGGGAGACGCTGTGTGTTTCTAGGCAAAAACAAAAGCACTTTATTTGGCCTTCCAAAAGTAGATGCAATTGAGGATCTTTAAGATTACTTACAACAGAACAGCATTTGCAATGCATTTTATGGACGACCGTTTAGTGAACCTAGGAGAGGAGGTAATTCTGAATCAGCTACTGTTTTGTTATTAGTTGAAGTATTTACTATTGACTGTTCAAATGCGGAGTTTCGAGCACGTGTGTGTGTATGTGTGCGCGCGCGTGCGTGTGTGTGAGAGAGAGAGCGAGAGAGACCAGCTTCATCACTGTGTCTGTCACGTGACTGTTGCCCTTTTGGGCTTGAACTGATGGTAAAACTAATGATATTATTTACTGTCTTTACATTTATTTTGAAAGATGAAGCTCACGATTATGGTAAGGGGCGTTACATTTCCGACGAGTGCGTGCGGTGTTCGGCCAATCACAATGCACTGGGTCAGCTGGCCAATCAGAGCAGACTGCGCTTGTCAGAAGGAGGGACTTTGTAGAAAACGAAGCATTTGAGAGAGGACCTTCAATAATGTACAGTATTTAAAAAAATAATGTGTTTTTTTTAACATTTAAAGCATGTCAACATATTCTGTTACACCAAATACACAAAATAATGATCTTTAAAAAAGCATTCCTGACCCCTTAATGCGGGTTTCTTGGAAGCCGAACAAGGTTATCTATCACTCACAACCAAAAATGCACTTCTTTGGTGACATTGTTGATTTTGCGATCTAGAAATAAAATGACAAATCCTTCTCGAGAAAGTGCTGCTGACGACTTCCGTAACACGAATGAAGCACATTGTTAAACTGCATGTTAAGAGTTTTCTTCTTGTAGAAAACCATTATAAAGAAAATGCATTTGCGCTCTCCCTACATTACAGAAAAAACTCTGATGAGCTAAAAACACCAGCAAACATGTAAGTTAGTTTAATAATCACTGCTGAGATATTCTGCTCAAATGAAAGTGTAAAACAGCCAGTCTTGACTCGTGCTTATGTCGAAGTGCAATAATTCTGATGAATGACAAAAAAAAAAGACAAATATAATCATGATTGAGAATTGTCCAAAATAATTGCGATTAAGTATTATCAAATAGCCCTAACACCGTAATATCTAAAACTTTCGACATCTCTAACAAACTCATATCTATAATTTTAGCTTAATAAAATGAAGATTGACAAGATGGAGGACCAAGGATTGAGGTATCATGGGTGGGATCTTACAGATGTGTAGGCGCGGTTGCAGAGGCCACAGGAGAAGAGTTTGGCGTGTTTCACCGTATGTGTAGACAAGTGAACCTCTAAGCTGGTCGCATCTGTGTAGCCGCGGTTGCAATTGTGACATTTGTATGGCTTGTCCTTGTTGTGCTGTCTTCGATGAGACTGAAAAAAACAAGTAAATGTCATGACAGCAGCCTTGATGTTAATGTTAACATGAAATTGACAAGCAGATTTTTCGAGACAGTTACAGCGACATGTTGCTAAGTAGCTAACAAGCTAAAATATTTATAATGGTCTGAATTAATAAACAACACTTACAAAAGAATATATGGCAATGATTTATGCAATTACAACTTAAGTGTCAGTTATGGATGGGAATCTGAAGAATGTAATGCAAATGTAATGCATTTAAGTGCCCTAAGATAATTTCAGATTTTAACAGACATTTGAAAAAAAATCTAATTTTTGCACAATGCATGTTTACAGACCTTTTAATGACAAAAATGCATGCTAATATTTGGTCACTACTACCATTCAAAAGTTAAAGGCCAGTATGTTTTTTTCTTTAAAAGAAATTAAGCGAGGTTGCATTGAATGTCAAAAAGTGACCAGTAAATACATGTTAAAATGCTTTCAAAGTTCTCCATTCTCTAAAGCTTTGTTTTCATAGAAAATGAACGTTCTATTGAAAAAAAGTATCATGGTTTCCACTAAAATATGAAGCAGCACAACTGTTTTTATCATTAATAATAAGAAGACATTTTTCTTGAGCAGCAAATCAGCATATTAGAATGATTTCTGAAGGATCATGTGACACTGAAGACTGGCGTAATGATGCTGAAAATTCAGCTTTAATCACAGAAATAAAATACATTTTAACAGATACAAATAAAAAAAAACTGTTATTTTAAATTTTGATCAAATAAACGCAGTCTTAATGACGATAAGAGACTTCTTTCAAAAACATTAACAAATCTTACCGACCCCAAAGAGTAGTGTATATATGAAATAAAAATACTAAATATAATAACTTGTACAATTTTTATTAATTCATTTGAATAAAATACCACTTAAAAATATTTTTTAAAATATTACACTATCATACAAACAACCAGTAGCCTCCCCATAATTTTTTTTTTTTTTTTTTTTTTTTTTTAACCAAAACCTACACTAATTTAAAGTCTCACAAGCCACACAATATTTAATTTACAGTTCAGTAAATCAGTCCAATAAACTCAGTGACCACTTAACCAATTCATACGTTTTTTTTTAATTCACTAAAAAGAACCAAAGAGTTATTAATTTCCAAAATAGTGAACTAGACTTCCATCTGCATATGAAATTCTTGAATAGTAACTGAAGAAAGTTTGCATATTTTAGTACAGTGTTCAGTCCGCAATGGAACCAAAGGTCATGTAAAATCATTCGGTTACAGCATTTTACTACCACAGGGTTTCAATCACTTATGTAGAAAGCTGAAATGTGTGGAAGCATCCATTAATCAGCTGAAGATGGTTACCTGGAGGTTGGATAGTTGGGTAAATGTTTTCTCACAGCCGGGATGGGAACACTTGTATGGCCGATCGCCAGTATGAATCCTTCAAAACAAAACAGAAGCTTTTCTTTAGAAAGTTTGAAGTAAAGATCACATGAATGCATTCTGCAGTGCTAAAATATGTTTCCAGGAAGCCTACACAATCATCTCAACTACAGCATGACAGACAACAGAGGAGGAAGGAATAAGGAAAAAGGAGAAGCCAGGAGAAGAGCAGGATGGCTGCTGTATATGGTTGGTTACTGATTCTATCTGTCCCTGTCTGTTACCTGTTATGCTGCTGTAAGTGACTGAGCTGCCTGAAGGTTTTCTGGCAGTAGGAGCAGGTGTAGGGTTTGGCGCCGCTGTGGATGCGGATGTGCTGGGACAGGTAGCTGGAGTTGGCAAACGATTTGGAGCAGTGAGGACACTTGTGCGGTTTGCCCTCTGTGTGGTTTCTAACAAGGGATGAAGGGAAGGGGATGAAAAGAGAGAAACAAACAGAGAGAGATTTACCAGTGAATCAATAAACGAGCCCTACTTGGATCAAATCGTGATCGTATCATCAAACATGTCGCAGGTTACATGCTTTTAGCAATGTGACGGTGCTCATTGTGGTGTCTGAGTTATGAAACGCAGCACACAGAAACACAAGGCACTTTATCTTATCCTCTCTCTCTCTCTCATTCTCTCTCTCACCAGCTTCCTTTCCCCTCCCTAACTATCGGGTAATATGAAACGAGCCAGAGCCTTTAGACCAGAGCAGACGAAACAGACGTGAAGAAGATAAGCAGAGTAAGATGGAATTCAATTAAAGACTCTTTCTTGTCCAACAGCATAGAAATGACATGGAAAGAAGACATGACACAAGCCAGATAACGTAGAGAAGAAACACAGATAATACAGAAGCAAATGGAGACAAAATTACATGCTTTTAAGCCTTCCAGCCTGCTAGGCTTAAATTAAAGTGTATTTATGGTTAATATAGTTGCTATTAGTTTTTACAAACTAAGGGATGATTTAAAATTATTGTCTGTGATAATTAATATCATCAAAGAAATAGTTCATAAACTGTAGTTAAAAATATCCCAGAATATTACATGACATTGCATCAAATAGCTAAACAACAGGGCTGCTTATTGACACATTGATTTTCCTTTTTTATTTTGAATTCAGCTATTATTTTGTCTTGCGGATTATACATACACTTAGTCAGGACAGTATTAAATAAACATGCATCCGCACTGTCAAATGTGCATTTCTAAGGGACCAATTTTTTTATATATTAATATTGCAGCCTGCCCTGCAAAATGTATTACTTATTAGAACATCAAGAAACTTTTTTTATCAAGAAACTATTTTAAGAAAAAATGACAGGAAAAGTGTAAAGAATTCAAAAATGTGAAGTATCTGTCATATTCTGATCATAAAGAGTAGCTTAAAACTACAATTAACAGTCTGGTTTCTACAACTTTCACTTAGGAGCAAAAATCTGCCTTTAAACCAAAAGAAATAAAGATTTGAAGGTTATTGTGATAATTATCGATATCGACTGATATGAACAATTTTATCCTGACAGTTTTTTTGGCCATATCGCCCAGCCCTATGCAAAATTATTGTAAAATTGTATACTCCTGAAAACTCCCATAAAAGAGTATAGAAAAGCTTTGAATGTGTCTATAAACATACATATCATATAACCATATTTATATGTATAAATCAAAGATTTAATATACAAGCGTTCAATCAAAATACTGAGCAACACAATATTTTAAAATAATTTTTTTGATCTATTTAAAATCAACAGAGCTGCCTACACTGACCACATATGCATAGAGTAAAAGATCGATCTTGAATAAAATGAAGATTGATTAATTGGAAAAACAATATTTTACCCAGTCCACACAAGAAAGCAGATTTAGAACATTAAATAAAAAAGCTTTGCAAGAATACAGCGCCACAAAAATGTCAACAGGACATAAAGGACTCCAAAAGAAGTAAATGAAACAAAAGTTGGTGTGAAATAAGACAAGCAGATGCGTGATGTGATTAGCATGAGACAAAAACACCTGCTTCTATATGCAGAGAGTATATTATCTCGTTTTTCACTAGAAGTGTGTGCAAGCTCAAATGTCACCGCACCAGGGTGGGAAAGGACATGAAGGTATCAAGAGAAAGAGAGAACGGAAAAAGTAAAAGATAAACATGCTTATCCTAATCGAAAACACGACTACTCAACTACTCAAAGCCCTGGCTCCATCCTGTAGCAGGTGCAGCAGTGCATCCTTTAGTAAGTCACACACACACACAATGCGTACCGTGTATGCTGCTGCAGGTGGCTGAGCTGCCTGAAGGTTTTCTGGCAGTAGGAGCAGGTGTAGGGTTTGGCGCCACTGTGGATGCGGATGTGCTGGGACAGGTAGCTGGAGTTGGCGAAGGATTTGGAGCAGTGAGGACACTTGTGCGGCTTCGCCTCCGTGTGCGACTTGGCATGAATCTGCATGTCTGATTTGTTGAAGAACGTCACCGCACACATCCGGCACCTACAGGGAAAAATAAGCATGTGCATTTGCATTCGAAATACTCACAAAATTATCATTTTAAAAACACTACAACAGCCTTGACACTTTTGAAATCTTAAAACTGAAAATGTATCACAATGTATCACATGAATGCCTTTTGCATTCCATTTTTTTTTTTATTGGTTTATTTAATAGGGACCATGCATATTCATGAACATTGTTGTATAAATATACACCATGTAAATAAGCCAGAATTAGTAACAATAACTACTTTTCATCTGCAGTCCCTAGGCAGGTAACATAAAACTAACATAAAGACAGCCAACAATAATACAACATTAATTCACTATAAATGAAAAAATACACATAATGGTGACATATACATTAACAACAAAACAAAACAGAAATACATGATGGAGAAGACATTGTTCATCCACCTCTATACTACATTCAATTTAACAGTGAAAGTGTATGGGTGATAAATGTGTGACAATTAAAAATGAATACATCTCTGGTTTTCAAGAATGTAGGACACTCTCTTATTGGGGAGGGGCAAAACTATCCGAGTTTACCGCTTATATGACAATCGTTTTGTCCAAAAGTGGTACCCTAATGATCACACAGTCCCCATTTACAGAGGCCCGTGTGCTACCTCTGCTTTCAAGTCTTTGGAAAAAGCAATGCAGCGGAGGGGGGGCAAGATTATGTAACACTTTATATACCAAACAAGCACACTTGAGACGTTTTAAATTGTCAAAGCTTAAAAATGTATGTCTCTCTAAGATGTCGCAATGGTGGAATGACAATGCCTTTTTATCAAAAGTTTTTATGGCTTTCTTAAATAGAGATTCGATACTTTTAAGAGTAGTTGTGCTAGTTAATGACCAATTTGTAAAACAATACTCAATATGTGAAAAGATCATAGTATATAGGTACAACTTGGCAGCTTTGGTGTTAAGAAACGGTCTAACTTGTTTAAAATTCTGCAAATTGAATTTAACTTTATTTGCCACCTTTTTTACATGATGTTTAAACGTTAAGGTGGAGTCATATGTGACTCCTAGATACTTGAAATCATTAACAATATCAAGCTCCTGTCCTCTAAGGAACACATTAGAATGTGACACCTTCATATTTTGTTTGGTAAGCGCCATACAAACTGTTTTTTTGGTGTTTAGGTAGAGACATGACTTAGTAAGCCAGTCATCAATGTGAGCCATTGCAGATGTAAGTGTGGATGCTATCTCTTGGTAGTTCTTAGCATATGTAAAGATTACAGCATCATCTGCATACATCTGAACATCAACATTTTTACATGCCTCTGGCAAATAATTTATATACAATGTAAACAGGATTGGACCGAGTATGGAGCCTTGGGGGACCCCTACTGGACATTCACAGAATGGAGACTTTGAATCATTAATACGAACACATTGCTTTCTACTGGACAGGTATGATTTTATCCAGTTGAGAGCTTGTTCAGAGAAATTTAAAATATATGTTAATTTAGATAAAAGAACTTCTTGATTAACAGTATCAAAAGCCTGCTTTAGGTCTAGAAAGACAGCACCAACATAAGAACTCTTATCTAGGTAGCCTTTAACCTTTTCCAAAAACAAACAATTAGCTGTTTCTGTTGAGTGATGAGCCCTGAACCCAAATTGCATAGGGTGAAATAAATTATTGCTTTTATTGAGATGTTGAATTAGTAATTTAGCCACCCGTTTTTCGACTATTTTAGAAACAACAGGCAAAATACTGATTGGCCGATAATTGGCCATATCTGATCTTTCACCTGACTTAAAAATGGGTGTGACCAGGGCCATCTTCCATGCTGACGGCACAATGGATTGTCTTAAAGACTGATTAATCAAATATGTAATAGGCTGTAGAAGGATCTCTTTATGCCTTTTTAAAAAAATAGTATCAAGGCCATAGATATCCATGGCCTTAGAATTCTTTAAGCCACTGATATTATTTGCTACTTCTATTTCAGTTATTTCTTGTAGGTGGAAAATCGGCTGTGCATAATTAATGGAACAAATAGAATAGCTAGGTGAATTAAAAAATTTAGTTATTTCATAAACCGAGTCTAAAAAAAATTTGTTTAATTCTGTAGATATGATGATCGGATTTGTAACTAATTCAGTGTTGATTTTCAACTCTAAATATTTATTGTTATAATTCTGTTTATATATGTAATATCATCTTTATAGACGCTCCCTTACAAGCTGACGGAAAATAAAGCGATATTTTTGTAAGGTGGCAGAAATGTCATGCAATTAGACTTAAAAGTTCAAATAAAAGCACTAATACACAGTGTACTAATACACATATCAAATAGTGTCAGTGTGTTGCAATGTGCTGCAGTGTTTAATGCACACTCAAATTAATCAAGCCTGCAAATATTTAAGAAAATGGCTATTTATTTCTTAAGCAATAATATGCACCTGTATGACTTGTTCCCATCTTTGCCTGGATGATCATCTTCATCATTGGAAAGGTCATATGGGTCATTCGCGTTGTGCTGTAAAAGCGAAAAAATTAAGTGGGCATCTTAATATAGGTAAACTTTTACTTTTGCATCAGTCAACACCTTTAGTACATAGACAATTTAGGGAAGCTGTTTTGAGAGTCTTTTTTAACAAACAATACAACTAAATTAATAAAGTGTCTCAGTTTGGTTTACTTCCCTATTAAGTTCTTAAAAAGTAACCCTTTCTAAATGGACTTATCAGCGACGGCTTGTTTGGGGGGGGGGGGAAAAACAATAACACAGACCTGCATCTTAAAAAAAAAACATCTGTGTGATACAATAAGCCTAATATACTAATCGGATGATGCGAGTTTAAAAATATCAAGAAAAACTTTCATCTGGACATGTTGTTTTTTTTTTACAAATTAAAGGGGTCATATGATGCAATTTAAAAATTTTCCTTTCTCTTTGGAGTTACAAGCTCTTGGTGCATAAAGAAAAACTGTAAAGTTGCAAAGACTAAAGTCTAAAAACCAAAGAGATATTCTTTATAAAAGTTCAGAGTTCAGCCACGCCTACCTAAAACTGCTCGTTCTAACACGCCCCACATATCTACATCACTATGTGGGAATATTTGCATAACGCCGCCAAAATGTTCACGCAAAGAAAGAAGGCGCAACTTTTATTTTCACTGTAGTATTGTTGACGCTGCAGCAATGTACGCTGAAGGGGGTCTTCCACAATGAGGACAGTATCCGCTTCGTCATTGCTAGAGGTGATCTGTGTTGGTCGATGAGGGAATTACATCAACTTTCACAGTGGACGAAGAGGGAGTCCAGCCCAGGGTCGTCACACTGTGGTGCCGACTCATTCGGGGATATGCAGGGCGCCATTCCGACCCGCGCCTCAGTAACTGTAGACCGGCCTCAGCTGCTCACTCTAGAGCCGGCCTCAGCTCAGCTAAAGCGGGGCTTACCCTCCCACTAGGCCGTGGTTTTTAGGTGTGACAAAAGCGAAACTACTCTGTTTGGTCTTCCAAAAATGGACACGAATAGAAATCAGTGGTTAAATTGTATTTAAAACACTGTTCCAGAACAGTTCAACCCAAATATTCAGATGTGGGCAGCACATTTAATGTAGGACTGTTTACTGATCCTGGTAGAGAAGACTACAATGCAGGCTATTCTGACTCACAGACTGTAAGTACGGTTTTCATATTTAAAGAATTTGCCACCGATGATTTTCAACGGGAAGAGTTTGGACAGGGGAGGAGCAATGTTGTTTGTCACTTGTTGTTTGTATTTTCTCTGATCACAAATGCAGACAGAGTTTATGTTACGCGGCGCGATGCAATGCAACGCAACGCAACACTTAAAAAGACAGTATAAGTCATTATAATCAGTAATTAGTATGTCCCCACTGGATGCAACAAATGCCTCGTTTGTAATGGGTTTTAAAGTTTTTGTCTCGTCACTCCGGAGGGGCGTAACATTTCCGTCTCACGCTAGAGGTATTCGGCCAATCACAACGCATTGGATAGCTGGCCAATCACAGCACACCTCGCTTTTTCAGACCGATGAGCTTTGTAAAAATGTACGCGTTTCAAAAAGGCAGGGCATAGAGGAGAAACAATAATAATGTCCGTATGTGGAAAAATAAGGTGTTTTTGTTTATCTTTAAACGCATTAATAAACCCCTTCATTACACCAAATACACAAAATAATGTTCTTTTTAGCAGCATCATATGACCCCTTTAAGAAATAATTATTTCAAATTACTTATATGTAGCAGCTCTAATGCATTTATGAAAATAACAAGTAGGTTTCGTAATTTAATGACAAATAGAAGTTTTAAAAACGTATCATTTAACTTACAATCTGCAATGGAGTGGAAAAATATGCACAAATACATTTAATTTAATTACAATGAACTTTACATAAATTATAAATCGTGTTTTTTGCCACAAAATCTGCATCATGTTTGCATTTTCTTCTGTCAAACTGGCCAGAATTCCAACCTTGAAAGCATGATTAGGCATAAAATAATGTCATACATGTGAAAGTGGGCTGATTTTGACAAAACATTTCTTCACATGGTTGCCAAAAGCTAAAACTCTACAAAATGCATCATATACTGTGAGAAAGTGTGACATGCTCAAGCAAAACAAGCACTGAATTTGGAAAGAGAACCACAAAATTTGTAAAAAATAAAATAAAAAAATTACTGGATTTAATTCAGTGAATATGATGCAGGGCAGTGTAAGATAAACAATAACTTATTTACATAAAGGTAAAATGATGACGTCTCACCTGACCCCCAGCGGCCAGGTGTGCAAGAATTAGCGCATCACTTCCTGTGGCGAGTGCATGGGCTGAAACGAGACCTGCCCTTGGCATCATGGACTTCTTCTTTCTGCCCCGCTTTGAGGGAAGTGGCATGACTACGGCGGGTGGAATACTGCCGTCCTCTTTCTTGTCTGTTTGTGTCAGTGGGGCAAAAACACAGTAATATAATATTGAATATGAAACATAATCTGCATAATTTCTTCTTGCAACTCTGCATTCAGAGGATAAAGGCAACGTGTTTTAAACTTTGCTATCTTCAAAGCTATACAGTCTGAAATGTAATGGTCTGACATCAAATCCTTCACACTGACATTGATAAACTCAATTATTTAGTAAACATTTCAAATAAATTTCAGTAAAACAGGCAGAAATGTGCACTAAAACCTAAATATGCATTTGCAATATTGTAAAGACCCAATTTTAAAGGTGCTCTATGTAATAATGACAGCTAACAGTTTAAATGGATACTGCAGTCCAAATTCAAAATATGAGAGATATTTGTTTCTCCCGACCCCTTCTTTTCAGACTCAACGCTCACATGGGTTGCCAGATTGTGGACACGCAACAGGAACAAGCACAAATGACAATAGAACTTACGGTGACGGTGATTTATCTGCCGTTAAGATTCATCTCTCATAGAGCTGTTTAGATGAATGCTGAGGCTTTTTAGGTCGGGTAGAAACTGCGATCTCTGACGCAATTCGTTTGTGGTCACCATGGCTGCAATATGCAGTTTCACGCCAACTGGCAACCCAGGATGTCAGAAAGACGTTGGGGAAATGCAGTGGGGGGAAAACGACCAAAACAGAAAACAAACATTCCGCCTGGAACACACATTTCAAAGTCGAATAACTGGTGGCTGTAGCATTATTTTTCAAAGAAACAAGTATGTGAACTTGACATGTTTCCAATATATATGCAAACCTATTATAGCATTTTTATGCTTTAGTAGAGTCAAACAAAATGTATACAGCACCTTAAGGTCTACCTTGGCAACCATTGGGTTCAAAGGACTTAATCTTATCTGTCTGAGGTGGGGGGGGACCAATTAAAGCCAAATGACTTGTATTAAAGAAATAATTTCATGCTATTGAATTTAAAACTATCCAAAATGAATCCAAGAAAGACGGTGGTGGTACTGCATTCAAGCTCAACGACACCAAATGTAATAAAGGGTTATGTATGAACACTCGTAAGTGTTTAGGATGGAGTGTGGTGTGATTGAATGCAGGTGTCGGTAGAGATGGACAGTGTGTTATGTGATACTACAGTGCGGGGAGATAGAGGCAGGGGGCGGACAGCCTCTTGACAAAAAGAAGCAGAACATTCTCAATAAGAGCGCGCGTCCCGTTCTATAGTCATCCATCATCACCATTCCATACCTCCCACAGTCACTCCCCTGTATCTTCTAACGCTCTTTGGTATCAGAATGGTGAGTAAGCAAGCATTATGTGTGTGTGTGTGTGTGTCTGCTGCTTTTACAGTGAAAGTGACATGAAAAACAATTATGAGAATAATCAATATTCTGCAATGTGTGGTGTATTATCTGTTGTTATATAAGAAGGAAATGCTTAAACACATGCTCTTAATATTATGACTCATGAATTATGAATCATTTGTGACTAAGAAATGCCTATATAACGGTCACTATTTACTGTTCAAAAAATGGAGAGCTATGAATTTTGCATAATAACAGGAACATCATTTTGAAGTAACTGTGTGCAAGAAAAGTGAAAAAAATGTTGGGCTGTAGCAGACATACTTTTATCAGCCAAGGACGCATTAAAATTGATCAAATGACAGTAAAAGAATTCTGATGATCCAACCCCCACCATATGAACATTTCATATAAATGCTGTTTTTTTTGGACTTTCTATTCATCAAAGATCTCTAAAATATAAAATCTATCAGTTTTCAGAAAAATATGAAGCAGCACAACTGTTTTCAACAATGATAATAATCAGAAATGTTTCTTGAACAGCAAATCAGTATATTAGAATGATTTCTGAAAGATCATGTGACACTGAAGACTGAGTAATGATGCTGAAAATTCAGCTTTGCATCACAGAAATAAATTAAAAATTTAAATATATTAAAATAGAAAACAGATATATTAAATTGTAATAATATTTCAAAAATATTACTGTATTTTTTTATCAAATAAGTGCAGCCTTGTTGAGCAGAAGAGACCACTTTCGAAAACATTCAAATATCTTACAAATGTGTATTATTGATAAACTGATAGATAGATAATTTTCTCATGAATAAATTCAAATGTAATGTTACTGTGAAGTTCTATACAAAATATTCTTTTGGTTTTACCATCATTAGTTTTACCAAGTATGGAAGGTACAAACTGCAGCATGTTAAAAATGTGTATATTTTGGAAGGGTCAGAAAGGGGCATAAAATTGTTTACCTGTGTTTGTTGGGTGTAAAGCGGACACAATCATGGTTGTTGTGGGTGGTCCAGAAACAAAAGACTGAGAGGAGACAGGAGGAGTGACCAGTGCCCCTTGAGGAGTTGTGATCACTAACCCCGCTGAGAAACAGACGACAAACACATCAATTTGACCGATTCTGATAACCTCATTACATTAACATTTGATTTCTGAAACTATATATGTGTGTAAGGGCTCAAATTTGTCGATTCAATACAAGTACTCGATTAAAAAATGAAGTTCTCGATTGCATTTTGCCCATGTCGAGTAAGCGCCAAAATACCAGAAGTGGCGCATTCCACGGACAAGAATTCATGAAACGCATATTACTGTTTATAAAACCCCGTGGGGGGGGGGGGGGGGGGGCTGCATCATATATTAATCCCATTTAAAAATCATCATAAAGCATAACGTTATTGTCAATTCAAAACGATACAGTTGAATTAAATACATATATGCGATGCAGGTTTAGTATATGTGCTTTAATTATTTACATGCGTGTAGGTTACGTACACTTTGTTCTGAAAAGCATGGTGTGCTCTGATTGGCCAGCTATCCAGTGCGTTGTGATTGGCCAAATACCTCAATGTTAGGACAGAAATGTTACGCCCTCCTATTTGGAATATAAGCTTTCATGGCGGCGACGGGCCAACACTATACATAAGATAAGTTACGCCTTCTTTCTTTGCTTTTTGGGTGGTGTTATGCAAATCTTCCAACACAGTGACGTAGATTTGTGGGGGCGTGTTTAATTGAAGCGTTTTAGGAAGGTGTGGATGAGTCTTAACTTTATGAAAGAATATTTCTTTGGATTGAGGGACTTATCTTGCGACTCTTAGGATTCTATATAGGCACGAACGCTTGTAACACTTCCAAAAAGAAAGGAAAACATAAATTGTTCAGTGAACCTGTAAACAGTTGTGCAGTTTTAAAACCTATGATACTTGCTTGTGATACTTATTGACACAAAATTCCTCATTACTATTATAAAGTATTAAGAATTTTAAGAATCTATGGGTCACTTGGGTCTATTTTATTACCCCCCCCAAAAAAGAAGTATGTGTATATATAATATATAAGGGCTGTTCAAACGATTATCGATACAAAATAATTGGTACATAAGTGTGCACTTATATATGTATTATGTATATATTACACACATGCATGTATATTTAAGAAAATGTAAGGTAATATAAATATATTTATATGAATAAATAAGGACTATAAAATATACATGGTAAATATTCACAATAATGATGATATATATATACACACACACACACACCCCATTGATTTTTCAAAACGTGGAATACCCACCTGCTGTCATGATGCCAGTAGATGTGACAGGCACCACCGTGATGTTCTGGGACGTGTGAGGTGGGTGCAGGTGCACTCCCACGCCAGATATTTGCACCCCTGCTGTCCCGCTCGCTCCTCCTCCTCCACCCTCCTGCTTCGGCACCCTCCCGACGGCTCCCGTGTCCATGGCGACCGAGCCCGGCACCGTCAGCACCGCCGTGGGGTAGTGCGCCGCGGACGAGTGTGGAAAAGCAGTGCCCTTGTCTGGCCCCAGCTGCTCTTTCATCTTATTCAGAAACATGGCGTTCTCAATCTAAACTCGCAAGAGGGAATGAATGGAAAAAAACAAGGGAAAGAAGGGAAGGAGGAAAGAGAAGAGGAGGATGGATTGAGAGATAAACCCAGATGAAGGATGAAGGGAAAGAAGGAGAGAGCAGCGAGGGAAGGGTTACTTTTTATGGATGCTGGTGCAGGGCTTCCAGTGTGTAACTTTCACATGGATCAGTGCGAGGCTGGTGTTAGCCATCCCGGACTGGTATGCTTGTTTTGCTTTTTTTGATTTACTAGATTGTGCTCTATAAGCATAGCGTGTTCATTAAAGACACAAGGATGTACTGTACAAGAGAGTCCAATAATAAGTTGTCTACCTGTCCTTGCACTGTTGGAACGGGAGACCAAAAGTATGATGAGTTGAAATGGGAATCTTCCATTATTTCTGCAATTGAAAAGCAACATAACTTATAAAACACCCACTCTGCCTTTGGCAACACTTGTGAAATGACACCTCGCCTTTATGTTTCTCGTGTGGCCTGAAGGTTTATTCACTCACTTGGACTGTACTGTACTCATTTGGGCACCCAAGTACCTTGCATAACATAAAGGGAGCATCTTTCAGGGGGATGTTTGGCAAAGGGCGTGGGGTAGGAATCACAGAATGCACGACACAAGTGTAAAACCAAAGACATGCATAAATAAACAATGAGGTATACCAAACAGCCTGCAAACCAGGAAAAAATACTTGAACCAGCCTAAGATGGTTTGATGGTCTCTCAGGATCTAGCCATCTGGTACTCTATGGTTTAACTTTTTGGCAAAACATTATGTTCAACAGAATGACCAACGTAAAACCTTTAATCTAAAGAGAAATGTTAAAGAAGTGAGATATTTTTTGTTGTATGGCACATTGAAATTCGTGTTATTTAGCATCATTGTACACTTTATATTTTGGCTAGGGATAGCACTGAAAAATTGTCAGCCGCGAAAATGGCATTGGCGGTTTCAGCCGAAAGAGAAAAAACCATATTAGCCACACAAGTTACACTATCCCTCTAGCCATTCACTGCGCTTTGGACGCTACACTCAGATGCTCTGGTGTTCCACCAGGGTTGCCAGATCTGCTTAACAAAGCTCGCCAAATGGCCAATCAAAAATTGCCCAAAAGTAGCCCAATGACCATTTTCCTAATATCAAAACACAACTCAAGAGCTCCTTACTAATGACCTCCTTCACAAACACATCTACCGCAGTATTATCATTTGTAGAATATAAAATATTTCAGTACAAGCATTTTATTCAAATATGCTTTATGCAGTACTTCAAACCATTAACCCACGGAGGAAAAACCAACCCACAGCAACAGTTTAAAAGTAGCCTAATTCTGCATGAAAACCACGGACTTGGCAACCCTGGTTCCGCTGTGCTGTAATATGATGTAGTACAGCTGTACTGAGCTACGCTGGTAAAATGACGCTACCCTCTCGTGACGTTATGCACTGCTCACCCGCTCTGATAATAATAGCTTTGTATAAGGACTATACAGAACTATACAAAGGACTATACATTATTTGGATAATTAGTAAAAAAAAAAACAGTTTCATCTGATTCTGTTGCATAGAACTAAATAAAAAATAATACATTCATATTTAATATATTTTCTGTCCAATTTTATACTTTCAATAAAAGTGTGGTTATTTAATTGGCTTGTTTGTAATTCACTATCATAAAATTGAGTTAAATATTAAAAAATCTTACAAAAATATTTGTATTATCAAAACAATAAAAAATAATTAGAAAGCAGTTCGTTCGGGTTTTTGGCCCCAAAATGCATCAGAATTTTCAAGGTACATTGGTGATTGCAGTGTATAACGCCATTAAAGGATAGGTCACCCAAAAAGGAAAATGGTGATGTTTCTGCTTACCCACAGGGCATCCAAGATGTAGGTGACTTTGTTTCTTCAGTAGAACACATTTGATAATTTTTAAGTTCAACTGTTGCAGTCTATCTGTCTTATAATGGATGGCAATGGTAACGAAGTCTTTGAGAGTAAAAAAAACATGCACAGACATATCCAAATTAAACCCTGCGGCTCGTGTTGACACATTGATGTCCTAAGACACGAATCGAACGGTTTGTGCCAGAAACCGAACAGTATTTTATATCATATTTTACCTCTAATACACATATGTCCAACTTCTTTGAGCGCGCGCACGGCTTTCGGTGCGTGATGTGTGTACGCGCTCTGGCGTAGTTTATGTTAATGGGTGTGTTGATATCCAGCCGAAGAGCAATCAAACATAACTTCAGGCGAGCAGGCTCAGAAGCTGGGAATACGTGGAAAGTCACCGTCCTGAATGAGTTCACGCGAGATAACGTAATCTTTTAGTTTTAAGTTGGTTTGAACAATCCGGATAAGCGAATGTAAGTATCATTTTGGTTAGCCGTCGTACCTACAATGTTTGTGCACCGTGTAAACAATGAGTGACGTATACGCGCGAGAGATCACTTCAAGCGCTTGCGTAAACTACGCCAGAGCACATACACAACTCACGCACCGGATGCCGTGCGTGCGCCCAAAGACAGTTGGACATAGTGGTGTATTAGAGGTAAAATATGATATAAATACTGTTCGGTTTCTCGCACAAACCGATCGTTTCGTGTCTTAGGACATCAATGTGTCGTCACGAGCCGCAGGGTTTAATTTGGATTTGTCTGTGCATGTTTTTTTTACTCTCATAGATTTTGTTACCAATGCCATGCATTATACGACTGATAGACTGCAACAGTTGGAGATAAAAATCATAATTTGTGTTCTACTGAAGAAACAAACACCTCCCTTGGATGCCCATGGGGTAAGCATGATAAACATCACATTGTCATTTTGGGTGAACTATCCCTTTAATTCATCCTCTGAGAAGCATTAAACAGTGTGAAAAGACACCTAAATGCCATTTCAGAAATGCTTCTGTGCCATCTTTGCAGTTTAAATTTCCCATTAGGAATTATTATAATTATAACAATAATAACCCTGGTTCGAAATGTATCAGATTACCAAAAAAACAAAAAATGCAGTAGCCCCTCACAGCGGAACAAAGATCCAGGGGGAGGAGTTGGATCCACATCTAGGGGGTGGAGAATGGTAGGTTTAGGGGTAGAGATGGGTAAGTTTAGGGGTGGATATGGGTGGGTTTAGGGATCAGGGGTGGAGACGGGTAGGTTTAGGTATAAGTAAGGTGGGAGGAGTTGGATCTGGATCCAACCACGCCCTCTGGATCTTGTGTTCTGCAGTGAGGACCATCTCAAAAAAAGTAGGGTGGGATTTAGTTCTATGCATGGGTTGTTGATTGGATTTTGAGTGGGCGTTGCACTCAAAACAGAAGACATGAATGTGAGCTTGTGGGGGGGTGGGGTTTAGGTGGACTAATGATTGGAGAAGTCCTGCATATGTCACCAGAGAAAAGTCTCTCATTTTCACCTGAGGGTCCAGTTTTATGATTTTTTTTGATTACACATTACAAACACATACACAGATGACCTGTTTACAATAGAATCTGTAATATGCATTTAGAAAACAGATCAAGTTTCATGGCACCTTTAAACCAGCCAGCATACCATCCTGACCACACTGAGGAACCAGCGGAGCTTTTTTTTTCAGCAGTACTAAATTAGTATAAATTTGAAAGAAAACAGTTATAAAAAGGGTAAAATAAAACATAACACTTTGACGTTTTTTTAATAATTCATTTTCTTTAAACACACACAATTTGAATGGCACGAGAGAGCAGAACTTGCATGGAGATTCGCGCGCGGCTATAAATAGCATCAAAAACAAAAGCATCGCCTGCGACCCAGCCAAATGTATCTGCGACTGCCTTGCATTAAAAAAAAAAAAAAAGCAAATGTGCAGGACCTCTTGTCAACTTCTGACATGTCTTAATTCGTAGCCACGCCTAAATTATATTCAATGGAAGCGGGATAACGTCGCGTTTTTTTAATTCTTTTTAATGGTTGCATGACGTGGGTTTGCGGCAATGCCAGTTCATTGGCAGTTCTTATAATGGGCAATGTTAACAGCATTGACAATCAGGAAGGTAGACTGGAAACGGCACAAAAACCACAAGTAATGATACAGGGCGTCCTCAACCAGCCTCCATTAAAGGTCAGCTTTTGTATGGCACGCGAGAAAGAAGCAATATCAAAAGCTATGCAACTGTAAACTTCCGAGTGCAACATAATGCCCCTATGCCTCCTCCTCGCTCGGTTAGTCTCACTGAGGAAAAAATAAGAGAAGAAAAAAAAAACCGAGTGATAAAAAAAAAAACGAGGACGAGAAAAAAAACCGTCGACGCAAGCGAGGAGAGAGACGCAGCTTCATGCAGACTTCCGGCTGGCGAGACGGCGAGAAGCGCCCGCGTGAGTTGCTCAAATTTGGAGAAAGAATTCACAATTGACTTATAACTCTGTGTTAATTACCGGTGCTGGCGATTCCCTTTCAAACCCCCAGGCTCCTCCTCGGGCGGACAGTCGGAAAAACTCGTCCAAATGCCGCCCGAACCTGGATTCACCGATTTTTTTCCCCTCAATTGTTTCTATTTTTTTCTCTCGCGCAAGGGCGTCGACTCCGCGCGATCCACTTCCGGCGACTGAGGTTCAAAATTGACGCAAGCCTGCCACCAAAATTCACTTCCGCATGGAGGCAGTATATATGGAAATTCTATGAAATAGAGTGCCTTTTCAATTCTGGAGATATGTGGTGCTAATACTGTGCATTAAAGCGTTTTATTTGTGGCTTATATTGTATCAACAAGCTATTTATTTTTTTTTTTTTTTTTTTTTTTTTTAAAACTATTTTTATATAAGGTATTTTAAATAAAAATTTCAAAGTGGACATTTAATGTATGCTGTCTTTTTGCCGATTTGACAACATAAGTTAAAAACCACTCGAATAAAAGCCACCCCTCACCCCCATTTGTGCCTTTCTGCTTTAATTGTTTTATACAACCTGTATTACTTGTGAAGTAGGTACTTATTCGTTATATCTGGTATTTTAATCATGCCTTTAAAATGTTTCCCGATACGTAATTGGAGGTACGGGACATTGTTGCCAGTTTAGCCAATAAATTAAAAAACACTTAAAGTAAGGCTGTTATGGAAATAAAGACGCATCTATCTTTTCTGGTTATATGTAGTCTATAAATCTATCCGCACATTACAAAATCATTCAAAAAATATCTCGCTATCACTTAATAAGAAGCTTTCTGAAACCAGGCGGTATTGATGAGAAACGAAGGACTTCAGTCCAGGGTAAGGGTTACTCCCGGTCAGCTTGAAGTGGACATCGTATGTGTTAATTATATTTTCGCTACGTATTATTTTAGATGATGATCTAAGGATTCGTCTATTGTTTTCTCTATTATTTTTTGTCTGATATGTAGAATATTACCGGTGTTTTGTATTCAGTTGTTTTTGTGTATTTGATTGATTTTGCATAAACTGGAGTCACAGATTGTTCTTCAAACTTATTTCTGTTGTATGAGCCCCTGGAATGTTATGGGCTAAACTAAATAAACAAAAAATAATAAATTAAAAACAAATCTGAAAACCACGTCAAAATAGCCGAAGGATTGTGTCTCCGCCTATTTGGGGCGGGGTTATCGAATGCTTTGTATTGATTGGTTCCGATCCGACCAATGAGAGATCAGCTGGTAAAGCGACAGCAAGCTGAATTTAAATTTGAAGTTCAAACGGCTGCGAGAAGTGTTTGCGCTGGTGTGTGTTGTTTTTCTTCACGTGTAATTCTCAGTCCTTGTATAAAAGGTTTGTTGTTATGTGTTTATTTATATACTCCAACTGTAAGTATGATAAGTTATGCTTTATTTCTCGATGTTCAGATAAAGCTTATTGTATTTTGTAAAGTTCCGTGAATGGCGTTATATTTCAGCAACTGTTTGTTTTCGTCAATACAATGTGTTTATTGGTAATTTTGAGTTTATTAATTTAAATATGCACTTGAATGGCACAGTTATTTGACTAAATGACGTTAACGTTTGTGTATGTTGTGTTTTTTCGGGCTTGCCTTGAAGAAGAATTACACACCATGAACAAAGAGGTAAGATTATAAACCGTTGGAAATGCATAACGGCTAACGTCTCCATTAATCCTGAAGCATTTGAAAACGGCGTTTTCGTTTTTCTCTCCGTCGACGCTAGCGTTTTCAAGAGTTTTCCAAGTTTCTCATCAACACTGAAACGTCGGAAAACGTTAAATTCGTGTATAAACATATCCATTTGTAGTGTATGCGTCGCATGACTAAACACGCGTTATGGTTTTCCTTGACAAAAGCCTCATCTCTGTGTGGACGGAAGGCCAAAGCGACGAGAAAAATGTTAAGTAGATGCAGTATGCAGCCCAAGCTACTTGTTATTGCTGTTCAGTACAGTACAAAATAGTATGCACCTCATCAGCAATTTAGTTTGAGTGCTAAATGCATTCATCTTAAACTACTGGTGCTTTGTTTTGGATTGCACATCTCTCATTAGCTCTACGGTCATGTGTACCTTTTGAAAGTCTGTTCATGTTTTTCTCTTGGTTGCTCTGCAGAATACAGCATCCCTTCTCCCTGTCATGTCTGGGAAACGGGCTCACAACAGCTCCGATGGGGAGCAACAGCAGCCTGCGCAGGTCTGTTTTTAGTCTGTACAGATTTCCTTTCCTTGTGCTTTTATCACAAATGTTCTTCTTTGGATTATTTGGAATATATTTAATGGAAAAGCATCCCCACTTTTCTCCAGAAGAAAATGCGCAGAGTAGATGCAGAACCGCCTCAGAGGTTCAGACCTGCGGCTAGTGTTGTGCCCCCAAGACATCCTGTGGCAGTCAAAGCTCCTGGTACGTTATACTGAAGTTTAAAGGTCCCATATTGTCAAAACTGAAATTTCCTGTTTTTTTTCACGATAACTGGTCTAGGGGCTATTTAACTACCATATAATTTTTAAAACAGTCAGTCCACAGTAAAATGCGCACAGCATGCATAAAGTTCTAGCTATTTTTCACAAACCGTTGTGACTTCCGTAAAAAGTTGACGTCAGAACTACACAGTCACCGCCTTCAGTCACCACCCCGAGCACCGCCCACCGTCCCACTCTCCTTTTGCCAAACCCCCAGACAACATCGCGTCCCAAACCCACACCATCGTCCATGCAATTGCTGAGCAGGCCCACATGGAAAAAATGTGAAAAAAACGTTAACTTTAACCACGAAACCAGATCGGCCGAACCTGTAACATTACACTCTCACTCAAAGATGGACGATCTGACAGGATTGTTACAATGAGGTGGATCACATCTAACGTGTATAGTACAGACAAACTCACCGTGTCTATCTAGTCATGAGGATGTATATACATTTCAATTTCAGCAGGCAACTATTTTTACAGCTACATTATTGTTCCAGCCACAATTAATCACAACAATGTATATACAATTACAAATGATTATATATAAATCATCAGTTTGTTGTTTTACACACATGCGCAAAGGGAAAAAAACCCTTTCATACACGATATAGGCAGAGATCAGGCAACCGAGACATTATGGCAAGAAAATATGTCGGACGTGCCCATAACAACAAAATACTTTATTGAACCTTTTCTGATAGGAAGTGTGCGCGAGCATTTTTGACGATCGTTTCTATCCAGTCCACTCTTTTTATCATGTTTAACCACAGCTGTCGTCGCTTTTTTTGTCTGGCAGTGGCAGCAGATATGCGATCAAATTTCTAATTTGAGGCTGTATTACGTCGATTCTGGCACCCAACATCACAACAAGATGATATTTTAAGCTCCTTATGTAGCCGAATCTGCGCTGGTTTGAATGGGCTGCCTCCAGTTTCCCCTGTGTTTGTGCGGGGACCCAGTACCTGTATTTGGCCTGGCTGTGCGTCACTCAGAAAACAGGCCAATCAGAAGAGAGGCTCATGAATATTAATTAGACAAGGCAAAATCGACCTGTTCTCAGCAGACCTCCTGAGAGAGGAGCTGTAAAAATAAATTGAGATGGTTTTTGGTACTTATACCGCGCATATACAGTGGGTACGGAAAGTATTCAGACCCCTTAAATTTTTCACTCTTTGTTATATGGCAGCCATTTGCTAAAATCATTTGTTATTTTTTCCCCCTCATTAATGTACACACAGAAAAACCATATTGACAGAAAAACACAGAATTGTTGACATTTTTGCAGAGATTTATTAAAAGAACAAAACTGAAATATCACAATGTCATAAGTATCCAGAACCCTTGCTGTGACAATCATAATTTAACTCCGGGTGCTTCCATTTTTCTGATCATCATGAGATGGGTCTTACACCTTCCTTTGAGTCCGCTGTGTGTGATTGATACTGTTGGACGTGATTAGGAAAAGCCAAAAACCGGCTAATAAGACCTACAGTCAAGTGCAGTTGCAGAGCCAAATGGGAACCATGAGGTCAAAGAAACTGCATGAGAGCTCAGAGACCGAATTGTGGGCAAGGGCACAGAATCTGGCCAAGGTTACAAAAAAAATTTCTGCTGCACTTCAGGTTCCAAGAGCACAGTGGCCTCCATAATCCTAAAATGGAAGACGTTTGGGACGACCAGAAACCTTCCTAGAGCTGGCCGTCCGGCCAAACGGAGCTATCGGGGGAGAAGAGCCTTGGTGAGAGAGGTAAAAGAAGAAACCCACAAGATCAGTGTGGGCTGGCCTCCAGAGATGCAGTCGGGAGATGGGAGAAAGTTGTAGAAGTCAACCATCACTGCAGCCCTCCACCAAGTCGGGGCTTTATGGCAGAGTGGCCCAACGGAAACCTCTCCTCAGTGCAAGACACATAAAAAAACACCTGAAGGACTCCAAGAAGGTGAGAAATAAGATTATCTGGTCTGATGAGGCCAAGATAGAACTTTTTGGCATTAATTCTAAGCGATATGTGTGGAGAAAACCAGACACTGCTCATCACCTGTCCAATACAGTCCCAAAAGTGAAGCATGGTGGTGGCAGCATAATGCTGGGGGGGTTTTCAGCTGCAGGGACAGGACGACTGGTTGCAATCGAGGGGAAAGATGAATGCGGCCAAGTACAGTGATATCCTGGACGAAAACCTTCTTTAGAGTGCTCAGGACCTCAGACTGGGAGGTTTACCTTCCAACAAGACAATGACTCTAAGCACACAGCTAAAATAATGAAGTGGAGTGGCTTCACAACAACTCTGTGAATGTTCTTGAATGGCCCAGCCAGAGCCCTGACTAAACCCAATTGAGCATGCTTGGGAAGAGACCTTAAAATGGCTGTCCACCACGTTACCATCCAACCTGACAGAACTGAGAGGATCTGCAAGGAGGAATGGCAGAGGAATGAAAAACTTGTTGCATCTTTCCCAAAAAGACTATTGGCTGTATTAGATCAAAAGGGTGCTTTTAATAAATACTGAGCAAAGGGTCTGAATATTTAGGACCATGTGATATTTCAGTTTTAAATTTTTAATAAATCTGCAAAAATGTCAAAAATTCTGTGTTTTTCTTTCAATATGGGGGGCTGCTGTGGTTACATTAATGAGGAAAAAAAATTAACTTAAATGGCTGCAATTTAACAGAGTGAAAAATTTAAGGGGGTATGAATACTTTCCGTACCCACTGTATATTCTTAAGGACATCAAAACCTAAAATAAAACTCCAGAAAGGTGTACAATATGGGACCTTTAACATCTCGTTTTAGTTTTTTGGGGGCCATTTGAGTAAAATAGCAGATGGGGTCTTCATGTTGTCTCTTTTCTTTTTCAGTCAAAGCTCTTCGTCCAACTGGAGCTGCAACAGTGGCCGTTGCCCCTGCAAGAGGTATTGCAAAATGCATGCTTTAACTGATCAGAAACACAAAAAACCTCACTTAACACTACTAAAATCGGGTCATTAGCACAAACTGTATTGATCTGTAAATATTCAATCTGCAAATATCAATGAGCTCCGTCAATATTATAACCACAGTAAATGCAAAATGTGAATGTCAGCTTAACATCGACTTTGTCTTTGCATCAAGGTGACCAGAGAAAACCAGTTGCAGCAGTACCTAAAGGTAAAACATGCATGCATATCTGGGTCAAACATTTTGGTCTGTAAGTATTATGATACAGTATAATAAAATAGATGCCTAATGGGTAATTTGTCCACTTTCAGCAGCTGCCGGTTTAGGTGTGTCGCGGAGGCCAGGATGGGACCTGAAGGGCAAAGTGAGTGACATGGAAGCCAAAGTCCAGAATTACCAGAGCAAAATAAAATCGGTAAATCTGGAAAACGATCATCTGAAGGACTCTATAACCAAAGCCCAAAAGCATAAGGATGAAATCGAAGATGAGAACAAAGGTCTCAATAAGCGTCTTGGGTAAGCATGTTAAAATTAACTCCATAATGATTCGACCTGGTGGTCTTTTATTTATTTGTCCGATAATATTCCTGATTCTGTTGTAGGGATTGTGAAGAGGAGCTGGAAAAGCTGGCTACTGTGAAAGATGACCTGGCGCAAACCTCTACAGAGAGAGATGGTCTTAAGAAAGACCTCAGCAAGCTAAACGAGGAGCATAAGGTTTTGGAAGGAC
Organism: Sinocyclocheilus anophthalmus; assembly: GCA_018155175.1. Taxonomy (NCBI): domain Eukaryota; kingdom Metazoa; phylum Chordata; class Actinopteri; order Cypriniformes; family Cyprinidae; genus Sinocyclocheilus; species Sinocyclocheilus anophthalmus. The sequence goes on along the minus strand of JADLZN010003281.1, from coordinate 2,372 downwards.
TCCGGGATCATTTGGAGTCTGAGCTCTGCAATATACAGGTAAATATTTATACAGCCACATTTCCACCTTTAATTAACATCCGCTTTGTGTAATCTGATTCTGTCAAACTCTTCCCGCGTCTTTCTCAGACTCAGCTCGCCATTCAGACCTCTACACTGAGGCAGTGCCAGGACAGCTTGAAGGAGAGCCAAGAAATGGTCAGGAACCTTGAGGAAACAGTGGCCCGGGAAAGAGAAGAGCTCCACCTTGGAGAAATGGAGCGAAGGAAGCTCCACAACACTATTCAAGAGCTCAAAGTGAGCTTTCATAGATTTGTTTGCAGAATCATATAAAGCTATTTTGTTTATTTGGTGTGTGACACCATGAAGTGATAAATCATAACCATTTATGACTGAAACGAGCAATATTACATTTTGTTGGTTGCTTGGTGTCTATTTGTCACATTATGTTGGGTAACTTTTTCTTAAAGTGAGATTGTCCAAAATCCCACTTATGTATTTATGTATTCAGTCATTTGTTCAAATATGCATGAATTAATCCACACCCTCTTTTTAGGGCAACATCCGAGTGTTTTGTAGGGTCCGCCCACTGCTGACTTCCAATCAGTCTGATGTTCTGCACATCCAGCTGCCCGCCCATGACAACAAGGCTCTTACACTTGCCAAAACGGAAGAGGTAAATGCTTCCCATCATGCTTCTGGTCTTATGGATGTTGTGGCGCTTTTCCACTGCATGGTACGACACGGTACAGTTCACTTTTGGGGGGTTTTCCAATGGGTACAGTACCTGGTAGTTTTTTTAGTACCACCTCGGTTGGGGTTCCTACGTACAGTTACCAAAAACAGACGTGTAAAAATCTGATGATCAACGGATTGGCCGGGAGGAGGGGAAGGGAGAAAATCGTCACTACTGCGTCACTGAACTTGCGACATGAGACACAAACACAAAAGAACCGCTAGATTTAAATCAACACAGCCAGCAAAAGATTGAACGTAACTTTTTTTTGAACGAGCGCACCTTTTTTTAACAACCTAAAAGTTTTGTTGTCTGTTGCGGAAGAACCGACGTTCCTCTCGTTGATAGCAGAGGAGCGGTGAGCTTGATGGGGCGACGCGGAATGAAAAAAATTTTCAGGAGTCACGGCAGTAGAGGTGGCGCAACTATAATGACATGTGAATAATCCCGCCCATTCTAAAGCGATACTAAACTGCACTGGAAACGCAAACCGAGCCGAGTCGTACCACGCAGTGGAAAAGCGCCATTGGTATAGTCCTGTGTAGCCAGACCTTCAGACTGAGGACCGAAGGCCTGGACCTAATCACAGCTTTCATTGGCCAAGGAGCGCATGAGACAGTCTGACTGACATGTAAAGCAGCCAATCATAGTTGATGTTTAGGGCATGTAACTGTGAAGTTGATGTCTCTACAATAACATACCAGCATGCAACCAATAAATCTGAGGCTAAGACTAAATTTGGTATAACCTAAAGAATGTGACCAACAGCCTTTCAAATTCCCTCTTCTCTTCCGCAGTCGCACACGGGGCGCACGGCTGACACTCAGAAGAGCTATAACTTCAGCTTCGACCGTGTGTTCGGGCCGCATGCCACTCAACGTGAGGTTTCCGAAGAGATCTCCCTGCTGGTGCAGTCTGCTCTGGATGGGTACAACGTTTGTTGCTTTGCTTATGGCCAAACCGGCAGTGGGAAGACCTTTACTATGGAGGGGGGCGATCTGGAGAACTTGTGGGGAGTCATTCCACGTGCTGTCCATCAGTTCTTCAAGTCTGCCAAAGCACTCCAAGAGCAAGGGTGGCAAGTAAGGGCAACGTAGAAGTTTCATATGAAATATTTGTTGTTCAAATGAGGTTAAATGTTGATAGTAGTTGTGGTTTTGTTTTTTCCTTCAGGGCATCCACGGAGTGGTATTGTTTTTGACCTTCTCATGGTTTGTTTATTAATAGACTGTTTCTGTGTTGGTATTTTTAGTACGCCTTCACTGCCAGCTTTGTGGAGATCTACAATGAAACTCTTCGAGATCTTCTCTACACGGGAAAACCGAACAAGAGACCTGAGCATGAGATCAGGAAGGTCGCCAATAATGAAATCACAGTTACCAACCTGACCTACCAAAAGGTCAACAATGAAGATGAGGTACTACACATTTATATCTCACAGGGGTGGCGAGCTCCGGTCCTGGAGAGCCGCAATGCTACAGAGCTCAGCTCCAACCCTAATAAAAAACTCACCTGCCTGTAGCTTCTTAGTAACAGTTCAGACCTTGATTAGCTTGTTCAGATGTGCGTTATTAGGGTTGGAGCTAAACTCTGCAGAGCTGTGGCTCTCCAGGACCGACGTTCGCCACCCCTGATAT